>VWZV01004032.1:505-113926 GCA_013397155.1 Irena cyanogastra
GGTCATTTTGAGGTTACTAGCGGTCAAATTCTAAAATTTGGGGTTACTCTAGGTCATAGGGGTTACTATAGGTCAAACTCTCTCCTGAAAAATTTTGGGGTACTTTTAGGTCATTTTTGGGATTTCTTCAGAACATTGTGGGGTTACTCGTGGGCAAGCATTAAAATTTGGGGTTACTCTAGGTCATTGGGGTTACCATAGATCATTTGGGTTACTTGAGGTCCGACTCACTCTCTCCTAAAAATTTTGGGGTTACTGCAGGTCATTTTGGCGGTTACCAGAAGTCAAATAGTAAAATTTTAGGTTACTATAGGTCACAGGGGTTACTCTAGGTCATTGGGGTTACTATAGGTCAAACTCACTCTCTCCCGAAAATTTTGGGGTTACTATAGGTCACTTTTGGGGTTACTTGAGGTCATTTTGGGGTTACAAGAGGTCAAATTCTAGATTTTGGGGTTACTCTAGGTCATTGGGGTTACTAGAGGTCAAACTTACTCTCTCCTGAAAATTTTGGGGTTATTTTAGGTCACTTTTGGGGTTACTTCAGGTCATTGTGGGGTTACTAGAGGTCAAATCTTAAAATTTGGGGTTACTCTAGGTCATAGGGGTTACTATAGGTCATTGGGGTTATTGGAGTTCAAACTCTTCCCAGAAAATTTTGAGGTTACTTTAAGTCACTTTGGGGTTATTTAGGTAATTTTGGGATTGCTAGAGGTCAACCATTAAAATTTTGGGGTTCCTGTAGGTCATTGGGGTTTCTCGAGGTCCAAACCCCTCTCCCCACACACTTTGGGGTCACTTTGCATCTTTTTGGGGCTTACTTGGTGTCAGTCATGAAAAAAATGGGGTTTCTCTTGCTCATTTGGGTTCCTTTGCGTCAACAAATTATTCCTGGCAGAGCTCCCTGGCCCTGCCCTGCTTCTCAGCTCCTCCTGTGCCCCGTTTGATTTCAGGGTGACAAAATTCCTGTGCATTTGGAGCAGCTCAGAGCTCTCCAGCTCTGTCTCAGTCTCAGTGTCCCTCTGTCCCCCCCCCCAATCCTGTCACTTTGTGAAGCTGCAGATCTTGGAGGGATGTAAAAGACACCGACACTGGTTGAAACTTCAAACCAAATTTATTGGAGCATTAACAGCACCCAGCACCCAGGGTTTGGTTTTAATCATTGTTAATACACGAGTAAATATTCACTCTTTAATAAATTCGGGCTAAATCAGGCAGAAGTCTGCAAAAGAAAACATATGCAGTTGGAAGAGTGAGTGTAAGGAGAGTTTAGGGGATTTTATCTTTTTTTTTTCTTCCTTTTTAAACACAGCTGTAGTATTTGAAAACCTTGAAGTCACGTTTCCATCATCTCAGGTGAGCCCCCATGGCTAGATTTACCCTAGGCCATCTGACAGCTGCTAATTTTGCTTCTGTGTATGATCAGGTTGATTTTGAAACATTAAATTACAACCTGATCAAAGAGAGTTTGACATCCCAGGACCAGTTTTGCAGACTAGTCTGGATTCCAAGTAGCAAAAGCCAGCTCTGCTTCGGGGTAAAGTTGGCAGAGTTGGATGGGATTTGGGGAGGGAATTCTTCCCTGGGAGGGAGGGCAGGCCCTGGCACAGGGTGCCCAGAGAAGATCTGGATCCCTGGCAGTGCCCAAGGCCGGGCTGGATGGGCTTGGAGCAGCCTGGGACAGGGGAAGGTGTCCCTGCCATGGCAGGGATGGAATGGGATGAGCTTTTAGGTCTCTTCCTCTTCCAACCCAGACTGTGGTGTGGTTCTGTGATAATTAAGTCCATGAAGCTGTGGTCAGTGCTGTGGCCAGTGCTGTGGTCAGTGCTGTGGCCAGTGTGATCCCCACAGTCGGGCTCTCCTCTCACCATCGCTCTTTGGACAATCTGTCAAACCCTATAAAGACCCAAAGGAAATCATTAATATCCCCACAACCCCCTGGCAGTGCCCCCAGCACCCCGCTGTGTTACCACGGGAATTATTTACCCACCTGCTCGCCCAGCAAGGGCCAGCCAGCACCATCAGCACCCCCGGGCACCCTCTCCATCCTCGGGGTGTCCCCGCACAGCCACAGCCCCGGCTCAGGCTCCGGGCAGCTCCCTCGGGTGCAGCACAGCCACGCTGCTGCCGTCCTCCAGCAGTTCATTAATTAACGATGAGATAAGGGTGGGAGACACGGCCCCGAGCAAAGAGAGACCCGAGAAGGAGAAGGGAGAAAGAGAAAGGTGCAGAGGGCACAGAGGGAAAGAGAGCAGAGAGCAGATATGGGGAGAGAGAGGGCAAAGAGGCACGAAGAGCAAAGAGAGCAAAGGCAGAGAGACACTGGAGGCAGCTGAGAGTGACACAGAGAGGGAGCAGACAGCAGGGACAGGAGAGGGGTGGCAAAGAAGCACAGAGAGGGCAGAGAGCGAGGACAGAGAGAGCACAGGCAGGCAGGAGAGGCACAGGCTGGGAGCAGGGAGCAAAGAGGCACAGAGAGGGGGGAATGAGGCAGCAGAGAGGCAGTCACAGGGAGCAAAGAGGGGTGAAGGAGAGAATTCAGAGCTAACACACACACAGAGGGCACAGAGAGGGAGCTGAGAGGCAGAGAACAAGCAGAGCAGAGTCCATGACATCCTGTTACTCACCTCTTGTCCTGAGGCGAGGGAACCAGCTGCCCTCCTGCCCCAGAACCCAAAATCTCTGCTCCTTCTGCCCGACATCCCAGCCCAGGCCATGGCAAACCTGCCAGACCCACACTCCAGCCACAACCCGTGCCCTCAGCTCTGGTGTGCCCCTGCCTGGCACCCCAAAACTCCCTGTCCATCCCTCTCAGGGACTCTTTGTAGCCTTCTAGCCTTTTTCATGTCCTCCCAGGCCCTGCTGCTGCTCCCCATCCTCACCCCATCACACAGGACCCAGTGCTTACGAAGGATTACAACACTTTTTATTCCCACGCAGCCGTTTCACAGAGTACAAACACAAGACAAGACACCAACACAGCCCCCCCCACAGCCACCAGCACCCCAAGGCTGCTCCCCACTCTTTCACCAGGCACCCCAATGCTGCCCTGTGCCCACAGACCCTGCTCTGACCCTCAACCCCTGCCCACCACGCAAACATTGCAGGCAATTTCATCCCTCCTTCCTCTGACCCTTGTTCCTGCCCTCCAAAAAGCACCTCTTTCCAATTATTGGCACCAGCTTGTCACTACCACAGCACAGTGCCAAGATTTCCAGAGCCCCACGGATGAGTTTGGCTCTCTGAACCAAACCTCAGCACCACCTCTGCTCCGGAGAGTCAGAGGGTGACACGGTCCCAAGGTGCCACAACATTCAGTGATGGCAATGCACTGCTCTGGCCATGGCCTGTGCCCCAGCACCTACCTCTGGTTGAGTCTGTGAGCTCATAAGACCCTGGTGGCAGCTCACAAGGACAGTGGAGACCTGCACTGTCTCCACCCTGTCCCACACTACTGACAGTGGTGTGGGCCACCTACAGTGCACCCCACAGGGGAGAGCCTGGGGAAAAGCTGCAAAACCCTTCCTTGAGTCCACATCAATGACGAAAAGCTGTAAAAAAAACCCCAAACCCCAGTCCCACATCGCTGCTGGCAAACATCCCGCTCAGTCTCGCCGCTGCTGCCGCTGTGCCGGCTGCGCGTCACCTTCGGGTCCGCGTCCCTTCTCTCTCCAGGTCACGTCCCTTGGCCTCCTCGCAGCATGGCCGGGTGGGCAGCAGCGTGGCCACGGCGTGGGGGCTGTCTCCTACCCTACAAAGACTCAGGCTGACGCGAGAAGAGTTTTTGGCCGGGCGGCGGGGCCGCGCCTACGAGGTCAGGTGCCGCGGAGCCGAGCGCAGCCACAGCCACAGCTGGGCCACCAGCAGGAGGGTCACTCGGGCACGGTGCTCCTCTGAAGAGCTGGAGGCTGCCAACACAACAAGACCCACGTGAGCTGGGGCTCTGAGTGCCTCCCTCCCAGATCCCCCTCACATCGTGCCAGGCTGGTGCCCACCCAAATGCCCGACCTCATTGCTGGGCCCCCAGGCTCTGCCCGTGGCATTTACTCCACCCTGCCCTGTACCACACAGGTACCATCACCTCCCTTGCAGCCGCCTGCCAGCTCTTCACAGCCTGCCAGCAGCGCCCTCACAGCCCTCAGGTGACAGGGACAGTGCACATCTGGCTCCACACCCCTTCTGTCTGCAAACACACCACACGTCCCAGCCCCCTTCCCCACGCTGCTCACCCCGCAGCCCCTCGGTTTGGGGGTGGCAGTCCCCTGCTGTGCCCACCCCGGCCCTGGTACTTGCCCCTGCAGCTCTTGCCGTCCCCTTGCAGTGTCCCTGTCACACAGCTGCACAAAGGCCCGTCCGCCCGGCTCGTGCAGATCTGCTCACAGCCTCCGTTGTCCTCGCACCAATCTGATCCTGAACACAAACAACAAAACACCTGAGCCATGCTCCCACACCCCTGGTCCTTGGCTGCCTGAGGCTGGGATGGCAGACAAACCACCCAGCCCTCCCTGGGGTCCCACACTTACTTTTCCTCCTGATAGGCCCCACTGAGAGGATCTGCTCCTTGGACTCCTCGGCGAAGGCGCTGGCCATCCTCGTGTGCTGAGGGCAGTTCTGTTCAGGGATAAACACCACCTCTGTCACCCTCAGCCTCTGCCCAGGCCCCCTCTGTGTCCCTCCACCTGTCCCAGCTCCCAAAGGGACCCTGCAAGCAGGCTTGGAGAACCCAGGTCCCAAGGTGACCTGTGACAGAGCATCTCCTCCCCATGCCTAGAGGGACACACAAGCCTCCCACCATCTCAGCCCTAGGGCTACATCTCTGGTCACCTGTCCACATCAGCAGGGGTCACTGCACACTGGAAGAACCCTTCAAATCAAGCACCCCCTCGATCTGCACTCACGATTTTGCAGGAGTATTTCTCGGAGTCGCAGAGGGAGACGGCGCAGTGCAGGTGAACCTCGTCGTAGTCCCCAATGAACTTGAAGACGGTGACGTGGAAGCGACACGTCAGGGACACCCCGTTCTCCTCTATGCCAATGGTGTTGTCCTTCATGTTTTGGCACCTGTGCAAAGCACTGGTGCTCAGCACCACCCTCCTGTGACTGGGACCCTCCCTGTCCCCTTTAGGCCCCTCACCCCCAGTCCTACAGTGGGGTGCTTAGACCCTGCCATAACTTTCTGGACAAGGATGTCATGCCCTGCCTCTGTCACCTCTCTCTGGCATTTCCAGCTTCCCAAAGTGCCTGTGCCATGATCCAGATCCCCCTGTCTCCTGCAGTTGGGTGTTGTCCACAGCATCATGGACACAAGGGAAGTGCTTCTCTCTGCACCTGGTGCTCTGTCACACGCAGGGCTTCTGGCTGTGTCCACACCAAGCAAATTAACTCCTGCTCTAACAACACTGCTCCTCACCCTTTCCAGATTTTGATCAACCATCTCACTGGCCAAAAGGTCCTTGCCCCAGCTGATTCCAGCACCCTTCCAGACACCATGAAAACCAACAGGGCTCTTGGTAGCTCACCCTCCCTCGATGATGAAGTAGCGCAGTTTGTCGTTGCTGTCCCGCGAGGGGGTGGCGTAGCACTTGTTCAGCATCAGGATCAAGTGGTTGGAGTCAGCCCCCACCACAAAGACCCCCACGTAGAGCACGTCCCGGGTGGTGAGCACCACCTCGCCCTGCCGGTACGGGTGCTTGTAGGATGAGTTCTTGTACAGGGCCATCTTGGTGGTGAAGCTCCCTTCCTGCGTCGGCACCGTCAGGTTAATCACGCTAACGATGACAAAAAAATACCGGCTCGGTACTGGCCCGAATTGTTGCCTTGCTTCAGAACCAGCACTGCCTCACCCATCTGTGTAACGGGCCCTGCTCCTACCTGAGCATCGGCCGCACGACTGAATCCAGGGAGATCTTGATGTCCAGCTCATAGGCACAGGAAAACTCCACATTGATGGTCCTGTCCCGGGTGATGATGTTGCCCGTGTTGTTGGCACTCTCGATCCACACCGTGTTCTTGTACACTATGTGAGTGCTGTTGGACTGCAGAGGGGACACAGGGCACTGCTTAATTCCAGCTGGCCCCGCTTCCCTGCTCCTAATGAGCACCTCTAAATGAGCTGTGTGACAAGGGACCTGCTGCCCCTCCAACTCTGGCCAAAAAGGGTATAGAATGGTGGGGCTTGGAGTTGCTTCCTTACTCTTCAAGACCTTCCTGTGTTCTCCTTGACCCCCAGCCCACTTTATAAAGCACCTCCCAAGCATGACTTCCACTGACCTTCCCAAGCTCTGGAGTTGAGCTGCACTGCAGTGGACTGTCCCACGCTCCCAGCCCTGTGTGCCCCATGTCCCAGCTCACCTGCACCAAGTTGCCACAGTTGCCTTTGGTGTTGTTGATCTGGAAGGAGATGAAGTCCTCCCCTTCGATGCCGGGGCAGTGGCGGTCGTTGACCCGCACGCCCTCACGCTCAAAGCCCAGCTGGAACAGCTTGCACTTTGAAATGGACACCTCCATTTGGGCGGCCTTGCAGGTCACCTCCGCATCAATGATGTCGTGAGTGGCTGGAGGAGAAGGTGACACAATTTCAGATCACCACAAATGGCCCCTTGGCACTTCTTTCCACCACCAGAAACGGGCTGGGATCATCTCCTGTGGTGTGCTCTGTCCCTGCTCCCACATCCCTGCTGCTCAAAGTGCTCCCAAACCAGAGATGCCCAAAATGTGCACCTCAGAAAAGCTGTTCCCTGTTGTCTGCTCCCCTCCTGAACTGTGCATAGTCAGGGAAAGCATCTTGGCAGAGGTCACAGCCCTCAGCACATCCCTTCCCAAAGGCCCTGTGGCATAATGGCCCAACGTGGAGCTCGGCATTGACCCCACAGCCAGGAGCAGAGGACTCACTGTTCCCATAGGGCCAGGAGCAGAGGACTCACTGTTCCCATAGGGCGGGGGCTCGATGCAGCCGCACAGCTCCCCGCCGTTGTCCAGCTCGCAGGTGCGGTTGGGGCAGTCGGCGCCCACGCAGGGATCTTCCACCACTCCTGCTAAACAGCACAAGACACAGCACAAACACAACCTTTACCCTCAGACCGTGGAGCAGCCACCCCTAGCCCCTCTCCCCAGTGGGACATAGCTCCCCTCGACCTGAGCAGCCCCAGTTCTCTTACAGCAATTCTCCTTCTCGATCCATTCAGTGCCCAGGATGCCAAAGGTCCGGCAGGCCTCTCCATAGGCAGCCAGTGAGCCGCACAGCTGGACCTTCTTGTGGTTGTAGCAGCCATCCAGAAAGCAGGACTCGTAAAAGGGCAGTGGGTCCAGGAGGCCGTAGCAGGGCTGGAAGAAGCCTTTCATGTCGGTCAGCTTCAGGCAGTAGCTGTCACTCTGCAGCTCTTGGATCTGGACGTTGTCGCAGGAGGCGGCGTATTGCGAATACTGCAGCTCATTACAGCTGTAGGCATCGGACATGTCATGGGGGCTCCTTTCACAGCCAGCCCTGCTCCCATTCCTGCTCCCACCTGGGCTGTCTGCCCACTCACCTCCTCTGCATGCCATTGGTTTTCCAGCTCTGTGCCAGCACCACGCTGCTGACGGCCGGCTTGCCCCGCAGCGTGGCGTAGTCGTCGGTGCGGTCGCCGTTGAAGTTGCCGCAGAGGCCGCACACCTTGTTCTGCAGCCGCTCCCCGATGGTGATTTTGATGACGTTGAAGCCGTTGTAGCGGATCTGGATGTCGGGGCTGGAGTCAATGACCAGGAAGCCCTCCTGGCTGAAGATCTTGGTGGACAGCCCCGTGACGAAGGGGATGCTCACTTGGCTTCCATTCACCTAGTGTGAGAGAAGGACACACAGCTGACATTCCTCCCATGTCCTCTGCCTACAAATGTGGGCGTGAGCCACTCATAAAAGATTCCATGGCTGCTTCCCACTACCCCAGCTGTGAAAACATCGACAGTAGTCTGGGGCCCTTGTGGAGACCATTGTGCAGCCTCGAGCGCCATCCACTACCCCCTCCCAGCCCCACTCTGGAGGGGCTGGACACTCCTGATGAGACCTCACCTTGACAGTGTTCCTGTCACTGATGAGAATCTGCTCCTCGTTGATGTAGAAGTACACGGGAGAGATGATGGTGAGGTTGGGCGAGGACCACTTGTCGAAGTTGATGATGAGCTGGAAGGAGAAGTCGGGCAGCTTCTGGCAGATGGTGGAGAGGACGAAGGCGCAGTTGGCGGGGAAGCGGAGGAAGGCGCCGTCGAAGGTGCGGAAGACGCCGCCGCCGGCCGCCAGGCAGAAGGAGCTGCGGGTGCTGAAGCAGCCGCGGACGCCGTTGCGCAGCGCGCACTCCTCGTCCGACTTGCAGTGCCGGGGGTCGCACTGGATCAGGTTGCGCCGGAAGCAGCGGCACCGCCGGGTGCAGTCCCCGCTCCAGAAGAGCTGCTTGGGCTGAAAGAGGGACCTGTCACCGGCTGTCCCATCAGCCCAGAGGATGTCTGGGACAAGGTTTGCACCCCTCTGTCACACAACACGCAAGAGCAGGAAACAAGGGCAGAGGAACGGGTGCAAAGAACATGCTAGCAGCTTGCACCTACCTTGCAACATCACTGCTACCCACACTGAGGTTTGCACTGCCACCACAACCTCCCTCACCTCTTGTGTACACACAAAGCCACTGTGCTTAATGCCCCCTTGGCCTCTTTCTTGCATTCTGCCAGCCACCAACCCATCTGTGAGGAAGTCCTTATGACAGTATCCCAGTACTGGCTCCTCACGGAGCAAAGGCATCTTACACAGAACAGTTTCACTGGCACAAAATACAAGCCACTTTGATATGACCAATGCTATCAGCACAGCACTCTGCTGCTTCAAACTCTTCAGTGACATCCAGTAGCTACAAAAAAGCAAATTTCATGTGAAACACTAGATCTACGATGTGTGAATACCTAGCACAATGTGAGCATACAATACTGGACTTTGGCACTCATCAAAGAGCCTTCCCAGTCACCACCTTCTCTCCATCCCACCTCCACTAGCTCCTTCCTGTGCTTGACACCCAGGTCCACCTTCACCCAACAGCTGCATGATGGGGTTTTTTTTGGATAGAAAGACTCACTATGCACCACACCGTGGAAGGACATCCCTCTCCTCTCTACCCTTGCTACCATCCCAGCCTGACTGTCATCCCGAGTCAAACTCTGTCCAGAAATACCATCCAGAGTGGGGGAGCAGGCCCCAAGAGCTGCTTACCTCATAGTATTTGCCATCAGAGTAGCAGCCACAGTTGTGAGGCAGGATGCAGCTCTTGCCATTGAGGACATAGCCAGGGTCACACTGGCAGCCCTCCACGCAGTAGTGGCTGCAGTCACTCTTCAGCCGGATGGCAGCACATCGGGGCTGGCACAGGGACACGCAGCTCTCGTAGTGGCTGTTGGGGGGACAGCTGACAGCTGAGCAAGGGACAAAACAGACACAGATTAGCTCCATGGACATCACCAACCTGGCTCCCCACCCTCCCCTCTCTGAATCCCACTGATTCAGACCTGTCATGCATGGTGCCAGGCTGTGGCCTCACCACCCCGTGAGAGCGGGGCCCCTGAGCCATGAGCTTGCTTGTTAGAAGGGAAGAACGACACAAATTTAATTTTCAGTCTCGTTAGCAAAGACAATTACTTCCCATCTGATTTGCCAGACAGATTGGCTGCCAGGGATGCGTGCGGTGCCCATCCTCAGGAGCCTGATTGAACAGCACATCGTCATCTTATTGACAAGGGGCTGCAGCTTCATTAGAGCAAACACGCACTGCTGGCATTGAGGCTGACTGATATAATCCCTGGTTAACGGGGGGGATGGCTGATGCCTTCTGAGCTTGGGGCTTCCCATTTTCCATCCCTGTCCCTTCTGAGCATGAGGCTTTCTATTTTCCATCCCTGTCCCTTCTTAGCTTGAGGCTTACCCTTTTCCATCCCTGTCTCATCTGACCTTGAGACTCCCCCTTTTCCATCCCTGCTCCTGCTGTACCACACGCAGTTTGTGACAGCTCCCAGAGAATATGGTGTCCCAGACTTCACCCACCTCACCCAGCAAGTGTGGGAGGCATTGGCTGCCAGGCCATTAGCCTCCCTCTCCTTGGCACCCCAGGAAAAGAAGGACCTGGTGGCAGAGTGGCACTTACAGCATGAGGTGAAGTTCCTCCAGCCAGTGATGGCAATGCCCTGAGTCTGGCACGTGCTGGCGTAGTTCTGCAGCCAGCTGCAGGCTGTCTGCATGGCCCCCCCATCCACGCAGGTGTCGAAGAGGCAGTTCTTGTAGAAGAAGCCGGGGTTGATCTTGCTGTGGCACTTGGCAAAGACACCGCTTTGGCTGGGGATGAGGCTGCAGAGCTGCTGGGGCTTCCAGAATCCTTCCACCTTGCCGCAGGCCGGGCAGCGGTCGCCGCAGCCCACGCGGCAGAACGCGTCCCGCTTGGCCCAGCTCTGCACGAAGTCGCTGATGCTGGTGGCTGGTGTCCCCCCTGCGGCCACCAGGTCGTCCTCGGGGTTGCCGTTGTAGCGGCCACAGAGGCCGTAGGTGAGGTTCTGGAAGCCCCGTGGGATGGTGACAGACAGGAAGGTCTTCCAGTCGTACACCACCTTCAGCCCAAAGTCGGTCTCCACCACGATGTGGAAACCGAAGGCGAAGATGTTCACTTTGCCCTGGCCCAGCTTCAGGGGCAGGTAGAGACGCTCGTCGTTGATCTGCAGGGAGGAAACAAGGCACAATGTGAGGGGGAATGATGGTGGGAGTTTCCACAGAAGGACACAAATGAGGGCGGCTCGGCATCCCTAAAGAAAGGTCCCTGCTGACCTCACCGCCACCCCCAAAACAAGACAGCCAAAATAGAAATCCTCTCCAAAAGTTGTGCCTGGCAGCACCCTAGGATGAGCCCAAGCATGACCTGACCCCCAGAAAACCTTGCAAGCCCTAAGGCCTCACGTCTAGGGTTTTGCTCCACAGTTTGGGAGTCACACCTGCAGAAATAATCCTAGCCCTCATGGCCTTGCACTCACCAGCACAGTGTATTTGTAGGCACGGTTGATGACGATCTTGTAATTAAAGACCTCCACTTCCACCTGTTTCACCCAGAGGGCCAGAGAGGTGTCCCTATCCTCGTTCTTGGCCGTGACAGTGAACGCTGGGAACGTGTCCGAGCGCTCCGCCCTGGGCCGGGAGATGGTGGTGCACAGCACCAGCTCACAGCTGCTCTGGAAGTCGAAGGAGTAGCCATCAAAAGTCAGGTAGTGCCCATAGCCCGAGATGATGCAGGAGGCATCGGTGCGGACATGGCAGTAGTAAAGGCCATTCTCCTCCAGGCAATACTCGTCATCCTTGCAGGACACATTCTCGCAGTACACGCTGTTGTCCGAGCCGTTGCAGTAGCACAGGAAGTGGCAGGAGATGTCCATCCAGAAGGTCTGGTTGGTGGCCAGCTGCCGGCCCTCGAAGCTGCAGCCGCACTCGCGGCGGGGGATGCAGCGGGTGCCGCGCAGGGCGAAGCCCTCGTCGCACTGGCAGCCCTCCGAGCAGGTGTCCCTGCACACGGGGCCCGAGGCCAGGCTCTCGCAGGTCTCCACGCAGCTCATGCACTCCTCAAAGTGGCTGTTCTCCGGGCAGGAGAGAGCTGCAGGGTTGGCAAACAGAGAGGCTGAGCCCCCAGCTGTGACAGCACGGGGTGAAGAACAGGCAAAAAGCGGGTGGAGATGGATTCAGGGGAAAAGGGGAAAGAGTCTCAGCACCTTGTGGCCACTTGCTCATCCCATTCCCTTTGCAACCCTTTCTCCCCTCACATCTCAAGCCTGTCCTGCCACGTGCCAAACATCACCTCCTCCTGTTATTTCCCAAACAAACACCTCCCTAAAACCTCTGAGGCAGAGACAGGCACAGCCTTCCCACCATCTACTTCCACACTCCAGATTTTTCACATTTGCTTCTGAATTATGAATGTTTTCTCATCCATGGCAAGTTTACAGCGACATCTAAAAACCAGTGTTATTCAAATTATCCTCTGGTGGTGGCGTACGGCACCGCCAGACACCATTTGCAGCTCCAGAGCGCTCCTACAGTGCACTATAAAACTTCTGCTGCCTCCTGAAATGCCACCCTGAAACCTCTTCCCTGGGAAATCTGTCTCTGCTGGCACCAGAAACCTGTGATTCCAGCATCTCACACAAAAAGCTGCTTCACCTCTGCACGCCCACAGATCCTCAACAAAAAGACTCTGCCTGAGTTTGGTGGGTTCCAAACTCCCTTCTCCCCACCCTGGGTGATGAAGAGCTTTGGTGGACTCACGGCAGAAGCTGTGGCTCCTCCACTGGCCGATGTCCACGTCGGCGTTCTTGCAGGCGCTGGCGTAGCGTGCCACCGAGTCACACAGCTCCGACACGTTGCCCCCGCTCTGGCACAGGCGGAAGAGGCACGTCCTGTAGTAGGCCGAGACGTTGACCACGCTGTGACACTCCAGGAAGGAGCTGTTGGTGGGGTCGTTGATGATGCCGCAGCTGGAGCGGCTCCTGTAGGACTTGAGCAGCTCCGAGTCGTTGTTGCAAGCCATGAGCAGGTCCCCGCACTCGCCGTTGCAGATCTCGTCGAAGGTGGTCCAGCTCTCCAGGAAGAGCTCCAGGTTGTCCGTGAACTTGCCCTTGGGCAGGCAGAACTCGTCGGTGGCGTTGTCGTTGAAGAGGCCGCAGAGGCCCCCAGTGCAGTTGAAGTAGGAGGTGGAGAGGCGGATCTCCAGGAGGCCAGAGTCGTAGTAGCTGATGGCCAGGAGCCCCTCAGACTCCATCACGGTGCTGTTGTCAGTCCGGTAGATTTCCAGGCGCCCAGAGGGGTGGAAATAGGGCAGCTCCACGTCATAACCATTCACCTACAAGGAACGAGGTGGAGAGGCTTCAGGGAGGGTGATGTGGCTTTGCCCAACCACATTGTGCACATTAAACTCTTCCTGATCCAGACCCACCCTCCAAGGCCCAGAGCCTCCTTTGAGTGAGGGCGTACAGCTGTACCTTTGGGTTTTGCCCCACAAAAAGCAATTTTTCTTCCAGGGAAAAAGCAAGTTGCAGGAAAAGGAAGAGGCAGGAAAGCCTCCTCAGCAAACAGAAGGAGCAGTGCTGCAGCAACAACTTTACAGGCACTCAAAGGGCCTCCACATGATGGTCCAAGTGTCCCTGTGGTTTCCAGAGCCACAGACCCATAATCTCCACTTGATCACACCACAAGCCACCACCTCCCACCCTGTCCCTGGGCAGCACCTTTACCTTAATGTCTGACAGCCTGGTGCCTCCAATCTTCACCTCTTGGCCGGCCGCCTGGACCCGCATGACGCGCGGCCCGTTGGGAGCGGAGCCAGCCTTCTTCTGGTTGATGTCCACCTCGAAGAAGTCTGGCCTCTCTGGGCAGGTCTTGAGCAGCGTGTAGGACTGTTCCAGTGGGTAGGAGAAGGTGATGCCATCAAAAGTCTGCAGCACCTGGTCCTGCCCCACCAAACACACGGTCTCCCGCTTTGGGTAGCACCCCCGGTAGCCGTTCTCGATGGTGCAGATCTCTCCCTCGGGGCAGGAGGTGTTGAAGCACCTGGGCTCCCCGCCAGGCTCGCAGTGGCACTGCACAGTGCAGTCTGGGGACACCCAGGACTCCCCAATGGTGTAGTAGCGGCCGTTCACGTCACAGCCACAGCCCTGGACGGGGACGCAGCGGTCGGCGCTGAGGACGTGGCCCTCGGGGCACTCGCAGCTCTCGGTGCAGGGCGAGGTGCAGGCCAGCGGGGCTGTGAGGTCTGGGCAGGTGGCAGGGCAGCTGCTGGCACACACCGAGTACTGGCTGGGCTCCGGGCACTGCACGGCCGCCGCTGTGGGCGCAGAGGGGTGACAAACAAAAGGGCCATGTTACAGCACAGTACAGGGTCAGCTGCCACTCTCTCACTGAGCACAGCAGAGACAACACAGAGTGACCCACAAACCCCTCAGTGGTAGGATTGGCCCTTCCATTTCCCACCCAGCCCTCCCTGGCCAGTCCTGGGCTTCTCCAAAATAGCCCCAGAGCCACTGAGTCACCACAGGATGGGGGACTGACCAACCAGCCCCCATTCCAGAGCAGCCTCCAACTCTCCTCATGGCAGCTGATGACCTCCAGAGCAAAGTGGAGCTCCCACCTCACGCCTGACTTGTGCCACACTTTTGCCGGAGCAAGGGTGTGATGCCATGGAGAGGAGGAACCAATCAGTTCTCTCCCAACTCCCTCCACTTCAGGCAATCCCCTCCCCTGGCTTTCGTCCCCCTCCTGTCATGCACTCCTGGGCACACAGGCAAACCCCTGGCACTGCTCCCCTCCTCCCAAACACTCACCACATCCCGTCTGGCTCCTCCACTCTCCCACCGAGATGCCCAGGGCCTGGCACACGGTGGCATAAGCCTGGATGGCCTGGCACAGCCCGGTGCCATTGTCCTTGGCACTGCAGATGTCGTAGACACAGCTGTGGATGAAGGCAGTGGGATCCACAACGGAGCCACACTCCCAGAGGGGGCCCCCGCTCTTGTTGATGAAGCCGCAGTACTCGGGGGTGAAATACAGAGCCTCGGTGGCGGGGTCGCAGAGGCTGCAGTTCTCCAGGCAGCCCGTGGAGCACCTGCGCTCGGGATGTGGCACCTGCCAGCTCTCGCCCAGGTCCAGCACGGACGTGGCCACCCTCCCGTCCGAGCGCAGGACGTCGTCCTCGGGGTCTTTGTTGTAATTGCCGCACAGCCCGCACGTGGCGTTGATGTACGAGCCTGGCACGGACACGGAGGCGTAGTGCTGTCCATCGTAGGTCACCAGCAGGCCAAAGTCAGTCTCCAGGGCAGTGGACAGCCCGCTTTGGTAGACCTTGATTGCACCCAGTTCCAGGGAGATGGGCAGGGACACCACCAGGTCGTCCACCTGTGGGGACAACACCTGGTGGCTGAGCCAGCCCTCGCGCTAGGACACAGACAGCACAGCCCTGTTGTGGGGTCTTGGGGTAGGACATGCACAGAGAGACTGCCATTGGTAAGCTACAGGCACTTTGTGTCACCCATGCCCATTCCCCAGGACATACGAGGCCCAGAAGTGCCATCCCACACTCTCCAGGCTGCCAGCACAGTGCTGCTGCCACCCCAAGCAGCTGACCTGGCAAGTTCTCCCCTTCCAGCAGAGCTCTTACCTTTGCCTTCCCAAAGCCACCCTTCGGGAGAACAATCTTGTGCGAGTAGACCTCCACAAAAATATCCCTCAGCCAGGAGACGGAGGAGCCGCCTCGGTTCTCATTCTTGGCCTCCACGTTGAAGTAGGGCAGCTGGGAGCCTGGCCAGCACTGCCTGGCGAGGAGGTAGGAGCAGGAACCCTGGAAGTGAAAGAGGAAGCCGTCGAAGGTGTGGTAATGTGGATCTCCGAACACCACGCAGGTGCTGCTCTCCACCGGCACGCACTGGAAGAATTTGTTCTTCGTCTCACACGCCTCGAAGGGGCCACAAGCCATGTCCTGGCAGAGGATCTCATTGTTGAAGTCCAGGCAGCGGCACTTGGTGGTGCAGTTGGCGTTGTCCCAAAAGATCTCTCCTTGACGGAGAAACTGTCCTAGAAAGACAGAAAGGGAAAAACCCAGGCTACATCACTCTTGAAACAGAAACACGCTCTGAGCGCGCTGTCTGCTGCTCCTTTACTGGTCCTGTGATGGAGACCACCACCACGTACTGCTGCTGGGCTTCTCAGCTGCTTTGTTTGTGCAAACTCCCAGCAAGAGCCGCTTAGCAAATCCCAAGTTTCATTTCTAATGCGTGGTGCATCCTCTTTGAGCCCTGCCCCTGCCACGAGTCCCTGGAATGCTGCAAGTGCTGTCACAAATCCGGAGTCAGTGCTGCAACACGCAGGCTAGAAAACTTGAAGGTTATTCCACACATTTTGGACACCCACCACTCTGGTTCTTCTTCAGTATTGCAGGGCACAAGAGCCATTTGTGCTGTTTTCCCGACGGAAAAGCTCCATTTGGAGGCAGTTTCCAGCACATTTGCTGCACTTGCACCATCCTCCAGCTTTGCTGTCACTTCCACGGTTCCCCTGTTCACACAACTCTGCTGGTCACAAAGTCACTCTGTCATCAGCAGCCCCAGGAGCAATTTACTCCCATTCAGGAAGAGTTTGTAGTAGTTACTACACCAAAGAGGTGTTGATAAGCAACTTCACCCCACACAGGAGCCCCAGCAGAGTGCTGAGTGATCTCACAGCCCCAGACAGCACCAGAGAGGAAGCGGGTTTGGCTGGTGAGAGACAGGAGAGGCAGGAAGAAGGCTGGAGAACAAGGGTGGCAAGTCCCCGTGAGAGTTTCTCTCCCCTCCATCTGGCCATTTTTCACACTCCTCCAGCTTGTGGCTTCTGCCTGACTTTACCTCTGCTAAACTTTTTGTTCTCTTCTCTGCCTCCTACAAAAAAAACAAAAAAAGCTATTTTCTGCTTCCCCGCAACAAATGTCTCCTCTTGGCAAGGCCCACGCTCCAGCCATCCTGGTGTGGGGAGTTTGGGAAAGGGTGGCATTGGGATCCAACACCTCGTGCTGCATCTCCTCTCCTGGAGGGCAATCAGCCATTCACCATGAAATTTAAATCCAGTGGCGGGATCTAATCACACTCCTCTTGTCACCTGCAGAGCTGAGTCTGGTTTCCAGCTTCTCTGCAAAGTCCAGCCTTTCTTCCTGGGGTCAGCAGCTGGAAAATGCTGGAGCAGCTGGACCCAAAACTCTGCTGGAGCTGCAAGAGCCTTGGAATCTCGTGGACCTTGAGCAGTCCTAAACTAGGACATAAAGAAGCCACACGTCTCCAGTGTCTGTCAGCAAATGACAATCCTCTCTTGCTGGAAAGACTCCTGGAGCACAGTGGATGCTCCTGACAGTTTTATTTGTCAAATGAAAATGCAATGATCTTTCAGCAGCACAGCCCCAGTGTGTGCATCAATTAATCCCTTTATGGCCCTGCGCTGTCAGTGACAGGCACAGACCCTGTAACTGCTGCAGACACATGGCATTTGTCCTGCCTGCAAAACCTGCTGCTCCTCCTGCACGAACAAGGGAAATGGCACCACAAGATCAGCTTCCCTAATTTATGGGCAGGAGGAAATTGCTGTCCCCAGGTCTTTCCTGTTGCCACCAATTATCACAGGAACTCAGAGATGTGCAAGGACTGAGCCCTCTCTCGTGTTTCTGTCCCTGCAGCTGCAGCTCGTGGGAATGCCCTGGCAAAAGCACAGATCATGCAGCACCCCAACAGCATCACCTTTTGCTACACTGCACCCCAAAATTTGGGGACAAGCAGTGCCATTTCTGCCTTACCTCTCAGGCTGCAGCCGTTGGCCGGGTCTATTTCTCTGCCATCTATTTTGAAAGCCCAGCGCCCAGGGACGTTCACAT
The DNA here is from genome assembly GCA_013397155.1 of Irena cyanogastra. NCBI lineage: Eukaryota > Metazoa > Chordata > Aves > Passeriformes > Irenidae > Irena > Irena cyanogastra. Next base: position 17,932 of record VWZV01004032.1, read on the forward strand.
TGGTTGTTTCCTCAATATTGACAATGTCTGGGGTTCTGGAGCCTGGGATGCTGAAAAAGTTGGTGAGATTTCCACCATTGAAGCCGGCCTAAACCAGAGAGAGAGCAAATTCCATCACCCATCTTGGCAACGGGAAAGCGATGCTGCATTTCCTCACTTCTCTCTTCCCCCTGAGTACATCTTTAGTTTTAACAGCTCTTTCTGGAGATTTCTGTTTTCAGGTAGTCTAAATTTCAGTTTTTGAGTAGTCTGGATGTGAATGAAAAGCTAAACAGGCACTACAAGCAGATGGGATGTGTATTCACAGATTTATGTTTGTACAGATACATATGTATGTACATATAGATCTAAAGGTGTGTGAACTGAGTGGCCAAAATAAAGTGGGGGAGCAACTCAGGGGGAGTTAAATTGAGGAAGCAATGTGGGGATGCAGGATTCCTGCATTCCTTATGCAGGAATGTCCCCTTCCTCAGGCAGAGGGACTGCCTGTGGCGCTGCTGCCACCACCAAATTTTGGAGTGCTCATCCGACCGTGCCCAGCAGTTGAGTACAAGGCCAGTGCTGGGGATGCTGAGGGGCTCAGTGGCCTGAGGAAGCATGGATACTTTGGAAAGAGCTCTACAGGAGCTCAAGAGCTCTACAGGGGTGGGGATATGGGAGCAAGAGCCTCACCTGAGCCATCACCCCGCCGAGACCAGTGAGGGGGTCCCCTCCGCTGGCTGTGCCCGTGGTCCAGCTGATTTCGTGGTAGTTAAACAAGGCAAAGGATGACACCCCATCTGTGATCAGGACAGCCTGGAACGTGTTCACCTGTGGAAAACCACGGGCACGTTCACAGGTGGTACTGCTTTTCTCCTGCTCTTCTGCCACGTTGATGTCTGGCCCGAGTGAGCCTCACAGGGAAGAGTACAAGTGTAATAAGACCCAAAATACGTTTGTTCTTGCTGCCACAGCTCCAGCAGCTCCCATTCTGCTTCTTCCTCCTCCTGGGAGCATGTGAAGACCATCTCTGATCCAAGGGAACACCAATAGATGGCAGCATGAGAATAAGCTGACGGGGAAGGAGCAGCAGGCAGGATTTGGGTGGTTGTGATCTGTTATCTCTCATTACCCTGTCTGAGCTTTATTCCTGCATTATCTTTCCCGGTTCCCTTCCACGTTCACATCCTACAACGCTGCTGAGGGTGGATTACATCCAAGCCAGCCATGTATATCCTGCACTTTGCTGGCTGCCAAATCTCCTCCCTACCTGCTAAAGCCTCTGCTCGTGTTCTTGCTTTCCCTTGAAATGACTCTGCATTCCCAGCCCCACCAACTCCAGGCACATTCCAGCCAGGACCCAGGTGGGAAGAGCCCATTTTCCTTTTTAGGGCTGTGCAGAAAGACAGAAGCAGCTCCTTCCCTTGAGATATCCCCTCTATCCTGCAGATCCAGCAGCAGAGGTCATCACTGGGAACTCAGTCAGTCACTTCTCTCAGCTCCCTGCATTTTCCTGTCCTTCCCATCCCTGCCCTGGGACCCTGCCAGGAGAGAACCTCCTCCTGCCTCTGAGCAAGCAGGATTTTATCAGGGCACAAAGTGTGGACTGCCTCTCTTTCAATTAATCCAGAGCAACACTTCCAGCCTGGCTACCTGGGCACTGCACACTGAGGAGGAAACTGCAGCCACAGAAACAATTCCCAGGGGATTGGGAAAACCCAACATCTCCCACTGGGAAGCATCAGAGGCCTGAGCACTGCAAGCAGTTGGTGGCAGCTGGAGGAAGGGGAGGGCTGGGGATCACTTTGCACCCATTCCATCCCCTTGGAGCAAAGCCACTGGCTCTCAGGAGGGGAGCACAGGGCTGCCTGCACACCACAGGGGATGTCACTTCCAAGGAAACGAGGCCCCTGCCAGGAGAACTCTGGAACACGGAGGAGAAGCAGCTCTGGGAGCTGTCGAGGGGGAGAGAGAGAGAGAGAGAGGTGTGGGCAGAGCTGTCTCTCAGCAGCTGCAAACGGCACAGTTCACACCAGGGCAGGCAGGGCAGGGAGTGAAGCAGAGCCACTTCCACTCCTCATCCTTCCCCTGGGAATCTTCCTCCTACTCCTGGTTTCCTCTTGCTCTCCTTTGCCAAGCTGGGAGATGACAAACATGTCACACATAAAGGCAGGGGCACTTGGAGAGTGCCACAACAGCTTTTCCATGCTCAGGAGCCTCTGGGAGTGTGGCAGGAGGTGAATCTTACATCTGGCTCTCCTCATGAAGAACACTTCCATCAACCCCCAAAATTCCCCTCTTTGGAGCTCCTGACTGTGGAGCACCCTCTCTGTCCAGCCAGGCCCTCAGAAAATGAATCTATTTGCTCAGGTGACGTCTCCAGGCAGCAACTGCAGCGTCCCTGAGGCCACATTCCCAAATTTTCTGCAGCTTTTCTGCATTGCGATGAAATTCCTGCTTAAGTTGCATGGTGCTATTCCTTGTGCCAGCCCCCAGCCCTGGCTGCTGCTGAGCAGGGAGGCTGCTCCATAGCAAAATAAATTGCATTGTGTTGCAAATGTAATTCTTCAGGCAATACACGAATCTCTCTATTGCTTGCTGTCTGAAAATATATATATATATAAATATATATATGTGGGGTTTTTCTGCAAGTGCTGCCAGGACTGGCAAAAAATATGCATCAAATCTCAAGCTTCTCTAACAAATGGAAAAGAGCTGAACAGTTTATCAGAGCCAACTCCTCGAGACAGGAGAAGCTGGGTTTTGGCACTCACAGCACACAGGCTAATCCTGAACAATCCAGACAATATTCAAGAATGGGTTGGATGAGGCTTGGGGCAACCTGGTCTAGAGGAAGGTGTGCCCACGGCAGGGGGTGGAGTGAGGTGATCTTTTCCAACCCAAACCACTCTGGTTCTATCTTCACCCCAAGCTCCAGGACAGCCCCTACCAGCAGTCCAGCACGAACCTCCCGACATCAGCTGCGGTCACAGCTCACAAATTCAGCAGATATTTAAAAGCTGTCCATGCCCTGACAAACATCCCACGGCCACCCCCCTCCTGTGAGATACAGCTCACACATTATGGCCATGTGACACGGCCAAGTCATTAGTGCGACTCTGAGCAGCGTGATCAATCTCTCATGCAGGGAGCTGCCATCAGAAACATCTGAATTTGTATGCAAGAAATGCAGTATGATCAAGCCAAAAAGGTCCTAATTGGTGTCAGAGCCTCGCTTAGATCCTACAAACACTGAGGAGATGCTTTCCCTGGAGACCTTAAAGCAGCGAGCGAGGCTCCTGCAGGCTCCCAGGGGAGGGAATGAAAGGACCCTGGTGCTCCTCTGCCCAGGAGGGAGCTGGGGAGCAGGAACGCCAAGCGTCTCACTCAATTTTACACACAGATGACGGGACAAGACACAAACCACACCCACGAGTCGCCACTCACCGGCGTCGTGCTGCTTCCCCCATAGAACGTCACCTCCTCCCAGGTGACGATGAAGACCCAGAGGGCAGAGAAGGAGGCCATGTCCCTGAAGTGCCTGCGGACGTCCCGGGAGGCCCTGAGGAGCAGCTCTGGCTCCGTGCTCTCCCTGTAGAAGATCTCCCCGCGGATGCCGTTGTGCGCGTCGGCCCAGAAGGGCGCCACGAAGGCGCGGCCGTCGGTCAGCGGGAAGGCCTCGGGGGTGAACTGGCTCACCAGGGCGTTGAAGGAGATTACGCCGTTGTTGTTGACCTGCGTGGAGACCCCCGGGGTGTCTGAGCAAAGGCGGTTTAGCAGAATAAATCGGCACAGAGCGGCTGGTTTGGCAGGAAATGTGGGGACAGAGGGTTTGGGTTCTGGGTCGGGTTTAGCCCAACTGTCTGGGCACAGATTTGGCTTCCTCCTATCCGTGGTGGCCAAGAGTTGGTGCAGGAAGCCCCAAAAGCAGGACAAAACCCTGGGAAGTCTTCAAAATAGGGTTCTGCAGGAGAGGCACCCATCAGAGCAGGATGGCACCCAAATCTGCTGAGACACTGCCTTGGGCTCCTGGGGTTGCTCAGCTTTTGGAGAGCAGCTCTGCAGCACTGAGGGATGTGGATGATGGTGACACACGGAAAAAACCGCCTTTGGCTTTGTTATCTGTGACAGATCTGGGGCTCCCCAAGAGCAGGGAGGTGCCACATCAGCCTCCCCAGAGTCTGCTGAAGATGCTCCCCTAAACAACATTTTTCCAAAGAATGGACAACAAATGGCACTGCTGCCCTGGATGCTGGAATCCCTCCCCACACGAGGGTTTGGAATGGGATTCTGCTTTCCCAGGGCTCCAGTGCACAAACATGAAGTGGAGGATGGGTGAGTCTTTGCCTCTCTCCTGATCTCACAGAGACCACAAAACTTGGGATGTGGCACAGAAAACAAAACTTGAGTGACTCCTCTCAGCCCAGCACTGGTGCCCCCTTAGCCAGACTTTTGCTGTGCCATCACCTGGGAGCAGCAGCAGCCTGTCCTTGTCTGGGGCCACCACAAAACCATTGCCCCTCTCCCCCCCTGCAGGTCCTGCGTGTTCTTGTTCCTTGTCATGGAGCAGGAATAATGTCCCTGGTGTCAAGCCCTTCGCTTTGCTGTGCCATTTAATCACCCACAAAGAAAATTTATTGCCTCTTAGATTCCTTTCCTATGAACATTATCCCATTAAATATACCTTTGACTTTCTTAATCATAAAACCTATCAGTTCATGAAATCTAAGAACTTGTCAGGTAGCTGCTAATAAATCTTCCAATTCCTGATGACAGGCAGAGCGTGTTTAAAATGCAGCCAATAATGGCAAGGAAAAGGCTGAAGGGAAGATCTGCTTTCTCCACTTACATAAATGCTTCTGTATGGGGCTCCAAAAAAGATGAATGGCACAGAGATCTTGATTTCAGGTGAGCTCCCATCATCGACTTTGGGGGTTTTGGTGTCATTCTGCCAGTACGGATACAGGCTTGCCATGGTGCGAGCTGGAAGGAGAGGGAGAAGAGTGCTCAGGAGCAGAAAACAGCACCAAACCCCAACACCTGCAGCCAAAGGGTGCTTGAAGCCAGGGCAGAGCTGCTTTAGGACAAGCTCTGGGACAGGCTCGGGAGAAAAAGCATCATCCAGGTTACTTAAGGCACAGCAAAGCTAAGCCTAGTAGAAATCGTTAGGAATTATCAGAATTATCACAAGATGCACCACAGCTGCAGTTTTTCCTCCCCTGGCACTGTGACCAAGCAAAACCCCCTAAGTCTTGGCTTCACACGAGCACAACAGGTCCATGCTCTGCTCCAGGATGGGCAGGACTGGCTGTTCCTCATGTGAGGTGCTCAGGGGAGCAAGCAGCACCAATTCCAACCCCCAGGTTGGTTCCTGGCAGTGCCCACCTTCCTCCTGCCTGCTCCTCCCCTGCCAGGGCTCCTGGCCTGGCTGGCAGCCTGAGGGTCACGACTGCTCCAACATTTCCCAGCAAAATTCAGTTTCCTGCTAAAAGGCTCTGCCAGTGAACATAATTGTCTCTCCCAAAAGTACTTCAGAAGATGGTTCTGACACATTTCAGCCTGCTGCTTTTTTACCAGTCTAAAATCCATCAGCTTGAGGCACAATCAGCCACTTCAGGCCCCAGAGCACATTTCCCTTCTTTCCCAGCCAGACTTCTGCTGTCATTTCATGTCCTGTTCCTCCAGTCAGCTCCTCACAGAGCAAAAGGGGATTTTTCTGGGTTTGCCTCCCCTTTCTCCCCTCTTTGATGCAGGAAAGCCTCATGACATTCAATCCGGGACAACAGAGCCCAGGCCTTGGAACAATCCCGGCTCTGTTCACCTGGATTCAGGACATGTTTTAACTTCCAGGACCCTGCCCTGAGCTCTTGGGGGGCCTCCAGCCGAGGCCAGGCTGCTCTGTGTTCCCATGGACACACAAGGGGCTCTCCTTGACGCCCAGCTCAGAGGATGCTCCATGCTGAGCATTAAGGAGTCACTGACTGAGCCTTCCCAGGCTCCAAATTTCCCTGGGAAAAGGGAGATAAGGGGAAATCTGGCCTAACCCACTTTCACTCTGATTTCCTAAGACATTTGTGTGCCTTGAGTGCCCTGTTGGACACAGGGGAGGTGGCATTGATGGTGTCCAAGTCACAGCCCTGCTTCCACAGACAAATCCAAAGGGCCACAGCAAAATCCCTCCTGCCAGGCAGCAAAATAAATAATTTCACAGCTGTTACACACCTGATGAGTTATCACAGCCAAGGCACAGCTACAAGACATGGATTTTATTCTGTTTTTAAACAGGAGGCTCAGCAGACATTCCCCAATTCTTCTCTAGCTCTACTAGTGCCACACTGCCACACCTGCTCAGCAGCCCTAACACAGAAATTTCCCAAACTCCTGCTTCCTCTGGAATGCTCCAGCTGCATGCACAGCCACACAAATTATAAACACAAGCATCCCTTAGGATTCTCAGTCCCTCCCTCCCCATGGGAAACACTCAGGTCACTCTGGTTCTTGTCCTTGGTCTAGCCAAGGAGCTGGGGGTGTTTCTGAAGCCCTCTGGGGTGGTGTCCCAAACCCTCTGGGGTCATTTTCCAAACCCTCTGGGGTTTCTGGGCACAGCCCAGCTGGGGAATATTTTCCTGCTGGGAGATACTCACCTCGCTGCCGTGCTGTTATCACCAAAAGGGCCACCCAGGCTCCCAGAAATGATCTCCTGTTCATCCTACAGGAAGGAGACAAACCCAGCCATGCATCACATTGGTAGGGAAACACATCCTTGAGGGGATTCCCAAAGCTGCCTGACTGCTGCTGCCACGTGGATGTTTCAGAGCTGGAGGTCCCTCATCTGCCAGAGAGCCCTGACATGCCTGTCCCACGGATTGGTGTGAGAATTCCCTGGTGATAACAGCAAATGATGGCCAAAGGAAGCCCAGAAACACCTGGAAGAGCTCATTTCATGTCTGGAAGCTGTGAACAGCCACAGCTCTCTGTGGGTTCCTTATTCTCCTGGACAACTCCTGATCAGCTTAGTGCAGGGATGGCCACTCCTGGCTAATCCCAGGGGGAGCAGCTCTGCTCCAGACAGCAGAGCTGTGATGTTCTCCCATGGTCCAGGGGCTTCAACTTCAGCCAACTAATCCTCTGCCCTGGCTGCCACCACAGCCATCGCTCAGGGAGTTGGATGAGCGTGGAGGGAGCACAAACATTTACACAGCTGGGCAGCTCCTTGTACAGGAATCAATGAGAGACAGAGAGAGCACAGATACCAAATGAAAGCGAAATCCTGTGCCAGCTCTAATCCTTCTGTGCCTAATGCAATTTGTTACTTGTTATTAATCCAATAGAAAATATTGCTAAAACACCTGCTTTGATTTCTTCGCCCGTTGATTGCGCTCGTTCCACATGGGCACGGCTCGAGGAAAGCTCCCAGGAAGGTTTGGGATTCTCCCAGAGTGCTGGGAAGGGATGTGGGAGCTTCCCACACCAACTGTGTGCATTGTGTACAGCCTGGGTGTCAACAGCAGCCTCCTAGCCTGAAAAATCTCCCTAAAAACCCAGCATCTCTTTGTGTTTTCCCCATGGATCTGTTTTTATGGGAAACGTGGATCGACAGATCCAACTCCTTGTAATGCCACAGAGCACAGGATTACAGGGGGAATATCCTATCATTTATCCCACATCACTCCCACCTGGCTCCTCATTCAGAAAGTTTGGAACACGGTGGAAGGAAACTCCTTCGCTGACATCAACGCGACCACATTCTCCGTGGGGAAAAAGTTCATTCCACCAAGGAAAAGTTTTAGCACATTCCCTGTCTTGGAAAGGTGAAAGGAGAGTGACAGAATTTTGTATAGGTTGTAGATCTGAGTCTCATTAGCAGAGACCAGCAGAGAGTGACCAGTGGGGACTGTGGCAGGGCGAGGACAAGAGCAAAGCAGGACAGACACCAAAGAACACACTATTGAACACATCCCACCCAAAAATACAATTTTTTAGGTATGGAAAAAGAAATTACCCACCTGTTTCGTAGGCTAGAAGAGCAATCAGGTCTGAAATTTTAGACCAGTCTTGGTAGAGCAGGGCAAAATCCTATGTCAATGGAGAATGCATGCCCGTCCTCCCATGCCAATTATTGCTGATGACTGAAAGGATGGCTCCGTCCTTTGCTCTCCCAATTGAAAACTCTGTTTTCCTCAATGCTCTTCCAGGGCTGGAGCAGTGTTGAGTTGCAATCACAACTGTTGTTCCTCTGTTGATAACTAGGAGGCTAATCTGGAGATCAGATTCTGGCCTGGAGAGGGAGAGAAGCCTCTTTCTTCCCCAAAAGCTCTCCCCCTTCAGGTGGATTCAGATGGAAATGCCAGAGAGACAGAACTGGGCTCGCAGCTCTGCTGCTCAGGGAACAGAAAACCCAACCCTCAGAAGAATTGAGCCCCTTCCTCCTTTGTGTAAAGGAGGGGAAAAAAAAAAACCCCATCTATATAAAGTTACAGGATTAGCATTAAACAGTGCTAGGCTTAAAGCGCCGTTCAAAGGCGCTGCCCTGAAGTTTCAATGGGGTTGCTTTGCCATCCAAGTCCTGCTTTTACAGGTGGAAAAGGAAAAACTCACCCAGTCCATCCAGAGAAGGTTTCTTTGCTGTTCCCACTTCCACCCTCGCTGGTGGGGAGCCTCACTGGGGGACTGCTGTGTTATTATCATTTTCACTCATACAGCTGCAGTTTCCACAGGGGTTCTCCCTGCCTCTGGCATCTGGGCTGACCACAGCTCTACATTTGAGTCCAATCCGTACCCCAAAGATTTCAACTGCTTTGAGTTGGTTCATATCCAGGTTGGATGAGAGGGAGAGCTGTAACAGCAGCCCACGGGTGAAGGATCCATCAGCAGAGCCACCTTAGAGCTGATTTTTCATCCTGCAGCAAGGCTCAGGTCAGACAGGCACTGCTCCAACCCCAGTGGGAAAACAGCCTGAGCTTGGCTGATTTTCCCCTCTGACATTTGAGGTGGGGGCCTTTTACTCCCTATTTTCCCTGCTAGGAGGTCTTAATTCCTCTTGTCCTCCCCACCCTTTGTCAGGAAGAGAGGAGGCAGGAATGCCAGCAGCCCAACAGGAAGCCCAGACTTTTTCCCTGGGTGCTTCTGGCAGTGTGTTCAGCAAGTTTCCCCCAAAAAGCTGTCTCTTACCCCAGCAGTCTCTTTCAGCACATCAGGGCACCAGGCAGCTCACTGCCTCCACAGCAAATCCCAGAATTTGCTTTCCCTCCATCCTCCAAGCACGGCCTCGCTAGCAGGAATATTTCATTTTTAAATTTATTTTTACCCTTTTCTAAGCCAACAGCTATTTTAGGAGGGCAGGGGGATATCAGCACTGACTGATATTCCAGGGGCAGATTACTTCCAGCCTGTATCCTTGCTCTTCCCTTCCCTCCCATACATTTTAAACACAACCAGCTCCAGGAAAATCAATTGACTCTCCTCATTCTGTTTTATAACACAGAGAAAACTGGTGAAAATAGGCTTCCCTCTGCTCCTTTGTCAGTTTAATATTCTGGTCCTGTTTGTCCTGGGCAAGTGAACACTGATGAAGTTTGATTAGGTCTCACTGTCTCTTTGGGGAAGACTTTGTCTTCCAGCCTCTCCTCTTTTGGCAGGGATGTTCCCATCATGCAGCGCTGAACACATCGCAGCTGAACAACCAAACACTTCTTCTTTTCTTTCTCTTAATTCTTCTAGCAGAAAAGTTCCTCCCATGCCTTACTTCCAGGAAAAACAAGCATTCAAAGATGCCACAAGGGCTCCTGTGGCTGCTTGACCTTGGCACAGCAGCCACGGGCAGTGCCTTGTTCCCATCTCAAGGAGCTGGCACAGCCCATGGAAGATGCCCTGGCAATGGATTTGCCCAGGAGCTGTTTCCCATCCAGAGCAGCATCTCTCTCCTCCTGCCTCCCCCAGGGTCATTTGGTGCAGGCCATGAGGGTGAAATTTGTTTTAACCCCAAGGCCAGTCCCTCTGAGGAGAGAGAGAGGGAGCTCGAGCTTTATTCCTCACCTGGAAGTGGGGATGAGTCCCAGTCATGGGGAAATAGAGTCCAGAAGAGGAACAGATCTTCCAGCTCTCCTGGAAGTGACTTCTCCTCTCCTTGCACAGGTGAGGGGGCTGTGCCCAAGCTCACGGACAGACAACAAAATTATCAGCAGGACAAAAAAATCCCGACAGTTTTCACTCACACCTTTGGGGTGACAACTGGGAACGTTTCTGCTTCAGGGGACACAAAAGTGCAAAGCTCAGGACACTGGGGGTTTTAGTGTAAAAACTTACATAAGTTTATTGAACTGATCCAAACCAATGACCTATTTTGGCCTGAATTCCACCACTAAGTCTGCGAGCAAACCAAAGGCAAATTGTGGGAGCGGGAGGTGTATCCCCTGGGAGAGAAACCAGAATAAAAAACCAGATGGACTTACAGTTCTTCTTCTTCGAAATTACATATGGATGCAACATTAACAGGGAGCAAGAATAGATCTTCATGTTTAAATTACATTTGAAGTTTCCAGGAACTGCAGAAAAGCAATCACAGAGGCAAAGGCCCGAGATGGCTGAAGCCCCTCTAACGTTGCTCTGGGGAAGGCATCTCTCCACTGCCTACAAAAGTGCCACATCCAAATGAGGGAGGCACAGCTGCCAGGAATACATATTTTAGCCTCTGGGCTGCTTTAAGCACCTCGTTTGCATTCTCAAATCTTGCACACGAACAGAACCCACAGAATCTCACTGACAAGGAGGAGGCAGAGCCGCCGCCGCGCCTCTGTCGGATTCCAGACCCGAGCAGGAGAGGGCACGAGGAGAGCCTGTCCCCAGCAGCACTTCCTCCAAGCCACCACGGGTCACACCTGCCACCAGCATGCCTGCAACTCCCAAAAAACGAGGTTACAAACCCCAGGCAGGGAGCAGAGGACAGCCAGCACCCCGTGCACATTCATAACAGCGTCCGTAACGCGATCGGCCCGGAACATCTTGGCCAAAACCATGGACGTTGAACAGGAACATACCCAAAACCACCAGAGGAGCACAGCGTCCATCCCGGCACACGCAGCCGTGTGACACTTTGGTATACAGCTGTCACCCAAGTCCTCGTGGAGCAGGTGCTCTGCCCGCGGCAGACTCTGATGCACGAACTAGCAGAACAACACAACAGCTCTCGACAGAAGCAGCCTTCAGGTAGAAGGACACACAAGCCAGGGAAGCTTGCACGTCTGTTTTGTTTTCTCAAGCAGATGTGACAGAACCAGGGACCTTCAGCTGAAGAGGGCACAGGCTGGCAACGCCTGGAGACAGCCCCTCCTGACATGGCAGAGGTTTAAAGCAAACCTCCTGCCACACCTGCACCCTTGCTCAGCACCCAAACCTCCTCTCCCACTCAGAACCTTCTCCTCTCTCCCCAGGACACGGTTCCCTGTTGGGTGGCTCACACACACAAGACCCTTCCCCACAAGGTATCATGATTTGGGGTATTTTGCCACATCCTTGTGTGTTGTTTGGTCCCACTTCCCACAGCTAATCATCTGCACACACAAACTCTCTCTGGGTTTGGGGATGAGTCCTTCTCCTTGGGAAGCCAACCAAGACTTTTGGTTTCTACCCCACGACTGCTCCACTATCTGCACACAAGGTGAATGCCTCGAGAAAAACCTTCCCCTGGAGAAGTGGCAGGGTGGTGATTTCACACCTGAATGGCCCAGGGGAGCAGGTTTGGGTGCCAGCACCAAATTTCCAGTACCTGTTAACCTTCTGTGTTCTCTTTTTCCATCTTCCAGTTCCCACCAGGTCTGTCACAAATAAAATCAGGATTTACTGCCAGTTCTGAGCTGGTGACAGCACTGATCCCTCCATGGACAGCCCAATTTTTAGTGGGCAAACAAACTTAAAAGCACGTACTTGGCTCTTCTTTATCATCCCATTCCACTCTTTAATGGCCTTTGTTTATTCCCTTCTCTGAAACCCAGACACTTAATTGTGCTGAAGAAGTTGGTCAAGAGTTACAGCATCTCACTAATAGCAGGTACAATGCCATAAATACACCCACAGAGGCAATTACTGCCCTGGAGAATTAGGTCAGAGATACTTTTGCATCCCCATAGGTCGTTTGCCTCGGACTCTGCAGCCACTCAGGGATTACCTACTTACACTGGAGGTCAAGGGCTGAAATAGGCTTCTAATATTAAACAACCATATCTTCATAAAACTTTGCTTTATAACAAAATATCTTATTAACCACAACTTTTCCTATCGGTAGGTATGTATATATCATACAGAAGTGTTGGCTTAAGGGTTCTGCTAGCAGGCAGCAAATTATTTTCGCTGCCCAAATGGAAAATACATCTTCAGTAAAGCTCTAGCTTATAAAAGCATCATTTTATGTTATACTGCCACTAGCTCCCTGCTGTTTAGTTTACAGGTACCACGGATCTATGGAAAATCTATGCTACCTATGGAAAAGCTCACTCTCTTCCCTATTGCTCATCTCAACGGGGCCAAGAAATTGCTATTTTTGGCAGGGGGATGAGGCACAAATTAGTAACTTGTTTTAAATCCTCCCATTTTAACCCTTGCTTTGGATAAGGAACTAATCCCCTCTGAACAATCCCCAAATCCTAAACCTGAAGACTGTGAGATAATAATGCTTTGTCCCCTCCCCATTGATCCCACCCCACAATCCAGGTAAAATGTGAAGAGAAATACACAACTCCAAGAATACCAAAGGAGCTCGGTGATGTGGGCAGAAGCATCCTGGGAAAGAAAGTGCACGTGGGGATAAAGGGAGCATTTCAAAATGAAGGTCAGGAGTTCATGTGTAACTAGAGCCCTCGCTGCACAGCTCCAAAAACTGCTGTGCAGCTGCTTGTAACCAGGAAATCGGGAAAGTCTTGAGCTTGGAGCGGGGAAGACACAGGAAAGCAAAACGAGAGAGAGAGAGAGAGGAAGGAGGATTTCACTGAGCAGGCAGGGGAATCTGCTCTGCAGTAGAAAACAGGGACTACGTGAAGCAGCAGCAGCACGCGATGCCTACGAGGGGCGCGTGGGGGAAGCCGAGAGAGAGAGAGAGTGAAACCTGCTGAACAGCCAACGTGAGTCCAGCTGCTTTGCTCCTCCACTGCCAGAGGCTGATCCGAGCCAACACATCCTCCGAGTTCGGGCCCTACGCAGGGACCCCGGCCAGGGGCCCCGGGGAAAGTGCTAGGTTTGAACTGGTGCAACAGCAACAAACACAAACTTCAACTTGACTCCTCCTCTCTCCCAGGAGAGGAATTTTAGCCATTCCACTTGCAGCACCCACTGGTACAAGGTGAAGTGCACGGAGGATCTCTTCAGCATCAGGATGGACAACAGGGGAAACTGCTCTTCAACCCCTTGTTGACCTGTTGTTCTAAAAGCCCTTCCAATGCAGCGCTCATCCACCACGTCCCAAAATTCAATTTCCAACACATCCTTTATCCCCACAGGCTGCAGGCATCGTGTGAGATGGGTACAGCAGCCAAAACCTCTTTTTTCTCCCCAAAATCAGGTGGATATAGAGCATGCACTTTGAAAAGAACGTTTCTTTCTGGGAAATTCTTTTTCTTTCCCCCATTTTGTGCACTCACAGAAAGCAAACCAGTGGAGTGAAGTGGATGCACTAAAGTACCTGAGCTCTGAATCAAGCAGAATACTGATGGAGATTTTTCCTGTGAACTCGAGCACAACAAAAGGTTGAGACAGCACCAAGCTGCAAGAAAATACTACAGCAAGCTCGAGCCACAGTTGGATAGCTAGGCCAAAGGGAGATCTGGTGGAGCAAAACACTAAAAAATTTCAGAAAAGAAAACAACAGGTCAAATTCTGCACCGAGCTGTCTCCTCCCTTATGGACCCTGGCATTGTTTAGCTTGAACAACTGACCATTCATGCCAAATCACGAGTATACCGGAGCATCAAAGGAAACATCAAGGTATTGCCCACACTGAAACACACATCCTGAAGTCAATTGTCACCTCAAGGTCACCTGCAGTGGATGGTGGGCATGGTTCTCAGATCAGGGCACTTCCTCCGGGCTAAGAAATTACCTGCTACAAAAACACAACCAAACCTCAACCAACCAACCGAAATAAAAACCTTGCAAAAAACTCCTCAATGCATGTGTGTGGGTGTGTGGGGGCGTGTGGGTGTGGGCAAAAAGGCTATTTCATTCTGGGCTCCACGTAAATTTTATCCCCATCCCGGATGCCGTAGGAATGCAGTGCCCGCGAGCTGTATTTCATCTCCTCGGGACCAAAAGGAGCTTCCTGGTCCAAGTAGAAGAGCAGCATGTTGCTTGTTGACAGCTGCACCACAGTTTTTAAGTGCTTCTTCAGCTCTGCCACAGTCTGGTCGAGGCGGATGGACATCTCCTCCACCTTGTCCTGGAAGTGAACTTCCACCTTGGCGCTGCTCTGAGGCCGCAGATCCACCACTGCCAAGGGCTCCAGCTTCCCGTACTTGGTGACCAGCTCGTGATACCTGGAAAATTCAACAGGTCCAGAGTTATGGTACAGCCAATGCACATTTCCCAGATCTGAGTATTCCCCACATGAAACAACATTGATCCTGATTCCAGCTGAAAGCCCCAGAAATCCAAAGCACTCCAGTCACTTTGTCCCACAGTCCCCATGCTGCACCGTGGCACCAACATGAGCTCAGTGCCTCACTAGGGAGACACATCTTGCTGAGGAAGGTGAAGTTACCACCAGCCTGAGGTGTTGGAGATGACTGGTCTCAAAACAGCTTCCTGACAACACAGTTTGGGCTCCTACAGTTTCAGAAATCCCAGCCATGGCTGCAGTGGGATTTGGAAGAAAGAGAGGACGCTGTGCTCACAACTCTATGCCTCCTGCTCCAGTGAAAACACTTCACTGAAGAGTGCCAGAATCAAGCCAGTGCTTACAAAAAGGACACAGCCTTCAGTTTAGATTCCCAGTATCTCTGGCCTCACGACTTAACTGATCATCAGACATTCCTGCTGTTTTCCAAAGGGCCAGCTAGGTCCCAAATGTTACACTCCACTAAGCACAGGATCATCAAGATCACCAAAACAAGGTGAGCGGCTGCACAGTTTGAGAGCTGATAACAAACAGGGCACTTCTTGCCAGCTGATCCCTCACACCTGCTCTAAAACAAGATGGGAATTTTACTAGCAGAGGCACACACTCCACTGTCACCTTGTCCTTGCAGCCACGTTCCCTGAGTGCTCTTCCCAAGGTCCCTGCAATGGAAAGTCTGTGTCACCCGCGCCCCCCCGGTATCGCTCCCATCGGGCCAGGCTGGATCTCCCTGCCTGGCTGGGAAAGAGGAGGAATGGCTGCACAAAACACAATGGGATTGGGATGACAAAGGCTGAGAGCTGCCGAGGACAGGTAACGTTTCAGAGCCCCTGCACAGAAAGCGCTTTGTGCTCCCGATCCCAGGCGGGGCTGAATGCGATGGGCGCGGTGTCACAGCCCCGGAGCAGCGATGGGATCTGGCAGGCTGCATGACCCCAGGGAGTCCTGCCGGAGGCAGGAATGTTCCTGGAGAACAGCAGCCCCTCTGTGTGCTGGGCACTGAGGTAAGGGCACAAGGCACTAGGATTTCCCCAGTCCCACGGACACAAGCAGAGCGTCCAAAGGCGGGATGGTGCCCTGCTCTCACAGGCACGGGGGTGGTGGGAGCTGCCCCATTTATCTGGGAAAGCCATCAGTGCTGAGAGAAAAAACCACTCCCCACGTTTAACCCACCTGCAGGCAGAGCAAATGCCAGCCAATGTGTCAGCAGTGGGGAGGGCTTCTCTTTCTTTGGAAGTATTTGCCAGCAGCAACATCCGATGGGAAAGGAGAGAAGAACCCACCTCCTGCTGCTACAAACCCTCAGCCCCCTTTGGGACATCCCTTTAATCCTCAGCATCTCTGCTGCTGCACACCAGCCACAGCTTCTGGGCCAGCCACAATTACTGTCATGATTCAGGCACTAAGAGTGAATTGGGCTGATGGTGGGGAGAGGATGAAGAGGGGGACAAATTTCAGACAAGCTGAGAGAGAGAACCACCATGAGAGAGCCATGACTATCCAAATACGTGCTGTAAATATGCAGTGGGTCAAGCAACATTGTCTGAAATTTTCTTGCGTTGAGGAAGGGCAGAATGAGCTTTGCACCCTCCTCCTTTGTATGTAAGCTGCAAGGAAAGTGGGGAGTGTGAGTGACTGGCTGCCCTCAGACCAACGAGGACCAAGGCAGACTGGTACATGGATGTTTTGGACCCCAATAATAGGCACCCTGGAGACTTTTCTAATCACCCCTTGCAGCCTGGCAGACACTGAGGCTGCTGAAGACCTGAGCCTGGCTGAAAGTGCCTGTGATACTCTGCAGATAAACAGTGGAGCAGACAAGCAGAGGGCTCATTAAAACCTCCCAGACACGGGGACGTCGCTCCACAAGACAGCCAATATTGGATTGTGCTCCCTACAACCCCAGCATCCACAGAGATAAATTGTTCCTTCCATTTCCCTGCCTGCCTGATCCCTTCCCGCTGCAGACAGCAATGCAGCAAGCAGGGGGGTTCTGGTGACAGAGCTTATCACAGGCTGCACCTTGCCAGTCTGGAGGGGGGCTGCTCCCACTGCAAAGTTTTCCCTGCTCAAGTTGTTCTCCCTCTGCTCGAGGCAGCACTGCAATGCAGATGTCAGACCCCAGCCACAACATGTGTGTCCTGATTAGTTTCTAATCACAAACCACTTTTGGAGCCACTACACCACATCTGGGAGTGAGGAAGGGGAAGCTTTAGCAACAAACAGACACAAAATCCCCCTGCAAGGAATGCCAGCTCTCCCTTTGAACAAGGGCTGCTGATTTTGGGTCCAGGAACTGAAACGCAGCACTGGGGACACTCAGCCATCTGCAGCCTCACTAGAAAAGTCTGCAGTGGCACCCAACCCCTCCAGGACAGAACAACCCTCTCTGGTGGCTGCAGAAGTCTCTTGGAAACACTGCACAGATGAAGGGATTCAGACAAAGAGGCCATTGACCATGAAAAAGGCAGTACCAGTGCTTAAAGGGTAAGAAATCTGAGGGGGAGGCAATTTTTCTAGCATAAAGCTGGCGTGTTAGGTCAAAATTAGCCTGGTTTTCTTGGATGGGTGAGATGTCAGCAATCTTTTACATGAGATCCCACCTGCAAACCAATCCCAGTGGTGTGTGGTGATGTGTAACACACAGCCTGTTCCCAAAACCCATGTCCTAGGCACCAGGAGTGCCTAAAGCTGTACCCCACTGTGTCCTTCCCAGCAATCTATGGATCACTGACATTCTGTCACCACCAAACACAAGAAATATGAAATGTTATGGAAATTGATCCCTTTTGGGAGCAGTACCATGAGCTCACAGTCCCAGTCTCCCCTTCCCCTTCCTCCCTCCCGCATTCTCTGTCTCTGCTGTTATCCCTTCCAATATTTCCTTCAATTTTTACGCTTCAAGGCCCTCTAAAATTACAAGTCAGGACTTGTCCTCAGAAAAAGGACCAGCTGTCTTGTCTCCCTGACTGCATGAGTGCTCTCTGCCTCTGAACTGACCCCAGCATGCTTTTAACAAATATTATAATCACTGACCCTATTAATATTCACGCAAAATGCCATGCCCTCATTCCCCATTCCAGCCTTCCCACCCCATTACTGGACTGGAAAGTCACATAGCCACTGCTTTAGAAAAACAAGAGGCATTTTAGCTGGGAGTTAAGCAGAGTAAAACACTGAGCAGATGCCATTTGCACCTCTGTCATCCATGCCAGGCCATACTTGTAACCTCCAGTGTGTCCCTACCTCTGGCTGTGCCCTCAGAGTCACACACACACTCCTGTCCTACTCCTTTTCTGTAAAAAAAGGATAATAAAGCTTTGCTGTCCCAAAGCACGTGTGGGTTTAGGGCAGAGAGCAGGTAAAGGCTCCATGATCCCTCCTCGGCCCATTAAAAGCAGTAAGTGGATGCTGGCACAAAAAAGATACAGACTGAACAGCATCTGTCCAAGTTCATTACTTTACCAAGATGAACAGATCATTGGATGTACTTTTTTGGCAAAGAAAACCCATCAGACTTGTGATTTGCAGGCCTGAAAGTGAGGGGACAGCTTCCCATTGCCAGCCACATTCCACACACCAGATGGTCCAGAGGATTAGATGCCCCGGCATGGCAGTGGAGAGCACCATGTGTCCTGGCTTTGGGCACTCCCAAACACAGGTGGATTATGCAGGGAGCTGTGGGAGAGGCCAGGAAACAATGAAGGTCATGAACTGAACAGCCCTGTTGTTTAATGGCACTTGACACAGGCACTTTTAAGACCAAACCTGACTCAGGAGTGACCCCACAAGTCATCAGACAACAGCAATGTAACAATTTCAGCCCAAACAGACTGAAGCAGCCAAGGCCGGAGGAAGGTGAGGGATGTCTCTTCATGGAACAGCTGGCACATATTTCCCATCACCTGGCCAGTCAGCACCCTTCTGTCCCTGCTCTCCAGTGCAGGACAGAGAACTCCTACCTGAAGGGGACCTCCTCCTCGGGGAACTCCATGTAATAGCGGATGAAGAAGCGCTCCGAGTCCTCGCGCTCGCCGTCGGCCACGATGCTGCCGTTGAGCTTGGTGATGGATGGCAACCTGCAGGCACACACCAAGAGCCACAGTCAGCCAGGAGGGGAGCCCAGACAGGCTCACCAACAAGGCAATCATATCAAAAGTGCCTCAGCTCTAACACCATGAGAATTCCTGTCAGGAAGCTCAGGTCTCGATCCCTTTGAGACAGTGGGAAAGTTGCATGTAATTTCTCAAGAACATTCAAAATTAAGCACTTTCATTTCACCACATGTGCACAGATTTGTAGGAGACTCATGAAATCCCCTGAGAAGCAGAGCAGTCAGATTTAAGATTGTTACTTCTCTGACTTTTCCACAAAACAAGCTCTAATCTTTGTGCATTCCCACAGAACTTCATCTCTTACCAACCCCTTCCTCTGATGAGCTGCACCCACCCAACAAATCAAGCTCCAATCTTTCTGCATTCACACAGAACTTCATCTCCTGCCAGCCTCTTCTTCTGATTACCTGCTCCCACCCCTTCCTTGCCTTGTCATGTTTCTGCTGAGCAGAACAAGCCAACAGACCTGGCTATTAGCAGCTTCCTGCGTTCCTCGGTGGTGTAAGACTGCAGCAGAGGAATTCCCAGCAATTTCACTTCCTCGAGCTTGGGGAAAGAATTTAACTTGTCAATGTCTTCCCAGCAATGCAGACCTGCTCAGGAGGAAAGATTTGTGTTAACAAACACAGAAAACACATCATGGATCCAAGATAATCAGACACAGCCAAAGAACATATGTGACAGGAGAGTGTTACTGCTGCTCCTTTGAGAAGTTGGCTTTTTGCTCACAATGTGCTGTTAAAAAAATCTACATTTGCTTACAATACAGAGGAGCTGAAATTCTCTTGCGCTGTTTCCAAGTCTAGAGGGATGCTCTCCATGGCCTTTTTATGGACCACTCAGCCTCTGGCCTCACTGCTGGGGACTGACCAGCATCAGTGATGCTGTGTCTATAAAGGGATGCTGCCTGCAGAGTGTTAAAGTCACCAGCACTTCTTTCATTCCAGGCATCACTAAACAGCCATCAAATGGCTTTACCTCACATACACAACCACCTTGGGTCCCATTTCTGCTCACAACCCAACAGTGAAACAGTCCCAGAAGCCACCCAGCCATTTAATGAAAAAGGTTTTAACTCGTTTTCAGCCCCC
This sequence comes from Irena cyanogastra, assembly GCA_013397155.1. Classification (NCBI taxonomy): domain Eukaryota; kingdom Metazoa; phylum Chordata; class Aves; order Passeriformes; family Irenidae; genus Irena; species Irena cyanogastra. The sequence goes on from VWZV01004032.1 coordinate 37,716, forward strand.
TCAAGACCTGACATTTGGGATAACAAAGCAAGCAGGGAGGGCAAAATAAAACAAAGCTGAAGATTGAGCACAGCAGAGCCGTGATTGTGTGGTGAGATCAACACAACTCATCTTGGAGTCTTCACCTGCCAGAACTCCAGAGTGCAGCAGCTTTCTCTAAAACCCCCAAAAAGTTTTAACAAGCTCCTTGGGATTCCTATTTGACTTTCAGCTCCCAAAACATCAAAATGCAACACAGAGCCCAGAGTTCTTAAGCACCTGGCATCAAAACTGCAAAACTACTTACCAGAGGAGCACTTGTTCCTTGGTGAGACAGTGCTTTCAAATGCAGCTTAACAGGCTTTTCCTCCTCTAGTTAAGCTTTTATTACAGGGATTTCTTGATGCTTACATTGTAGGGCATGTTAATAAAGTCCCTTCTACCTGCCTGACACTTCAGCAGCACTTGCACAGCATATAAAGCTGTAAAGAACAAAAGCTGCTGGTGCATGAAGCACTCCTGCAGATGAATTTCTGGTGTATGTGTCATACACAAACACATCACAGCCCCCACGAGCTGCCCTGCAGCTCCTTCTCTCCCAGCACAGGGTGCTCTTCCCAATATTCCAGCTGCTCATTCACTTTCTGGAGCGTTGGCTGAAAATTCTCTGGGGCTGCAGAGTAAAAGCAGCTCCCAGCATCACTGGTGAGGCTGTAATGACTGAGCACAGATTCTGCTGGGGTATGTTTGATCCACGCTGCATACCTGCACATGCCCTCATTTTACCCGAGATAAAACAGGGAATAAAGGGAAAATGGGATTCTTTCATCCTCTCCACTGCCAGACATTTATTTATCCTTCTCCAGCCAGGAGTACCTGAGGCAGGGATGGGAAACAGAGGGAAACTACCAACATAAAAAACCTTTCCAGCTCATTTTGATTAACTGGTCCACACTGCTCTGTCTCATTCTTTGATAATGACTGACTACCCAAAGCAGCAGGAAAATCCCACAGATGGGCAAGTTCACTGCTTGTCATCCATACAGAGGAGAGACTCTGATCAACCACCAAAACCCATCCCAGCTTCCAGGCTCTCACCTGACTTGTGCAAGTTGATGGATCTCAGGTTGGGGAAGAGCCTTGCCAGGGAATCTTCTGACTCTTCAATGGTCGTGAGGTTGTTGTTAGCCAGGATAAGTGTGTCCAGTGATGGAAACATAATTCCCAACTTTCGAATTTCAGTCCAGTCTTGAAGATTATTGTCAGTTATGTGGAGTAGCTTGAGAGACTGACAGCAAACTGGAGAACAAGACACTGTTTCGTAGTCGTTAAGGCACAGGAAGAGTTCCTCCAAGCTGCACAGGGCAGAAAGGATCATGTAATCAATTTTGTGTGATTTTAACACAACTTTCTGTAACAGCTCTGAGAACCTCGGTGCCGAGAAGGCCTTTGAGTACTCCACACAGAGTGTTTCAACTATATCTCTGCTGCCATCCATATCTTCAGAGATTAAAAAAACCTTTTAAGTGTTCCCTGTGTCTCTCACAGTACTGTGTAATACATTGGTTTGGGTTGTCTTCCACTTCTGCGCCCAACAAGCCACCAACCCAGCTCCAACAGTGACTGGGAGCTGCTCCCAGTGCTCTCAGCTTAATTTAAAATGGGGTTTTGATACAACACTGATGATGATTTTTCCCCCCACATCATGACCAAAGATTCCCATTAAAGAAAGGACAGATGCCAATAAAGAAAGAACAGGTCCCACTAGGTTTTCAGACAACTGAACTCTCACAATCCCAGAGAAGTGTAGGTTGGCCATGCAGGACATTCTGTTGCCATCATCTCTGCTTACAAAGCCACACAAAGAGGGATCTGTCATCAAAACAAAGCCACTGAGGACATCCATGGGAGCAGAATGCCAAGGTGGCCCGTGACCAAACCACAGAAATCAACACCTTAGCAGAGAAAAGCAGGATGAAATATTCCTTGGCAAGTGGCCAGACCCTCAGAAGTACCTCTCATTTAACAGGTATGTCCTGCACCATGCACTGAACAGTGACTCAGAGGGAAGTGTGACCCTCCTACATTTTTGGGGTCATTATCCATCTCTGGTATTTAGGTTTGGAGGTGGAGAAGGCCTGGGCTTTGCAGCACCACCCAAGTTTGGTTTCTAGGACAATGTAAAGCACTCACCTGGAGTTCCCAAACTCCCAAAGGAAAACATCCCCTTTTCTCTACTGATGTTTGCAACCTCACAGCCCCCTCACCCCTCACCACATGACTCCATAACCCAGCCTTGGCCTGAGCACAGTGAATCCCCAGATTCCCAGGCTTACTCTGGTAATTCCTGCAGGATGGTGTGCACTGTTTCCCAGGAAGCTTTGCTGTTGTTGAGCACAAGCTTGCGGACGCCAGCGAAAGACCCAGCGCAACTTCTCTCTAAAACGGACAAACTGAGAGGGTTGGAACTCAGGTTTAGAAACTCCAAGTGGGGGACGTTGGACACAATTTTACTGACCTAAGTGGGGAGGGAAGAAAAAAAATAGAAAGAAAGAAATGTGTATCAGGCAGTAATCAGACCTCTGGCAGTAATATCCCACCTCCTAAAAGGGGCCCTGTGGAATCATCACAAAGCAGTGATATGGGGAAAAACACAGGGATATCTACCTGTAATTCATACTCCAGCCATTCCTGGTCTAGATGGATTGGTTAATTGCTCATTCTCCTCAAGAGTTCATTTAATTACACTCTAGGAGCAGCTTGATAAGAGAAAGGCAGTCCCTTGGGAGAGGTCATAAAATCCACCTCAGCCCCAAGGCTGAGCAGCTGCACGTTCCAGGAGCCAGTCCTTGCTCATAGGGCTATGAACACTTCTCCTGCCTCCCTGGCCAACACTGAGCACTCCTCCAGCTTCCCACTGCTCCCCACAGAGCTCAGGCAATCCCTGATTCCCTCCTTGACTGGGGAATTGAGTGGGAAGCAGCTTCCAACACCAGCAGACATCACTGCAGAAAATAACTCTGAGCCAGAGAACACCTGGCTGGAGAACTCCACTCCACAAAGCTTTGGGATGGGCAGAGATGGGCAGACCATGGCACACAGAGGTCAATAAATGGCCCAGCTGTTGGCAAAGGTGATTGTCTCATGAACTCAAGAGTGGCAAACATGAGGTAATGAGCCTGCCTCACTCCACACCTCCTCTCAGGTGATGTCATGGTTTGGGTGCTGCACCTCAGGAATTAAGTAGGCAAACTGGATGACATCAGTTCAGCAAAAACACAGGATTTAGGAAAAAATGGCTTCTGAGGGATGATTGGAAGAAGGGTATTTTTTTCAGTATTATACTAAAATAAGGAAAGGAGGCATTAAAGTTCTTCTTAGTGGGTATACAAAGCTGGTGTGTAAGGAACAGTAATGATGCTCTTCCTGCCTGCTGAGAACAGGGCAGGCAGAAATTGGCTGAAATTGCAGCACAGGAGACTTAAATTACACAGTTTAGCCTATGAGGTTATTAGCTAAGCATGGGAACAGGCTACCCAGGGATCTGGAATCCCCAGCATGGGCAGGTTTTAGGGGTGGGGAGATATTTATCTGGTGTGGAAGGGCAGTGAAAACTGAATCCTGTCTCAGAGGAAGGGGCCAGCACACACAGAAGCCTTTCAGAGACTGAACACAGAGCAGGGTGTGAGATGAGCAGCTTGCGAGTGACCAGATAGGAGGTCAGCCCCACTGCATTCCCTGCCTGCTTAAAGACATGACAATCTGATGGCACAAAACCCCATTATACCCTATTTTTTCCACATATTTCCAACAATAAACACTAACATAAAAGGACAGCATAATCCACTGAGGAACTTAATGACACTTGAATGGATTGAGATTGTTTCACTCCTGTTAGTTTGCATTTATTGAGCATTATTTCACCCAAGCACTTCAAAGGATTTTACAACAGCATTTAGCATTAATTAATGAGGCTGCAGAAATACTCTTTGTGGTAAATATTATTAAATCTGTTCTGCAGATAAGGCAACAAATGTGGAGAGGGGATAAATACCTTGCCCACCATCACTGCGGCAAAGCTGGGAATAAACTGCCACTCTGTTAAAAACTAAACTCCTCATTAACTTCTTGGTGTTAGAAATGCCAGTTCCAGTGCTTTGCATGATGAAATAAAATAAAAATACAGATTGTTCACCCACGGGCCAAGACTGTAAGTCACAAGGCACAGGACTGAAGTGCCACACTGGATTAATTTCATCCCATGTATTGCTCAGTTGCTGTCAAAGTAAATAAACATCACCTTCAGAGATGAGAAAGAAGCCACAAAAATGGAACTCTCATCAATGCAATGCATCTGCAGTCAGCAATAGCTGTGAAAGGTACCCAGTAAGGTGCCCATCATCATTTTACCTCGTGCCAGTCTTCCAGTTTGTTGTCAGAGAGGTCGAGCTCAAAGACGTGGGCGCAGAAGGCGGCGATCTCGTTCTCGTCCCCGGCACAGGTGATGCCACAGCTGTTGAGCACCAGCACACTGGGCAGGTTCAGGCGGTCTGGCACAAGGAAAAACAGAAGCTGCCTCTGCTCAGCACTGCCTTGGAGTTACAGAACCCAGCCCCAAACATGGATCTTACAGCCAGCAAGAGAAATGTACCAGTAATGTCAGAATTTACACCGATTTCAGGTTAAACACGGATTTTAAAACTGACAGCATCCTGAGGCCTTGGCTGTAAACATGAAGTATCACTCCTATCAGTGCTCTTCAGTTCTTCTGTGTATTTCTGTGCATTTCAAGCCTGTTCTTTGTCATTTATGGCCTGTCTCCTATCAGTCCTTGCCACAACTTCTGCTCTTCCCCAGGCAGCTGCTGCTGCAGATAGGACACAGGACTAGGGGAGTGTCAGCTGCACAGTCACACTCCCTTATCCTCTTGCCCTGAGCCCACTTGGGCCTAGTAACAGCCAGGAGGTATTTAAACATTTCCTTGGAGGTATTTAAACATTTCTTAGAAGGTATTTAAATATTTCTTAGGAGGTATTTAAACATTTCCTTTCTAAGCTTTCCCTTCCCAAGGTTCAGTGTAGAACATTCAGCATTCATTCAAAAACTCAGGTCTCTACTCTGCCTTTCCACTTCTGCTTTGGTTTTGCTCCAGCTCCTCCTCAGACAGGTAAATGTGCTCAAAGCTACAACCAAGGACTTGGACCTCAATCACAGCCTGCTGTGCTAAGGCTAAACCATGACAAAAAGCTGGGGGTTTGTAACAGGAGTTACAAGAAATCCACGCTGAGGCAAGGCAAGCCATCTCACACTCTTTCATGTACAACATGGCTTTCCCACCTCTGTGGAGCAGTAAAATCCATTAAAATCTAACCACAAGTTTTTTCCTAAATAGGTGGCCCCTTTTCTCCTTAACACTTGACAGCTGCATGACCAGAAAGAGATTCTAGCAGCAAACAATTACCTGCAGTGATCTGGGTTTCCAAGTTTCTGGCTCAGAAGTGTTTGGTTTCTTAAAAGGATAATGTGGCACTTTGGGAATTACTAATGCAGTATTTGTAAGTCATGTCTCAGTCACATTTTAAGACGTGGCCTCTTTTCAGCACCCAAACAGCTCAGGTGAGCAGGAGAGAGGTAAATTTACCTGCAGAGAGGGCACTGACTGAACATTCCATCAGGCCATTTTTCTGTTCTTGTTCATTTTGAGAGTGTTTTATCCTCAGCTGAACTCAGGCCCTTTTTTCTCTTCTGTCAAACCCAGTTATTGGAAACTTCATCCAGCTGAGTTCCATGGCTATTTTCCCCTTCGGGGCTGGTTATGACACAAATTGACCTGATGGATGTTTGGATTACTCCTACACATCATGATGGGCAGGATGTGTGACACAAAGAAGGGACAGCTCTGATGGGATCAATGTGAATCTCAGACCCACCCATACAAACCAAGAATTAAATGCCAACATCAGAGCGTGAGGGAAGACTAAAGGGTGTCACATGGATCTAGTTCAGAGGAGATGGTGACACAGATTCTGCAGTCTGGGAGGCTCAAGGACATCCATGAGCAGCACAGAGCTTCAGACACACATCTGGCTAAATTCCCTTGAGGCAGCAAGGTCAGCAGCACAGGAGAGGGGAATTCTCCACTAGGTCACAAAGCATTTGGTGCCTTGGGAAGACAAAGTACACTGCAAGTTCAACTGAGGCACTTGTCACAAAAGCAGAGATTCAACAACTCATCACTCTGCTTGAAATATGTCCCCTCCTATGCACACTGAGCTCCTGTCCTTGCAGGCATCAAAGCAAGCTGCTGGCATGGGAACCAACCTCAAATTTAGATATTTTATGTATTTTTAAGCCACCTCTGCCAAAAGACCTGTTGCTGCAGCCAATAATAAAACAGGATCAGTAGCCTGAAGGAAAGCTCCAAGGACTGCTGAACCCTCACAACACAGACTGCACAGGGCCTTAGGTCCATCTTCCACTCACAGGGCTGGAACCTGGTCATCTTGAGGGTCCCTTCCAGCCCCAATGATTTTATTCTATTCTCTAATTCTGATTCTGTCATGCTGTAGAGAAATTTGGTTTTTACAGAGACCAGTTCAGTCACTTCCTTTGTCAGATTCCAATCTCTCAACTCTCCAGTAAAAAACCACATTGTGATGGTTCTTTTTCTGAACAATTCAAGGTGATTCCTCTTTCAGCTGATTCCTCCCAGCACCCCCCAGATGCTCAGAAAGATGAGAATTTACCTTTCATAGGTGAGCCCTGTGGGGTTGCCGGGACGTGCACCCCCATGCCAGGCCCACGGCGGTAGGGGAAGTTCTCAGGGCTGTATTTCTCACACAGAACTTGCATGAAACTCCTTCCACTGGGCTGGTCCATGCTCCCTTCTTGGACTTCTGGTTAAAGAAGAGAAAAATAGAAAATATGAGCAGTCAGCAAGTTATGATCACTTCTAATAGTGGTGCTTGAGAACACAGGGAAAGCAAGCAGATGGGTCACAGTTTTATTTCTGAGCTCCAGATCATCTGACAGGTCCTATTTCAAATTCAAGATTAAAGTAAAACATTACTTGCAAAGAACCCAAAGCCAGAAGGTTTGGTGCTGTACAAACACAGCATTACAGGCCAAGTTCAAGATCTCCTTACCCCACATGCTCTTCCAGGACAATTCCAGGCTGCAAAAGGTGACTTCTGTACTTGTCACTTCTGCCGCTCCCACAAGGACTGTGATAAATCCACAGCTGTTCTCAAACACATTTCCAGGGCAGCCAGGAGGGGAAGGAGCAAACAGCTGTTTGTGAGTAGGAGATTGCTCCAACAGCTGTTTGCCAGCTTCCCCTTTCTGCTGTGTCACCCAACATCGTTTGGCCAGGCCGAAAGGCAATTTCTGCCAATTCCATCCTGCAGCTGCCTAATGTATCTGGGAGATAATAACTGTGCCCTTCATATCTGAGCATGGCACAGAACAGCACAGAAGGAGGCCTTGCCTCATCACAGGCTGCTGAGCTGCCTGGAGAGATACTGAGAGTGTTTTTGGCACCAGGACCCCTCCATGGCCAGGGCTCTGGCACCAGGACCCCGCCATGGCCAGGGCTCTGCCCTGCCCAGGTGGGACCCAGCCTCTCTCTCTGCCCTGCCCAGGTGGGACCCAGCCTCTCTCTCTGCCCTGTTTTCCTGTGCACACTCTGAACTTGGCATTTGATGGGTTTGTAACACAGGAGCAGAGCTTGGCTCATGAATGAAGAGATTGCTGTTCCAGAGGTCTCCGAGTCCTGCTCCCCACCACAGACACAGCATCACCATCCTGAATGTGCAGGAACCAGGGCAGGTTCTGTACAATTAGTCATAGGGCAGCTTTTCCACTAATTACTGCAAAATTACATTTTTAAACCTCAGACTAGGGCCACACATTCATTGCAAGCCATGTTGCTAAACTTGAATTAAAGTTTCTGCCTGTTTCTTTCCCTTAGATTTGTTACAGGCAAGGCTATAAATCTAGATATAAAATTCTAAACATAAGTGATTTCACTAAGGCTCCCTTTACTGAGAATCATCTGCTTAACAAGTTCCACTTCACTTCTTCATGACCAGACTACCTAAAATCCACCAACCAAAAGGATTTAAGTGCAAGAAACAAAAATTGATTGAAGCATGTTATCGTTTTTATATTATATATAAAGTTTAAATGCCACAAATAGGGACTTACTGGATTAGTCTTAAAAAAACCCCAAACCCCACCATTTTCATCTCTCAACAGCTTGGTTGATTCATAACTCAAACCTGACTCATATCACTATCTAGAATCAAAAAATAAATCCTCAAATTGGAGTTGGACAGGAACAAGGCATTTTGTTTTAGGCTGAACCATTCCACATGGTACAGGAAGAATTTGCTCTGAGAGTCAAGGCTTTGGGCTGAAAGGCCTCGTTCCAGAGTGGTTTGGGAGCTCAGCAGCATCCACAGACAGACAGGGCTTTCCAAACACACATTCACACCTCCTGGTCTGGAAATTCTGGAATCCCACTTAAAGCCCTCTGTCCTTCACGTGGCTTTTCCATCAGCTCCATCCCTCTTTATCTGCTGAACAAACATCAGCTGGAAATCCCACAGGAGAAACTCACCTCAGAGGCAAAAAATGGTGTTTTCAGCTACAGTGTGAGAGCAATCCAGAACTGAGAAGAAAAACTACTGACATTTACATCCAACAGCTTTGAATCCCCAACATTTCCTTCCTCAAGCTCTACTTGTGAACACGGTGAGATGACAAAAATGCCATGGAGTGGGCACTTACCTTTCCCACCTCCCTTCCCATGGGATTTCACGTCCCCTGTAATCATCTGCCACTCACGTGGCCTCTCTGAATGCCTCCAATTGCCTGGGAGCAAGGAGCAGCAGGATGTGCAAAGGGAATGACAGCTTTCAAGGGAATGCTGTCAGCACAAGGGCAGGACAGGGTGACCTGCAAGGTGCACGTTTCTGAGTGTGTCCCTGCTGACAGCACCAGGGACAATTCAGGGCTCAAAATAACTCTAGGCTTTCTAAATGACACCACAGAGTGCAAACGAGGCACTTGGGCTTTGAAAGGTGGCAACAAATTGCCTTTGTTGTTATATTTAAGTGCTCTGCTGCAGGGCTGTGGCCTCAGTGAGGAAGGACAGAGAATCCCAGCATGGTTTGGGTTGGAAGGAACCTTGAAAATCATCTCGTTCTGTCCCTCATTCCAACACCTTCCACTATCCCAGGGTGCTCAAACCTGGCCTTGGGCACTTCCAGGGATCCAGGGGCAGCCACAGCTTCTCTGGGCACCCTGTGCCAGGGCCTGCCCACCCTCACAGGGAGGAATTTCACCCCAATATCCAGTCTAAAGCCACTCTCTGACACTTTGAAGCCATTCCCCCTTGTCCAGTCACTCCAGGCCCTTGGAGACAGTCCCTCTCCATCTGTCTCCCTGCAAGCACTGCAAGGCCACACTGAGGTCACCCCAAAGCTTCTCCCAACAATCCCAACTCTCCCAGCCTTTCTTCCCAGCAGAGCTGTTCCATCCCTCTGATCCCCTGGACTCTCCCCAACAGCTCCACATCCTTCCTGTGCTGGGATTCCCGAGGTGGGAAGTGTCTGGAAAGAGGAGTATGACCCTGACTTGGGATTGATTCCAGGGAAGCCCAGTGTGCTGCTGCAGCTGAAGGGTGAAAAGAGAACACTAAAGCCAGCACAGGAAATATTTCCATCCCCTGTGCCGTGAGCCTTCCAGGAGAAGAAGAGACCCTTCAAGAGAATGACATCATTAATGGCATGCTAATGAAATTCCAGTGCCACTCAAACGCCTTCGGGGCACATCCTGAACAGTCACACCCCAAACACATCCCGACGTGTTTGTAAACACGGAAAACAAAGAGTAAGGAATGGATGGACGGCACAAACACCCGTCTGCAAGGAGCTGGAACATCCTTATCCCGAGACATGATTCAGGGAAATTATTTTTGAGATGATCTCGAGAGGCAGAGAACTGAATCACAGAATGCTTTGGGTTGGAAGGGAACCTTGGAGATCATCTAGTTCCACCCGTCCCTGCCGTGGGCACGGAGATCCCAGCAGGATTTCTCAGGAATTGTAGCAAGGCAGGGAGCCTGACCCTCTGAGCCAGCAGGACAAGCCACCCAAGCAGGTGAAACTGTCACGGCCCCCATCAAACCCAGCAGGGCTGTTTGCTGCCACACCACAGCACTGTGCTGGGGAGCCCAGCGACACCTGAACTGCCCCTTGGCACATCCTGGCCCGGCCCTGCCCCTGTCCCACCGCACCAGCGATGACTCTCTGCTGGAAACCCTTGTCCGAGAATTCCCTGCTGAAATTCCCTGTCCGAGAATTCCCTGCGGGAACTCCCTGTCCGAGAATTCCCTGTCCGATGACTCTCTGCTGGAAACTCCTGTCCGAGAATTCCCTGCTGGAAACCCCTGTCTGAGAATTCCCTGCTGAAATTCCCTGTCCAATGATTCCCTGCTGGAAACTCCTGTCCGATGATTCCCTGCTGAAATTCCCTGTCCAATGATTCCCTGCTGGAAACTCCTGTCCGATGATTCCCTGCTGAAATTCCCTGTCCGATGATTCCCTGCTGGAATTCCCTGTCCAAGAANCGTGCCGCTGGGCCCGGGGCAGGCCGAGCCCGCAGCTGCCCCCTGCCAGCTCGTGCTCCGCAGCCCCGAGCCCCCGAGGCCGCTCCCCGCCCCTCACGCAGCCTGTCCCTGTCCCTGTCCCTGTCGCCGTCCCCTCACTCGGCCTCGGGCTGGCCCCGGCTGCCAGCGGCCTCCGCGCTCCCGCACCGCGCCGCTGGCGGGGCCGGCGCCGGGGGTGCCGGGGTGCCCGGGCGGTGCCGGGGATGCCAGCGGCCCCCGCTGTCCCCTGTCCCCCCCTGTCCCCCGCCACTCTCACCCAGGCCCGGCGGCCGCGTCCCGCATCGACCCGGAAGCAGCTCCAAACATCACGTGACGCCGCGCGCGGTCACGTGGCGGGGCGCTCCCCCCGTTGCCGTGGAGACGGCGACGCCGATGACGTCATCCCTGTCACCGAGGCGGGTTTCCTCGGGATGCGACGGGAAGAGCGATGGCAGCGCAGCAGGGAGGGGATCCTGAGCCCCTGCTCGGCCCGGGAGGCGCAGCGGGAGTGCTGTGTCCAGCTCTGGGCTCCTCAGCACAGCAGGGACAGCGACATCCTGGAGCGGGGCCAGCGCAGGGTGACAGAGGGGAAGGGACAGGAGCAGCTCCCTGTGACAGGGAACTGGGGCTGTTCAGGGGCTGAGAAGGGACCTCACCCTCTCTGGCGGTGCCCGCAGGGAGGGCTCCGAGTAGGGCCCAGCAATGGCACAAGGGGGATGGGCAGGGACTGAGCCCAGAAAGTTCCACCTGGACAGGAGGAAGAACTTCATTATTCAGTGCCAAACCCAGAAGAGGCTGCCCAGAGGGTGTGAGAGATCCCAGAACCACCTGGACAGGAGGAAGAACTTCATTATTCAGTGATCAACCCAGAACAGGCTGCCCAGAGGGTGTGAGAGATCCCAGAACCACCTGGACACAGCCCTGTGCCTTGGGAGGACCCTGCTGGAGCAGGAGGAGCGGGTGACCCGCTGAGGTCTCTTTGCCCTGGCCCAGTCTGTGGTTCTGAGATGCCACACAGAATGGTGCCAAGGTCCCTGCAGTGCCAGCGTCCAGCTCTGGCCACAGGAGTTGCCTCAGCGTGGCACCCCCTTGTCCCCAGGGTGCTGCTGGAGCCAGATACATAAAATTACCTAAAACCTGCCAACCCATAAGCATTGCATGCTAAATGCCAGCAGCAGTGGGTCACCAGCAGCTACAGCCCTTTGCTGGCAGTGCCCTCCTGCTCCTCAGCAGCTCACCCATTCCTCTCCTCTTTACTCAGTGCTGGCACCTCCTGCTCTGCAGTGCCTGAGCAAGGACAGAATTAGAGAATCCCAGCTTGATTTGGGTCAGAAGGCACCTTAAAGCTCATCCCATTTCACCCCTCTGCATGGGCAGGGACACCTTCCCCTAGCCCAGGTTGCTCCGAGCCTGACCTGGATGGACAAACCATGCTGAGAGCGAGGACAAATCCACCCAGCCTGGTTCCCCACCCTCATCCAGAAACCAGAAAGTGCCTGAAGCACGGCCTGTCCTGCCTGGCAAAGGGAGGGCAGCTGGGGGAGAGCTGCCCTGTCATGGCTGAGCTGCTGCAGTGCATCTCCCCAGCTGAAACATCATCGGGACAGCTGGATCCTGTTATCCTGTTATCCTCCAGGCTGCAGGGCACCATGGCACCACTGTGCCTGCACAGGACAGCAGCAGAGGCTCAGCCCCAGCCCAGGGGCTGGCTTAGCTCCTGCTCTGCCAGGGTTCCCTGCCTCACTTTGTTCAGACACCGCAGGTTTGCACCCACACAGCTCCGGCCAGCCCGAGGAGGCAATCCTGGGATCTGAGAATTCCTCAGCAGCAAATCTCCCTCCCAAGAAGCAAAGTGAGAGCATTGCCAGAGCTGGAGCCAGCAGCACACCACAATAACCCCAGCTCCAAACTGAAAAGCTGTAATAGGCTCAGTCACAGAAGCTGATGAGCTAATCAGAGGTGCCCAAAGCTATTACCAGCAGTGAAACACAGCTGCACTGTCTGCATTCCCTGCTCTTCCTCGGGCTGGGTTCACAGCAGCTTCTTAAACAAAGCACGGGGCATTTGCTTCAGGACTGTGGTGGAGAAAAGCTTGCCTGATGCCAGGGTTAGGACAGACTCACATCACTGCTGCACATCCTGTGAAAGGGCTCAGGGCTTCCCAGGTGTCACAGTCCACATCACACAGGCCATCTCTGTCACCACTTCTGCTGTGTGCCACCCTGCCAGCCCCACTCTCCTCCCAGCTGAAATGCATTTCATGGGCCTGTTTGCCCTTTACCAGAGAGAAAACCACTTGGGTGTTCTTCCTTTTTACCCTGTTGACACAACACTGGGTTTATTCCATTCCCGGGCAGCCAGCACAGCCAAACATTTCCCTGCTAACACTCCCTAAAAAACCTTCTCTGCCCTGCTCTGAACGGCTCGTTTGGTCCTTTCAATGCGTTCTGCAGAGAGCTTTGTCTGCACTTGGTTTTTCTTCCCCCTCTGCTCCTGGGATCTGTTTCAGCGAGATAAAGAATTCCATTGCATTCAGAGGCCACGCTCTCTCCCTAACAATCCTCACGGTTTCTTTGTGCACGGCTCACCTGTGCTATTTGGTTGCTGGAAGGCAGATGGAGCATACTTTAGCTGGTAACTGGCACCACGGTTCGATTCGAAACACATTTCAGGGGCTGCTTTCTATAATTACAGATGGGCTGGATAGAGCAGACGTCTGTGTTAACCTCCACTGGGTCAGTGCTGCAAGTGTGAGAAAGTGGCCGCTGTGCCCCTGGCTGACTTCAGAGCCTGTTTCCAGGGAGCCTGGACAGGTCAGGGAATTGCTAACACCATATAATCTCCCCTCCCCAGGGACCAGTTTGAATTCAGCCCAAGCTAACCCAGATCCCCAGAGCTTATCACGCTGGCTGTCTCATTGTTCGGGTTTGGTGGGTCTCCATCTCCTCCTCCCTGGCACACAAGTATCCTCTTGCTCAAGCTTTTACCAGCCCTGGCCCTTCCCTGGCAGGCTCCCCTCTTTCCCACAGAAGCTTCCCCGGGGTTAAACAGGCCATGGGAACGGGGAGAACTGGAATCAGCACATCCTTCCTTCTGCCTGGCTGTGCAGGAGGTACCAGCAGTGATACCTCACACCCACACTGGCATGTGTGAGGTGACAGAGCCACCAAATCCCAGTTATTTTCATATTTTTAGAGCTGGACCTGATTAAACTCAGCAGGCAAAACATCCTCAATATCTGAAAATAATCCTGTTCCAAGCCTTCCCTCTAATGCACCACAAATTAATGTCACCCACAAATGTCACTGGGGGCACTTAGCAGGGTCTGAGTTGCACAGAGGCCAGAAGGGAATCACATCCAGAACAAAAGCCACAAACTCCCCTAATTTCACTGCCATTTGGTCTGAAAGGCAAAAAAAACCCAAATTACCTGAGATGGAGAATCAAACCCAGTCAGTGAAAAATCAAACAGTTAATTACTCACTGTGCTAATGAAAGAAAAAAAGCAGGCTTTGTTCCAGTTAGAGTGAGGCATCTAAACCCAATTAATTCCCAGCTCACACTACTGATGTTCAAAAGGTCCCACTGCACAGAGAGCAAGAGTGTCACTGTCACACTCAGGGACACAGGGACACCGAGGTCACAGAATTTCCCTGGGTCACACACAGAGATAATGGCAGCAGCAGAGAAAGGAGCATCTTTTAGACTGTGCTGCTTATCAGAATATTTCTCCTTATATTAAAAACAGCAGAGGTTTTAGGGGAGGGCAGGGGAGAGGATTTAAACCATGCAATTTTCTATTTCTTTTCTGTAGCTTTTTTGATCCTTTCACTTTTGGGTCTAGCAAATGCAACTTTCTTCATCCTTAGAGATTATTCTCCAATTCCTCAAAGAGGCTTCAATTTTCTCACAAATCTCTCTTCCTTTCACTTAATTTAAACATTTATGGCCAATTCCATGATTTAATAATGAGAAATAAAATTGGAGATTTACTAAGTGTGGAGAGAAGACCTTTCATTCCATCTGGGGATTAAGAAGGGAGTTAAAGGTGTGAGCCCTGCTAGCCTGACCTGAGCTCCAGGAGAGCCCAATCCTGATGGGTGCTGAGCATTCCCTGCTCCCACCCAAACCAGGGAGTGCTCAGCACACTGCAGATTTGGCCCCTAAAGACTCGAGCAAGCTCATAAATCCACAGCAGAGCTGTTTCAGAGATATTTCGCTAACAACTTTAGAGCCTGACTTCATTTAGCACCAGTGGCAGCTGATCAAGTCCAAGCTGCTCCTGCTACACCATTAATTTAAGGTAACTGTTCACCGGGATCTTTGGTTCCGCATAAACGCTCCCCAAATCACTTCTTCAGTCTCTGTCAATTATCCGAGACTAATGCACCTTGAAGTTACCTCTTAGAGCAAACATTTCTCCATGGCCATAACTCTCAAATATTATCAGTGGCCCAAAGATGGGGACAATGCAGCTTTCAGCTTTGGAAATTGAGGCTGCGTGTTCAAACGGAGAAATCAGAAATAAATCAGCGCCGGCGGAGCCTCAAGATCGATTGCATTTTCATAATTTGGCAATTGCTAGGCATGCTCACAGGACCAAATGGACCTTGAGCCTTTTATGCAGTTGATTTCATTTTCTGGATGGCTACAATTAGATAAAGGCAGCTTTCTCAGGTACTGCTGCAAATGAAGTCTGGCTAATCAAATCTCCCCCACTTGGGGCCACGCTCGCTCAGCTGGCTGCTGTCACCCTCCCCAGCACCGTGGGGACCCTTCTGGGCACTCAGTGCAGGATGCAGCTGCCCTGCTGTGCTTGGAGACCCCCCAAACTCACGTGTGATCTGATCTGCCAGCTCTGGCCTCTCCTGTGATCCCTCAGGGTGGCATGCTCATGTTTGGAAGTGCCACAGCACAGCCAGGGGCTCTGATCGCTCACACCACTCACTGACCCAGCCTGGGCACAGGTCATGCTCAGGGCCCTTCTCCAGCCAGCTCTGGATCTGTCCCTGGCCTGGCACCCACCTGTTCCAGACACAGCTCATCTCAGACCAGTTTCCATCCTGTTCACTCAGACAAAAAGGGCACCAGCAGACACAAACGAGCCCAGACATGGAAAAGGCTGAGCCTCCCTCTGCCAAATGTCCTGGATTTGTAGCTCTGATGAGACAGAGAGGTGCCACTGCTGTCTGATTTTGGAATGGGGCTTTGGCTGGGAGAACAGGACAGAACAGAGCTAGAAGCTGTCTCTTCCCATCTTCTGTGTGTAACAGCTCCATTACAGGTCTGGATCCCACTTGGAGAACGATGCTGGCTGCGTCTGTGGGCTGCCAGAATTCATAATAATTAACCATTAATGTTGGCAAACACTTGGCAAATCTCCACCCGCTCTTAGAGCCCTCTGCAAACAGGAACAGATTAAACCTTGCCAGTCCTACACATGAATCCAAAGATTCCCCTCCACTTCTATTCTCTGACAGGGTATTTAGCAAACAGGGTGAGATTGGGAAATACTCAGGTCACCCCCGTTTTACAGAGTGGTGGCAAAAGTGATATTTTTAAGGCCCCAACAAGCACTGCTGGTGCATCAGGAGTGAAAGTTTGTGGTTTCCAGCCCTGCCTCATCCTTCCTCTGCCTGGCAAGGCTTCATCCTTATCTCACTGGCAAGAAAGTCCAAGCAGGAAACGGATGCAGACTCAGCCCAGTCTGTCATGGATCAGCAAACTGGTGGAGAGATAGCTCTGCTTCTGTCCCCACTGCTGGGACACAGCAGAAAATGACCCAGAAATAGCCCTGAGCAAAGCACAGAGCACGGGGTGCTGTGACAGCAGCTTCTCTTGTCCCTGCTGTGGCTTGGTGGCATTTTTGCCACCCAGCATTGCCATCCTTGCTGCTGTTTTCTGACAGCTCCTTGTGGACATGATCTTGTCCAAAACAAACATAAAAGCAGGGGGTTTCACTCCAAAATAGTGCTGTCCTCTTAAAAAACAGTGCTCCCATGGAGGAATTAGAATGAAATAGGTTGGTCAGAGTAAAAAATTACATCTTCTAAACCAGCAGACTTCTTCCTCAAAGACATTCCTTGCCAAAACTCTAGTTTTCCACTCAAGGCCTATCTCCAAGCAGAAATATCATCCATTTGACCCAGCCACAGTGTGCCAGGGCCAGCAGACAAACTTTCCTCACAGAGGAGAACAGTCTGGCTCCCAGGACCTCAGAGCACAGACATTTGGTGGCTTTCTGCTCATGTCTGGCTCCCTGCCTTCATTTCAGCTGAGGGCTCAGGATGCAGGGGCTGAGCAGCTGTTCAATAAAACCAGGGGCTGTGTGCTCACCTCCTTGCTCCAGTTCAGCTCAGCCAGCAGCAGTCAGAGCATCCTCCCTGGCTGGGCTCAGGAACACTCAGGAGCATTTGCTGTAGACTCTGGAAGAACAATCAGTTCGAGGCTTGCAGCCCAGACATCTCAGTGCTCATCTGGGAATAAAAAGGTCTTTCTTCTTTTCCTCCCCTGGTTCTTTCCCCTTATTTGTGTTCATTTCTGGCTTTGAAAGGAAATTGCTTTAAATCTCAGCTCAGCAAGAGCTGGAAAGCCAGAGGACTCCATTCAGGAACATTCCCTAGGAGTTCTGGCAAAAGCCAGGCTGAAATCTTTTTTTCTGAGACTGAGCAACATGAGGACAAGTATTTGGGGATGAACAGCAAAGGGACAGGTGCTTGGAAGGCAGAGTGTCCCTGCTCACGGAAAGGGGATGGAACAAGGTCCTTTAAGGTCTATGCCAACCAAAACCAGCTGGGATTCGGTGATCTTTAGAAAGATGGAAGAGGTTTGAAAAAACATGTATCTAAACTGCCTTTTCCTCCCCAGTGTCAGTGAAAACCCCACTTACCCTGTGAAGAACCTGCCAGGAATGTCCCTTCTCCCTGCCTTTACACCCCAACAGACATTTTCTGTCCCTTGCACCCTAAACTCAATGCATCAGACACTGAGAACAAGCAAGGATTCGTCTCCACGTATTGATCAAAGCCCGAAAAATGCTGCTCCAAACCAGCTTGAGTCAAGGCACAAGAAATGTTAGGCCTTTCCCCTGTAACAGAGCCTTATTTATCACGGTGGAAAGGGTACTTTGGAGAGGCAAATGGCCAACTAGTCCCTTTGATACATGGAGATGCTTCAAGATAGGTATGATATAGAAAACCTCAGCAGAGATATGTCCCAGCTAATCTGACAGTTATCTCTTTTACAGCCAACTACTGTCATTTCAGTCTTTGAGAACTGCCAGCTATGCTGATAACTGCAGACCTCAACACAGCAGAGCAGAAAGCCTTTGTTAATTAAGCTCCCTTCATTTTCATGCTGCTCTGGCCCCGGCAGGGCTCTCGGGGAGCTGTTGCTCTGTGGCCCTTTGTGCTGCTGATGCAGTGCCACATGTCCACCCCCTCCCCAGCCAGGGCAGCTGCAGATCCTCACCCTCTGGCTGGAATCATCCCTGGGATGAAATGCTGCAGCCCTGCCACCAACCAGACTCATAACTCACCTGGAACACAGCAGATTGCCCCCTTGGAAGGGAAAAAAACCTGCCCTGAAGGATGCATAAACCTGCCCATTGTCCTGATTTTCCCAGTGTGGTGTCGGGTTCCAGGGGAGCCTATTTATACTGAATTCATGAGAGCCACTTTGTGCCCAGAAGAGTTCAGCTCTGTCTTTTCAATCAGTTAGTGGCCATCAGACACTAATGGGGTTTCTGGAACTGTGGGTGCTTTATGCTCTGTTCTGCAGGCATTTGGGCTCGCTGTGCTCTTCCCTGAGCTGTGTTCAGCCCCCCACTCCAGGCAAAAGTGATGTCCCCTCACTCTCAGATCCTCAGCAGACTTGCAAGTGTCACATGTGAGCCCAGACTTACTTTTTACCATTTCTGGTGGCAGTTTGCAGCTCCTTCTGCCTGGTTCTGCCCACACTGGGGCTGTTTGCCTTGCCCTGGAGTGGTGCCTCACTCTCCTGATGGCCACTGCTGCTTTCCCCCTCTGGCCAAAGTCACTGCCAGAAATTCCATCAGCTTCACTGGATGAGCAAGTGAAGCAGAAGAGAGAAACACCCATCCTGCAGGTAATTAACTGCAGAGCTAAATGAAACTGAAGTTGGAGGGGCTTTGATCACTCATACCAGGCTTTTCACAGCCAAGTTGTGACAGCTTCACCCCAAACCAGTCCATCTTTGCTTATTTGCTCTCACAGAAACTTAGAAACCTCCTTAGGAACCAGCCAGCCTCCACTGAACAGTTCTCACCCACAGATCTCTTCTTTTCACCCTCTTTTTTATCATCACCCAAGACCCATCCAAACCAGTTACCCACATTCCTGTGCCCATCCCAGTTTCCCTGTGCAGTTCCCAGTTCCCTGCCAGTTCAGAGAGATTCACACCCCTCCTGTAACTCCAAATCTCTGCAAAAAAAGCTCTTCCCTGTAGATCTTCCTCCACTTTTTGGGTCACTTACCTGGGGAGGCACTTGGAGAAGGGCAGAAGCAGGGAAGATTTCTGTGGCTGTGGAATGGTTAAAAAGATTCCTGCTTCAGGACCACTGAGGGCTTAGTGTCTGTTCTATAATTTATAGCTCAGCATATCTCTTCCCAAGGTTTTGTGCTCACAGAACAACCCTTTTCTATTTCATGTACAAGGCTCAGCTCAGGAAATGCCCCCAGGTTAGTCCAGGCCTCGTTAATACCTTCACCCATGCAACCTCAGGGGAGAAAACAGCTTTTTATCATTAGGTGAAAATGGAACTGCCTGGAAAAAACAACACAAACACGGGTTTTAGCCCACGAGGAGAGATTCCAGGCCTTTTAGTTAGGAAGCTGCCAGGCTGCTGTCGACTGAGCCAGGGCTGGAGAATTGGCTGTCAGGGCAGGGAGAGACGTGAGCCCGAAACAGAGGGCAGCAGGAGGCTCAAACACACTGGTTAGAGGGGATAAAGCAAAGTATTACATTTTAATTGATCTAATCTTTGGCTCCCAGTGGAATTTGCAGAGATATCTTACTAGAATTACCCGGGCTTTATCAGGAGACAGCAATACTGGGAAAGTGCCTTTTGCAAGGCAAACTACTCCAGATCTTGAACTGCATTAGCATCGGGGCTGGCTGAGCAAAAGAGCCCCCACAATGGTTTCAAAGATGAGAGGAAAGGAAAAAAAAACTGG
Organism: Irena cyanogastra; assembly: GCA_013397155.1. Lineage (NCBI taxonomy): Eukaryota > Metazoa > Chordata > Aves > Passeriformes > Irenidae > Irena > Irena cyanogastra. Next base: position 57,540 of record VWZV01004032.1, read on the forward strand.
GGAGAGAGGGAATATGTGAGATGTAAACCCATCTGGGCACACAAATGTGTGTGAGCACAAACCCAGCACATGCATAATGCTGCCTGCTCCCTCCAGGGTGGCACCTGGAAGGATTCACTGGGGAGCAGAAAATACAGGAGGCACATTAGAAAAGGCATCTCAATGACAGCAGCTTTTATCCTCCTCGTCTGAGGTCCAATCCTGCTCTGAGTGCAAAACCTCTGAATATTAAAAAAAGAAAAAAAACAACATTAAAAAGAGAGGAGGGCAAGAGGGACATGATACAAATCTCTTTAAAATATAGACCCAGATATAAAATACCATGTGGGTGGAGCAAGCTAACAGGAGAGATAAAAACCAGGTGGTTTCTCATCATTTTTTTCCTTGACATCCTCTGTCTGAGCAGATGACTGCAAGATCTTTGGAGATGCAGAATAATGTCTGGCTCTGTCAAGATTTCTCTTTATTCAATGCGGGGAAGCAGTGAAAAAAACATCAGGTCTGATAAATGATTCATGGAGCCTTTTCTTCTGCTAATCTGTAAATAAATTTTAAAAAGCAGCTTCCTTTTGATGAATATATTCTGCAGCTCGTGGAAACATGTTGGCCTTTAAGCACAACACAGGCACTCTCAGATGTCTCTAGTGCTGCTGTCAGGACTCTGAAAGCCCAGCCTGGCTCCTTGCAGAGTTGAGTGGAGTTTTACTGGCTCACCTCAAGATCTGTCTCTCCAACCCCATGGCATTGGGGGAGCCTTGCCTCATCTCACTGCTCAGTTTATGTCAGGGAGAGGGGAACATCCTGTGGATTTAGAGATGTGAAAGCCAGGAAGGACCTCTGCAAGCATCTCTTAGGAGATCCTAAAAACCAAACTCTAAATCCTCTCCTTGGTGCCTGTTTTACAGTCAGTGAGAGGCAGAGCTTCCCTTCACACCCTGCTGGGAACAACAGAACAACCCTGCTGTGCCCATCACCTTGGATCACACCCCATTCCCTGCCCTTCCTCCTCAGAAACACCTGCTGGAACCATCACAACAACCCTGCTGTGCCCATCACCTTGGATCACATCCCATTCCCTGTGCATCCTCCTCAGAAACATCATGGAATCATCAGAACAACTCTGCTGTGCCCATCACCCTGGATCACATCCCATTCCCTGTGCATCCTCCTCAGAAACATCATGGAATCATCAGAACAACCCTGCTGTGCCCATCACCACAGTTCACTCCCCATTCCCTGGGCATCTCCTTCAAAACATCATGGAATCATCAGAACAACCCTGCTGTGCCCATCACCACAGATCACACCCCATTCCCTGCCCTTCCTCCTCAGAAACACCTGCTGGAACCATCACAACAACCCTGCTGTGCCCATCACCTTGGATCACACCCCATTCTCTGTGCATGCTCCTCAGAAACATCACAGAACCATCCTGGATTCACCCTTGGGCAGCTGGGCTCCAACCACCAGCTATGGAAAAGATGGAGCTGCATCCCTGCTCACCCTGCTGTCAGTTCTGAGTTCTCTCCTCCCTCATCACCAGGTATTTGGGTGGTTTTTTTTTTGTTTTTTGTTTTTTTTTTTTAATTGAAACCCGCTTTTTAACTCCTGTTTTCCATTCAGCTACAGGTAACAGCAACACCAGGGGTGTGGACACTCTCAGAGACCTGCAACAGCCAAAGCACCTCTTGCCTGTCAAGTTGCTGGGTTTCTCCCTGAGCAGCCGGGCCTCAAACTGTCTCACAACTTTCCTGACTCTGAACAGGGAAGGAAAGAGAAAAAAAAAGCATGATTATACAAGGACATCTTTTATTTCAGTACATTCAAGACAAAAAGAAAAGAAAACAATTCAAGAACAGGATGTACCTTCACTCAAGGCTTTATCTCCCCTGCCCCTCTCCACTGTCATCTCTTTCCTTTTACGACCAGAAATTGCATAGAATTTGTTTTTCAATCAGAAAATTAAATTCGCCAGTGTAAACCCCACATCTGTACCAAGCAGAGGGTGAGCTGCTGCTGTTTCTAGGGAAGTCACTATTTTCCTCACACGAGATCCTGGGCTGATGATTTTCTCAAATGCTGTGTGGCTGGAATTGACCCCGGAAAAGCTGAGGGTGCTCTGTGGGGTCACGGATTTGGGGAGCTCGTGAGCCTGGGGCAGAGCTCAGAGTCACTGCAGGAGCGTGCAGAGCACAGCCAGGGACACTTCGGGGTCCCAACACCTCCTCCCTCGGCTGGTGGGGATGGGCAGCCTCCCCCAGTGCTCCCCACTCACCTCCCTCAAAAGGCTCCCCCCACCCCGTCCCAAGAATAGAAAGGAAAAGGAAAAAAAAGCAAAAGATAACCCCAGAATGAAACAAAAGACACAGAACCCCTGAAATTCCAGGCGTTTCAAGGCCTCTTTGAGTTCACTGTGATTGTTGGCTCTTTTTTGGCATTTTAACATACATATATATCTATGTATAGATATATCTCTCTATATATGTAATTTTAACAACTCCTCAGAGGGACTCCCAGCAAATGCTGCTTCTCACAGGGAGCGTGTCCCATCCCATCCTCCCCTTCCCCCTTCAACCCACTTGCCACCCTCTGAAAAGGAAGAAGAGTTCAGCACCTGGTGCCTTGGAGACTGGGTCCTTACATACCCAAATGAAACAAAAAAAAAAAAAAACCCAAAATAATAACTCCTCCCTTCCCATAACCACGGCAAATAAAAAGTCCCACCCCCTGCCCTTGGAGAACATCCCTCACTAAGTGATGGAGAGGCAACACCAGTGTCCTTTCTCCTGACCTTGGAGGGGCGAGAAGTTCCAGGAACCCCTCCTGCCTCTGGGTGGGCAATATCTGCTACACCAGCCACCCACCACGTCCCTCCTTCCCAGAGACAACCTCTGGACACCCACCAGCCTGAGCACCTTCCTCCTGCCACGCCGGGCCGCAGTGACACCGAAACCGCAGCCAGCCCTCGGGCCGGGCCTCGGTGTCCCCGCCAAGGCGCACCTCGCTCTGGAGAAGCCGGGTAACTGCTATTGATTTAAAAACGAGTTGACATTGTACAAGTCCGTGTTCTGTAAAATGGAACAGGACCCTCTCGTCCCACCCCGACGCCCCCGGGCCCGCCGTTACTCGGGCCCGCTGCTGTTGGTGGCCTTGTCCCACTCCAGGCTCTCCTCGCTCCGCGCCGGCGACCCCGCGGCCGGCCGGGCCCGGAGCCCCTGGAAGCGGCGGCACTCGGGGCACACGCGGATGTGGGTGCAGCCCCGGGCGACCAGGGCGGCCTCTTGTGCCAGTCTTTGCGCCAGGGGGTCTGGCTCGCCCCCGCTGCACAGCTTGCCGTTGCTGAGCGTGGTCGTGCTGCGGGCTCGGCGCTCCTCGGGCGCAGCGGGGCGAGTCCGTAGCGCTCCCCCCCGCCTCCGACGGGGGTGGAAACTGTCCTTGCACAGGATGATGTTGCGCAGCTCCGTCACCATCTCTTGGCACACCGACACCTGCGGGGGAGAACGGAGCCGGCCTGCTCACCTGAGCAAGCTCGGAGTCCCTCAGGGGCTCTGGGTTCTGGAGTGATGAGGGCTTGGAGCGAGCTGGGATAGTAAAGGTGTTCCTGACCATGGCAGGGGGTGGAACTGGATGAGCTTTAAGGTCCCTTCCAACCCAGGCTGTTTCAAGATTCCTGACACCAAATTTTTATGGATTCTGTGCTGCTGGTTCATCAAGGCTCAGAATCTACACTTGATTTAACCCAACTTCACCTCTCATCAGAGACCCCTCTGTGTTCTTCATGCCCAGATCAGCACAAGAGCCAAACCTGCTGCAGGTAGAAATCCTGTCCCCAGGAAAGGTGCCTGGATGTTGTCCACATCTTTGACCCCTTTGAAAGCCCTTGGAGCATCTCTACAGCCTCACTCGGAGTAGGACTGCATGAGAAGCTCGCGGATTTTAGACCCTGCCTAAAGGACCAAGGGTTCCTGGGTTTGAGGTGTCCTGGCTAGGATTGCTCCTCAGCCTGGGTGCATGACTTGCTCTATGACACCCCACAGAGAGCAATAAGCACACCCTGTCCCCTCAGGACACTCCCAGGTCCTACCTCTGACTGTTCAGAGTGTCGAAGGCTCCACAGAAATTCCAGCATTGCCATGAAAATTGCTACGATTAAGCCACAGATGAGCACCACGAAGATTCCCCCAATGTTCTCCATTCCCAAGCCTAAAATAAAGCAGGAGAGACACTCTGGAGAGGCAGACACATCATAAATCTCAAGTATCACTGCACAGAACCCCCAGGTTTTGCTCTTTTGTTGGCATTGTAGACGCCCAGCCAGGGACCAAAACCACAGAGCCAGCAGTGTCCTATTAATAGCTCCCTGCATGACTCAGATGGCCCAAGTGAGTGACTTGCAATAACTGCAGGATCGAAGATGCCTTCTCAGAAATGATGATTTTGCAGATAAACAGCCAGAACGTTGGAGGGAAGCACAAAGCAATTTGTGGACAAACTGAAAACAGGAGGGGATCAAAGGGGCACATTAATCCCTGCAAATTATTCACCCAGCTCCAGTGGCTTTGCACTTGAAAAGGAAGAGGAGCAAAGCTGTTCAAGGAGCAGAGATAAAGGAGACAGGGAAGGGCTTTAAAGGAAGCTGGCAGCACGAAAAGCTCCTTTGATTGCATCACAAAGTGCTGCAGGAAGACGATTCCGGCTGCTCTGACTGCAGTGGGAAAGGAGAGGCTCTGAATGAGAGCAGGACGCTGTGTCACACTCCAGAGTGACGAAATGGGGTCCCTGCCACCCAGGGGTGCCTGGCTGGGGGTTGGGTGTCTCTGCCCATGAGGAGGGAACAGCCCCTTCCAGCTTATCCCACCTCCCCCCAACAGCTCGCTTCCTATAGGAAGACCACAGTGCCTACCCAGCTTGCATTCCAGAAAGTTCCACCAGCTGAAGGAAAATCCATCCCTTAAAAACCTGAGCTTTCCATGTGCTGAGGCCATCACTTCACTTGCCACCAGAGCTCTGGTCCCCAAAACTGTGCCTCCATCTGCCTGTGAGATGAGCTGACCTCAACATTTGCTGTCCTGGGATACGGTTCCTCTCTGCTGGGTTTGGTTTGGGTCCCTGGTTGGATTGATCACTAAAAAACATGTGCTCTGCCCTGGGCTGGCTGTGTGAGGCCATTACTCAACAAGAACATCTATAAAAATCTTCCTCTCCCTCCTGTAGCATTAAATCAAAGTGTAAGAATAGATGATTTATTGACTTGATCTCGGCGTGGCTTTTAGACATAAAACCTCACCAAAATCCTTGTAAATCGCTGACCTGTTTTGTTCTAAAACTCAGCAGGTCACATTTCTGCCTCCTCCTCCGTCACTCTTTTGGCACCACCCCCAGAGCAATGCAGGGAGTCTGTGAATCAGAGACTTTTGCAGAGGTGCTTCCACAGCAATGGCAAGGCAGAAAAGCCAGCCTGGAATCACAATTCAGACCCAAAGGTAAAGGCTATCACAGCCCCCAGCAGCTCACAAGTGTGAATTTAGGGTTTGTGCCTCCCTCTACATCCTCCTGTCATTCTGTCTGGGTGCCACCTCAGACACCCAAGCTCACTGAGAGATATTTCCTTTCTCCATACACCTACAGCCTTCCTCATCTCCCAGACTGAGGGAGTGAGCCATGGCATAGGCAACAAACCAGCAGAAAAACTTGCCCAGGGTCACAGATTGTGCTGGGTAGTGCCAGAAACAGCCCAGCTTCCCCCTTCCAAAGCCATCTCAAAACAGCCCCCGGCCTAGAATCCACCTTAGAGTCGGTTTTGGAACAGTCCAGGGAGAAAAAAAACCCTTCTACCTTCAAAAGTAACTCCTTTAACTCCTCTTATACCTTCAGCCTGGAGATAAATAACTGGGGTTGTCTGTAGAACAGCACTGCCCAAAAGTGAGCATCAGCTCCCAGCCTCAGCAGGAACTGCACAGACACACACACCGACACCTGCTGCAAGGTCAAAACCCCAAAAGAGCTTCCCCAGCCCTGGCTTGGCTCTTTTCTCTGCTCCCACAAAGGTCACAAGGCTGTGCTTTTAACTGGGGGGCCTGCTGGCCTCGCAGAAAACACTCGCTGAGGAAAGGGCGGCTGCCAGAACTAAAAAATGCAGCAACTGTGTTAAGCTGGCAACTGCTCTCATGCTGGGACATCAGCCTAATGTGGTGGCTTTTATGGCAATTTGCATAGCATTACCCAAAAGAATTTGCTCCTCAGTTTACAAATGTACTAATAAAGTCCTTGTGTCCCTTCCCCTGGCTGTTTAAAAGACGCTTTCACTTGGAGCCATTAACCAGCGGGCCTGTGGTGGAGATCCATCTCCCTTCAAGGAACCCAGGATTTCGGTCTGATCCCTTCAGCCATCCATTTTCCCAGACATTCATTAGAAGCTAATTTACCCTCCATATGCCTCCAATATTTGTCATTTGGTTGTTCCCGCCATCTCTGCCCCAGGCAAAAACACGCAGCGTGAGGCGCAGCGGAGCTGTTTGGCTTTCTCCTTGAGTTGTGAAGGAAGGAATCTCAGGTCAGGAGAAGGGGAAAAAAGTGATTCCCAGGCAGAAAACCTGGCAGACATGCAGCTGGGTGTTCATCCTTTGGCCAGGATGTTTCTGTGCCTGTTGGGAGTGCAGGGCTTACCTTTGGCTCTGTGGTCCTCCTCTTTGGGGCACTTCCCTCCTTCCCACCACTTGCGCTTCAGGATTTCCAGGCGGTTGTTCTCCTGCAGCTGGAGGATGGCCAGGTCGAACTCGTCGCGGAACACGGAGCCTGCAACGCCGAGAGGGACGTGGTAGGGCCCCACCTTCCTCCCCATCGTCATCCTCGCCGCTCGCCCCACCCCAGCGTGCCCAGCTAGCACAGCTCCTCTCCGGGTGGCTTGGAGGGGCTGTCAGTCCATGCAAGCCATGGAAAGCTGCAGCTACCCCGCTGGGAATGTCACCTGGTTAATGTCACTTGCAGGAGGTGACTTTACCTGGCCACCAGGAGCCACACAGGCCACTGGAGCAGGTGCACAACAAGGGAAGCTTTGGCTTTTGAATGTATCCTGTTCCTGCAGACCATGGAGGTCCCTCTCTGGTCATTCCACCTTGTTCTAACACTCCTTCCCTCAAACCGGTCACGGAATAGAAATTCTGAGTTGGAAGGAGCCCAAGGATCATGGAAGCCAAAATGTCCATGTTGGAGGAGCTCAGTCCTGTGCTGGGCATGGAGCTCTGCTGCAGTCTCAGTGTCTGCTACCAGAGATCCTTGTCTACCACCAGAGATCCTTGTCTGGTACAAGAAATCCTTGTCTGCCACCAGAGATCCTGAGGAAGGGCCATGGGAAAGACTCTGCTTCTCCCAGTAACTCTGCACTATTGTCCCAGCCAGCAGCTTTCTGCTCCTCTTATCTGCTACAGTTTCACTGTTTAACAAGACAATGTCAGAACAAATTTAGCCCTGAAGGTAGGGATTTGTACTCACTTTGATCAGGTTGCTGTGACTTTACAAGCTTACCCATGTTCACTAAGCTAGAGTAGCTGTTTGTGTGACGGGGGCCTTATGTAATCCACCTCAACTTTGTCTTGCTAAATGCCAGGGCTTAAAGGTCGGGACAAGGCTTCCAGGCTGTCCAAAAGATCAGCTCGTTTGGAATAACAACGACTAAACCCTTATTTAGTAGTGATATTCTCATGTGAGCTCATGCATTTGAAAGACAAAACCCCTGCATTTGTTAAACCTGATGATGAGCCCCTGAATCACCCAAGTCTCCCACCTGCAGTTTCAAGAACCACCAGCTGTTAAGACACTCTTGCTAAAAACTACCAGAGTTGCCACAGCATTACTTTGACGTCACTTCTGAGATTAAAACAAGGAGCACAAAACGATGCACAAACACTGGTTGGGGAAGGAAACAGCAAAGAGCAGGTATGCAGAAAACAAGCAGCAATTTTGAGACATCTTTCACATGAATTATTGAAAGAGCCGTGGTCGCGTCTCACATGGCTCTGGACCAGAGCAGGGTCTCGCACATCTGGCTCTGGACCAGAGCAGGGTCTCGCACATCTGACTCTGGACCAGTCTCACATCTGGCTCTGAGCACGGGCAACAAGTAAGAAATAAAAAGGACCCTGTGAGATGCAACGTTGGCTTTTAGAGCCGGCGCAGCCTTTGGAACGCTCCGCTCCTCTGCCGACAGCCGAGAAGGACTAGAATTGTTCTTCACTGCCTACCGACGGGCATGCCAATCCCGTAGCCCTTGGTGTCCAGAAGGCCCCCGACCTGCGTGAGGTTGCAATTGCGCTGCCGATAATACTCGTTCATGGTGGACTCCAGCAGGAAGGCGTAGTTGGAGTTCAGCACGCGCGCGATCCCTTCCTCCGTGCTCTTCACGAAGACGCTGGGCTGCTTGGAGTACATGTAATTCCACATCCGCTGGTACGTCTGGTAGCGGGAGTTCTGCGGGGAGGAAAGAGGCAGCCGCGGCTCAGGGAGGAGATCTGGGGCAAATTAGACGCCGAAAATTAAATCCCCAAATCAGGCGCCGCTGCGGAAAGGCCACAAGGCAGAGAAGAATCGAATCAGGTTTCAGAGTCAGGAAGGATTTTGATGCCTCATCTTTGTTTATCTCAAAGAGGCCCAAATACGTTGGGAGTTTGTTGGAAAAGCTGGGCATGAAATGTCCCAATTCCAACAGGGTCTGGCAAAACTCTTTGCTTTTTAATTTTAGAAAACTCTTTCTATATTTAATTTTAGAAAAAGTCATAATTTCAGTGACCACGTATCAAAAACACACAAAAAGTGCCTAAAGAAATAGCTCCTGCTTGGTTGATTGAAACATCTGGGTGTTCCCTGTAGAGCTCACACTGGCTCTTGACTATCCCTCAAACATTGTCCAAACAGTTCTTCAGTGTCAGAGCCAGACTCCAGCACCCTGAGGAGGGCACTGAGGACTGGGGGACAGCACAAAAGCTCTCTGGAGATTGTTGCTCACAAATTTTATTCAAAAAATAATCCAGATTTGGTTCACCCCCTGTGGAGCAAGTTAAAGTGCTTGCTGAAAAGAAACTGGGGATTTTTGTCATTGATTACAATAAACCAAAGCTCAGCCAGCCCCAAATCCTCTGAGTTGGCTGAACCACCTTGGTCCAATGAAAAGAAAGCTGAGAATGATGAATTTCTCTTGCCTGTGCTGAGCAGAGAGTGAAAGCTGCTCACACAAAGACTGAATATAAACACACCCTGCTCTGCACCAGGATTTTCACACTGCCAAGGGCTCGTTTTCTGTGGCTGGCGAGCGGTGCTGGAGAGCCTCAGGGAATCTGCTGCTGACCCAGTTCCTGTCCTCATCTGTCCAGCTCTGTCCTCTGGGTGCAGACACTCAGACAAGAGACAGATGAGCAGGGGGGGTTGGAGATTCGCTGCATTTTTAAACCTTAAACTGTGTGCCAGAGTCAGGGGAAGCACTGCCAGGACAAGGTGCCTCAGGAGGGGACAAACATTCCTTCATGCACTCAGGAAGGGAGGGGGGATAGAGGCAGTTAGCCATCCCTTCTTTAACCTCCCCATCTTACACCAGAGGCAAATGGATCCCAACACAGCTTAAAGCACCACAAATAGGACAAACCCCTCTTTTCCTAATTTCCTCTCTGATTTCCTCAGGCAGCACAGAGACACAGCCAGGGGTTTAAACTTGAAAGCTTTCCTCAAGTGAGCCCCTCGTATACAACCACCTCACTCACTTAGGCTCTGCTCAGCTCATTTTAGATGTAAAGTTTGGCTTAAAAGTAGCTCTTTTCCATACCCCTGAAGACCATGAAGTTGGGCTGAAAAGCTCAGGCTGACTCCAGAGATTTCCCAGCCTTCCAAATTCAGTTCAGACTCAGAGCAGGGGGGAAAGAGTGAGAACAAGCTTTCTCTCCTTTTGGAATTTCAACAAGTAATAAATAAATAAATAATCCTCAAGCAGTTCTTTGTACATTCAGAGCGCTGCAGAAAAGATTCACTCATTTATTTCCCTTCTGAGCAGAGCAGGGAAGATAAAAATTAAATTGGGCTAAATGGGCCACATAACTTTGCATACACTTGACTTATTTCAGTGCCACTGACCTCACACAGGCTCCAGCACTTTGACTTCTGCGAGCCTGCCTGGCTTGTGCAAATGTTTCTTTGCTTATCCCACCTGAAAAATTCTCAAATAAAAACTAAAACCATGTGGAGACCCGTGAAAATTTGACTTTCTTGTCCAATTCCCTTTCTGTGTCCTCCACCATGCCTCTCCCACCATTCATCCCATCATCCCCACCCTGTGCAGGGATCTCTCCAGAGGTTCCCCTTCGTGCCAGCACTGGAGTGACACACGGGCACAGCAGGCTGAGGGAACACCCCAATCTGAGTGAGGGGTGCCCTGTGCACCCCTTTCCCCCCTCAGGCAGCCAAAGAATGGGGTTTACTTGGAAGAAGGTCATGCTGGAGCCGCCGTGGATGGTGCCGTACTCGATGGTTGTCTGGTCAGCAAGGTCATCCACGGACTCGATGGGGACGTCCATCCTCTGCACGGTCAGGAATGCTGCCAGGTTGGCCGTGTAGGAGGAGATGATGATCAAGGTGAACGCCCACCTTGGGAGGGAAGAGGAGATGTGGCTTGCCTCAGGAAATCTGCTCTCCATCCCCACCCTTTGCCTCTCAGAATCGCTGAGGTTGTAAAATCCCTCCGAAACCACCAATGCCCACCTTGTCAGCCAGACAAGTGAGTGCCACATGCAGTTGTCCTTGAACACCACCCTGGGCAGCCCCTCCCCATGTCCCACAGCCCTTTCCACGAAGAAATTCCCCCTCCACACCCATTTCTGCCCAGAGAAACCTTCCTGAAAGGAAGGGCTGCCCTCCTTACCAGACTCCGCTGACGCAGCGCGTGGACAGAGCCTGGGGGGCAATGGTGGAGCCCTGCTGCATGAACCCCCCCACTGGGAACCACAGCGAGTTCCCCAGGGAGTACTGGTTCACCAGGAGGTTGCATCGACCCTGGGAGCAGGGGTGGGGGCTGTACCACTCGTATGGTGTCAGCCTGAAAGGACAAGAAAAGGAGAGCTCAGGGAATGCGCTGGGAAATGGGACACTTTAAAAAAACACAAAAAAAAAAAGAGAGAAAAGCTGTGAAGCTCCAGCTCTCCTGGAGGCAGAGTTCTCTGAGGAGGAAATGCTTTGCTGTCAGTTGATGCCCAGGGCTCAGAGCTGTGTGAAACGTTTGCTTTAAGACTCAGGAGCCAGAGGCTTTCTTGTAAAGATTTGCAAAAACTTTGAGAGGCTCTTCTCTGGGCAGCTCTGCGTGCATTCTGCAGCCCTGTGTGCAGATTCACACCACAGCAGGAGCTCCAGATGTGCACGGACTTGATGGGAAGCAGAAATCAAACACCTTTGGCTGTGCTCCCTGCCGGAGCATGAGCACTGATGGGAAGTTCAAAAGCGAAATGTGTGAGCCCTGACTGCATGAAACCATCAAGAAAAACTGTGTTGGTGCACAGGGTTGCTCTGAGAAGGTCTGAGTGGAGTTGGAAGCTGAGTGCTGGTGTTCCAAAGCATCCCGTCCTTCAGGGAGAGGGCAGAGTTGGGAATGTGAAATACCTGAGCCTGTCACTGTTGTGACTGCACCTCTCTCTCTCTCTTTTGCTGTTTCCAGTCCCCAGTTCCCTGGCTGCTAAGAAAGTCTGCTAATTCACTGCTGCACTTCATCATATTGCTGAAAGGGGGCCTGGGAGGGTCGTTTTGGGGCTATTGCCAAAACAGCTGCAGGGCTGTGCCAGCTCACAGTGTATTTAGCCAAAATGAGGGGGTTATTTCCATCCCTGCATCTCCTCTCTCACTGTGGTGCCAGGGAGGAGGAGGAGAAGGAGGAGGTTATTTCCTGCAGACTTTCCATGGTGGATCAAGCACTGGCAGCAAAGCCCAGTGCTCTGGGAGAGTCTGCACTTCACAGGGTCAGGAGCTCCTTCCTGCTGAGCACGGCAGGGAGCAGCAGCCAGAGCTCCTCTCCAGAGGTAAAGGTAAAGGCACCTTTTTGGAGAACCATATTTAAAACATGAGGAAGGGGCTGAAGAGGCACCAGCTCTGCATAATTCAATGGTTTCTCCAGACCTGCATTTCTGAGGCTGTAACAGCATTTGAAGAAGCCATCAAAGCCATCCCTGTCAGGATGACAACTTCAGCCGTGCTGAGGGAGCGAGCGACAGCCCAGCCTCAATTTGTGTAATGAGAACTGGGGGGCATTAGGGGTCCCCAAAGAGCCAGGAGCCCTGAGCAGCCTCTGGCACACGGGGCCAGGACACAGCTCCACTCTGGAACCCCTCCACAGGGGTGTGGGAGGGCAGGAGAGCAGCACTGCAGCCCAGACCCTGGCTCGATGGGGCCATGCTGCAGGCCAGCACTCAACGAGGACTTTGGAGACTGATTTAAATTAGTCACAGGGGAATTTAAATTAGTCACAGGGCACTGAGCTGCCAAGTGAGGCTCTGCACATCAACTGCTCAAAGATAGGCATGAACTCTCCTTTCCTGCACAAACAGGGGAGCCAGACAGCACTGGTGGAATTCGTGTCGGCACCTCAGAATGGATTTGCAGGCTCCTAACAGCCTCCACCCTCCCTGCTCGGGACAAGGGGTAAAAAAACATCTGCAGGGAGCATTTAAACAGCACCAAAACCTCCTCCAAAACCTTCTCCTACTCAGCTCTGGGCACCACCGTGGCCAAGCACATCCCGAACCAGGACACGATGGCCATCCCAGCGCGGGGACACGGTGACAAACCTCAGTCCCCAGCTGGCAGAGGGCTGGGACGCTTCTTGCCAGCCCAGCCCGGTGACCTGGGGGGCAGAGGATGTCCCCGTGTCCCCCGGGGAGCCCCCTCTCCACGGGTCTGCGAGTGACACTAGGTGGCACCGCGAGGAAGGGAAAGGCACCGCGACATTACCGAGCCACCAGGAAGAGGACACAGCTGACAGCCAGGTAGGCGAGCAGCATGAAGAGCCAGACGCCCGGAGAAAAGGGGTCCAGGAAGGAGAAGTAGCCGGGTCTGCGGCCCTGGGGAGGGAAAAGCAAAGGAGGAGTTGGAGCTGGGTGCGTTTGGAGAGGTGAGAATAGTTCTGGGAGGGCAGGGGGGAATGCACCTGCCCTGGTGGCACTGGGAAATGGATACGTGGGAGAAACGGGAGAAAGGAAATAAATGGGAGAAATGGGGGAAATGGGGCAAAGGGGGTAAATGGGAGAAGGGAAATAAATGGGAGAAAGGGGAATAAAAAGGAGAAGGGGAGTAAATGGGAGAAAGAGGAATACAAGGAAGAAAGAGGAGAAATGGGAGAAATGGGGCAAAGGGGATAAATGGCAGAAAGGGGAATAAAAAGGGGAAGGGGATAAATGGGAGAAAGAGGAATAAATGGAAGAAGGGGGAGAAATGGGGCAAAGGGGATAAATGGCAGAAAGAGGAATAAAAAGGGGAAGGGGATAAATGGGAGAAAGAGGAATAAATGGAAGAAGGGGGAGAAATGGGGCAAAGGGGATAAATGGCAGAAAGAGGAATAAAAAGGGGAAGGGGATAAATGGGAGAAGGGGAATTAATTGGAGAGGGGGAGAAATGGGAGAAGGGGATAAATGGGAGAAAGGATAAATGGGGAAAAGGGGAATAAAAAGGGGAAGGGGGATAAATGGGAGAAGGGACATAAATGGGAGAAAGGGGGAAATGGGGTAGAGAGGATAAATGGGAGAAGTTAAATAAATGGGAGAAAGAGGAATAAAAAGGAGAAGGGGATAAATGGGAGAAGGGGAATTAATTGGAGAGGGGGAGAAATGAGAGAAGGGGGAAAATGGGAGAAAGGGGGAAAATGGGGTAGAGAGGATAAACGGGAGAAGGGAAATAAATGGGAGAAAGGGGAATAAAAAGGAGAAGGGGAGTAAATGGGAGAAAGAGGAATACAAGGAAGAAAGAGGAGAAATGGGAGAAATGGGGCAAAGGGGATAAATGGCAGAGAGGGGGATAAATGAGAGAAAGGGGAATAAAAAGGGGAAGGGGGATAAATGGGGCAAAGAGGATAAATGGGAGAAGTGAAATAAATGGGAGAAAGAGGAATAAAAAGAAGAAGGGGAATAAATGGGAGAAAGAAATAAAAAGGAGAAGGGGAATAAGGGGAATATATGGAAGAAAGAGGGATACGTTCCCGAAGGGAAATAAACAGGAAAACGGGGACAAACCAGGCTTTGGAACAGCCCAGCAGGGCAAACAAGTGCCAGCAACCCAACAAATGACCGAGTCCTGCAGCATCTCCCCACTGGATTCATCCCCTAAATCTGTTTTTCTCTCCGTTTTTGTTCCTCCAGGCACAGAAAGAGGTGAATTGAGAGAAAAACGAGGCAATCACAGCGTTCTGCCCCTCCCTGGCAGGGTGTGCTGCACCCTCAGCCCTGATGGGTCCCCCCACACTTAACTGGGCAGAAAGGGCTCCACCTGAGCTCACAGGGTGGGAAATACATTTGTGAAGCAAAAGGAAGAAAAAAAAAGAGAGATATTTTCAAAACTTTTCCCTCTCTGGCCTTGCAAATTTTCTTCTTTTACAAAAACCTCAATAAAATTATTACTTTTATCTCAGCGAACAGGATATTTTTATCTCCAGGATGCGTCAGAATTTCCTGTTTTTTCCCTCAGCAAACCACCTTTCCTTGAAAAAAAATATGGCTTCACTGCTAGAAAAAGCAGGTTGGTCTTCTCCCAGAGCATTTTAAACTTTCACAGGGATGCTGCCACCACCAGAAAATTGTCAAACGTCACCAGATTTGTGCAAAAGCGGGAGATTAATTTTTTGGAGAAGTTTCTCAAAAGCAAACACCTCTCATTTTAAGTGGATTTCTCCTGGCACCACCAGCTCTGTAGATGCAGCTCCTCTGAAAGGAAAGAGCAGCTCAAGCCCATCCAAGTTACCACAGGGACAACATGATCCCACAGCTCACAGAATCCTGAATTTTCTGTCCCAAACCACAAATTCCGTCCTGGCATCCCTAAAACAGCTCCACAGCTTCCCCAAGCACCTGAAACTGGGAGGCTTCCCACGAGTCAGAGCTTTGCAAAGGATTTTTTTTTTCGTTCCCCAGACTTAGACCAGCATTTCAAATTCCACTTCCATCCAAACCTCGCTGTTTTACTACTGAATGTTATGCAAAACCCAAATTTCACAAGGTCTCAGCAGTTCTCCTGGAGACTCGAGCTGTTGCTAGAAAAGGCAACAGTTGTTGTACAAAAATCTTCCTCTGCTAAAAATATCCAGGAGCCTGTGAAATCCTCAGCTCCAGTCGCCATCTGGGAACCTGAAACGTGTCAGGAACCTGCCCCAGCAAACCCTGCAGGCAGGAAAAACCCAGCACACCACAGCAACCTGTCCCTGTGGCCTTCAGGACAAATTTTGGGATCTGCACCATCCCTGCCTGCAGTGAGGGGGTTGGAACTAAAGGAACTTTGAGGTCCCTCCCAAGCCAAACCATTCTGGGATGAGCATTTTTAGAGAATCTGGCTCGTGAAGGCTTTGAGCAAATGGATGAGTTGAGGTTCAGTGTCCATTCTCAGATTAAGTGAATTCCCAAGGAAAAGTTCAGGTTCTCAGATTAATTTTCAGTCAGTTCCCAAGGAAAAGTTCAGGTTCTCAGATTAAGTCAATTCCCAAGGAAAAGTTCAGGTTCTCAGATTAATCTCCAGTCAGTTCCCAAGGAGAAGTTTGGGTTCTCAGATTAACTTTCAGTCAATTCCCAAGGAAAAGTTCAGGTTCTCAGATTAATCTTCAGTCAATTCCCAAGGACAAGTTTGGGTTCTCAGATTAATTTTCAGTCAGTTCCCAAGGAAAATTCAGGTTCTCAGTCAGTTCCCAAGGAAAAGTTCAGGTTCTCAGATTAATCTCCAGTCAGTTCCCAAGGAGAAGTTTGGGTTCTCAAATTAACTTTCAGGCAGTTCCCAAGGAAAAGTTCAGCTTCTCCTGGGTTTAATTCCAGAGTCTCTCTTTAAGGCAATGTCTCTCTTCTGTTCCAGGTTATCTCCTACAAACAGGTGAGGTACAAACAGTGGAAGACACCACATTCTTTGTGTCCTTTCCCATTTTTTGGTCAGTTGCTGCTGTGTCCTGGTTTTCAGAGCCACAGAAACTGCAGGCAGCTGCACCCCCAGCACCCTGAGGGAGCCCCATTTCCAGGAGAAGCCTTTGCTCACCTTGCTGGAGCTCCTCTCCCTAATCCAGAGAGCCTAGAGCAGGTGCCACGGGGTGTCCCCCCTGCCCTTCCCACTGACCCCATCCCTGCCAAAGGGTGGCACTGCCAAAGGGTGGCACTGCCAGAGCTCTCCTGGCTGCCCCTCAAACCCTGGTTCTCCTCTTCCTCAGCAGCTCAAGCAGCTCAGTAACTCTTTATTCCTCCTCGAGGATGAAATGGGGCTGTGGGGAACCAGCAAGGTGTGAAGGGCACAGGCTGGAGCCCAGCACTGCAGGCAGGGCAGGGAATGATCCTCCCTGGCACCCCAGAGCTGCCAGGGAACTCACAGGCCCTGGCACAGCCTTGGCTGAGCCTCCCCCTGTGAGATGCTCCCGTGACAAAG
Source organism: Irena cyanogastra (assembly GCA_013397155.1). Lineage (NCBI taxonomy): Eukaryota > Metazoa > Chordata > Aves > Passeriformes > Irenidae > Irena > Irena cyanogastra. The sequence continues at coordinate 74,163 of VWZV01004032.1, forward strand.
TTCCTTTCTGCTGTTAAGACCTTGATGTCTTCTTTTATATTTCTGGGGCAGTTTGTCAATAAATTACTCTCATTAAGGAAATTGCGTTGGAAGCTTTAAATCTCCAGCTTGGCACTGAATCTCTCCTGTGACTTTGCAGTTGTAGTAGTTCTGGTTCTTTTCAGCTCCAGTCATTTCCAGGCTGCTGGGACATATTCTTTTCATTCACAGTTGTGGGTAAGAATAAAGATATTCTGTTCCCACGGAGGGCACAAACTCTCTCTTATCTGTCTGTTTTGAAGATGGGAATGACAATATCTGGAGTCTGTCAGATATTTTTAGGCAGTCCCAATAGAGCTTTGTTAATTGGAAGAGCTATTTTTCCTGGAATAGATATGTTCAAAATGTCCAATAATTGATGAAGGCCTCATGCAAATCCTCAGATGAAAGTGGGAGAGATTAATTTACCCTCCTCCTAAGTTGTTCTTGGAAATCTCCATTTTTTCAGCTGGCGAGCAGCAGTTTTCTGGGAAGACACCGGTGGCTGAGGAGCGTGGACAAGAGGGACATTTGGGAAGGAGAGGACAGACCTGGATTTGTTGCTTTCAGCACTCCCTGCCCTGCACACGCAGAGTCTGGAGGGTCCCCAGTCAGCCCCATCCGTGTCATTGCTCACAAGTGTTTCCCCTAAAAAAGGAGGGCAGGGAACTCTCTCCTGCCTCTGGAAGTCAGAGGGAAAGCAAGCAAACTCAGCCTGGAGAGGCAGAAATGTTGGTGTGTGCTGGGTCCAGGATAGCCATGCTTGATCCAGGGGCAGATCCAGATCCCTCTTTCTCCTCTGGAGCCAGTAAAAGACCTGCACAGGCTGCTGTGAATCTCCAGACTCATTTGGAGTCACCACGTGGTTCATAACCACCAAATGCACTCCGTGCTGCTGGGGCCAGCAGCTGCTCCCACCCTGCTCTGGTGAGGAGGGATTCTTGCTGGCAGAGCTCTAAGGAGGGGGGCTCAGCTCCTCTCAGCTCCTCTCAACCTCCTCTGGCTGGAGTGAAAGAGTTTTTCCATCCATCCTTCCCATTCTGTGTCCTCTGCAGCAATCAAGTCGAAACACTCTAAGCCTCAGCTCACTCAGCCTAAACTCAGCTGTTGCTGTGCACTCTTCCACCCTCCATTTCCTCATTTTGAAGGCAAGACCTTTCAGATTTCAGGAGCCAGAATCATCTCCAGTCCCTCATTCCCTGCCACAGAGGCAGGGGAACATCTGACACGAAGATGTGTAAGACACAGATAATCCTGATGTATCCCTCCATGCAGAAACGACCCTGGGCACCTGATCCCAAACCCAGGGACTGCTCAGGGCTCCTCATCCACCTCCTGCCATCCCCACATCCCCCGGCTGGGCAGAACAGGCACCTCACGAAAGCAGCCAAGCCTTTCCTCTGAGCAGCCTGCGAGTCAGGAAGCCTGTTGGATCTCTCGTGTCAGAAATGCAGCCCTGATTGTATCACAAGCAGTGAAATTGAGAAAAATGACAGGCCTGGTTAAAGCTGCCATATTTGGTTATGTGTGATAAGAGGCACAGGCTCTGTGGTGCCTGGGTTGGCGGCGTGGGGAGGAGAAAGGGGTGAGAAATCACTTGCCACTGGAGCTACATGGAAATTCAAATAAAATGTCATCACATTCGAAGGAGCCCAGGGTGTGGAGAGAACTCCTCAGTGAGGAAGAGGCTCATTTGTGGTTATTTATTAGGCTCCATCTCATCTGAGCTGTGATTAACAGACGTCAGCTGCAATTTTTGACATTGCAGAGGTGGTTTTTGGGCTGGGGAGATGGGGGCTGTGGGGCTGCTCTGCAAACCACGTCCTCAAAGGAAAACCAGGAGTGTCTGGTTTAACAAATATTTACCAGTTTGAGATGTTAAATTGCCACACAGCTCCCAGGCACCCTCCTCAAGCTGAGCAGGAAAGGTCTGGAGGAAGAGGTGCCGAGGCTTGCAGAGGGAAGGGAGGGCTCTGAGCTTCCCTGTCCTGGGGAGGGCACGAGCCTGGCTGCCCTCCTCATGTCCCCAGCGGGGTGACCCCACCTGGGAGATGTCTTTGCAAGCCTGCCTGGGTCCCTGGGCAACTCAGATCCTTCCTGGAGCAGCTGAAGCCCTGCTGGCAGCCAGGGGAGAATTCCCAAAGCCCTCTGAGTCTGTAATTATGAATCCTGCTCTGTTTGGTGAATGCTCCGAGGAGCAGGGCTGGGCTGTGCTCCTCTGGTGGCAGCAGATGCTCCCTGCCCTGAGGAACCTCCACCCCAAAAGAAGTGCCAGACAGTCCTGCAGAGCTCCCGGGGCAGCAGCAAGTGGCTCTGATGGGCAGCCCCTGTGCCAAGGCTGCTCCAGCATTCCTGCCTTTCCTCTGGAGGGAGGAGTGCTGCTCAGGGAATTGCTGGAGATTCTGCTGCAAATCCGAGGCAGGACGTGCACAGAATGGTTTGAGTTGGAAAGGACCTTAAAGATCATCTTGTTCCAGCCCTTTTTGATGAGCTGGGGCAATTTTCACTATCCCAGGTTGCTCAGAGCTCCACCCAACCTGGCCATGGATGCTTCCAGGGATGGGGCAGCCACAGCTTCTCTGAGAAATCCATTTCAGGGCCTCCCCACCCTCACAGGGAAGAATTCCTTCCTAATATAACACAGCATTTAATCACCAATTCCGATTTTAATCCTAGGAGACACTGGCAGGAAAAGGGCCTGGCTCCACGAGGCTGATGTGAAAACCTAGCTGAGGTGGGGAAGGGACAATTCCATTTGACTTCCAGGAGCCTTTTTGGTTTGTTTGTTTGCTTTTTTTTTTTGTGATCAGTTAAGTCATCAATCCCAAATTCTGCACGTACCAGAGGAAGCAGAATTTTAACTAGATTTTAATTACTTGTTTGCTCTTGGCAGGAGCCACCCAGCACAGAGATGGATGCATGAATTTGTTTCTGTTCATCCCCAACGCTGCATCCTTAACAGCCTCCGGGGTGGGAGAGGCAGCTTGAATGTTTTTTTTTTCCTTTTAGCTGCTATTGTTGGGCTGACAGAAACCAAGGCACTGTCACTCACGTCACAAATGCAGACTGGGAACAACTAGGCTGCAAAAGGAGCTTGCTTCCTGGGACACTGGGAATTTGGGAGTGACTGGGGAAATCTGGCCTCTCCTCAGCTTTAGGGAGAAGGTAGAACAGTAGAGGATGCAAATAAAAGAGGATTTATGGGAGTTTAAGACAAGTTAAAGACACAACACCATGTACATGCTTGTACACAAGAATCTCTTGGGAATATTCCCAGCTGTTTTGAAACAGAAAAAAAAAAATTTCCCCCACTCCTGGAAGTGACCAAGGCCAGGCTGGACAGGGCTTGGAGCACCCTGGGGTAGGGAAGGTGTCCCTGCCCATGGCATGGGATGAACTTTGAGGTCCTTTCAACACAGACCATTCCAGGATCCTGTGATGCTGTGCTGAGAGCAGCACCTGGGATTGAGGAGCTTTCCTTGGGCTGCAGGGGCTGCTGCTCTTTAGGATGAGGAGGGCTGAGAGCAGAGAGGCAGAGCCCAGGGCTGTGAGCTCAGCCTGCCCCACCAGGGACATTTTCCTCTGAGGTTAGGAAAGCAGATCCTGATCTGCCTGTAGAGCATTTGCAGGAGGTGACAGCACAGAAAGCAATCCAGGATTCCTTCCTCATGTCATTCTCAGGTGGGAGAAGGCAGCAAGAGAGCAAAGCTGAGAGCGGGGATGGCCCCAACAGCAGTGAGGAGCACCCATAGATATCCCAGCTCAGCCTCACCACTAAATCCAACTGGGTGGTGACTCCAAGCTGAGTTTCTGCAATTCCAGAAACCTGCAGAAATTCTGCACCCCTCCAGCCAAGCCTGCCCTCAGCACACCTCACCCAGTGTCCTCAAAGCCACTTAAAGCCACTCTAAAACCATCCTGCAGCCCTCACCACGCCAAAAACCCAATCATGTGCCCTGGGAGGATGAGGGAGAGAAGCCAAAGTGCTATGGGGTTGAACAGGACTGGAATTCACCAATCCTGACACACAGCAGAGAGAGAGAGAAAGAAAAGCAGGAAATAAAGGTCGAGCACATTTGCGTTTAAATAAGAAACCAAAATATTTTTATGAGTCGTTCATTATTCTCCTCTAACCAGGCAGGTTTGCATGCAAATAATGGAGGGACATAAATGGCTCTAAAATCAGGCTCCTACCATGTGAACTCGGTAGAGAATGCTAATTCCCAGAGTCATGAAGGGCTTGGAGAAATCAATCACCTTCTCCCGCTCCGCCGTGATCGTCAGCCCCGCCACGGCCAGGTCAGCTTTCTGGGGAGGAGAGAAATGGAAAAGGTCAGAATCCTGGGAAAGCAGCAACCCCGGGGCCATGCAGGACCCCTGCTCCTGCAGGGAATGTCCCACCTTTGTGGGGCATGGCTGTGGAAACGGCAGCAGGCGATCTCTGCAGCCCCTGCTCCCCTCATCCCCCTGCTCAAACTCATCCCAAAGTTTAGCCCAGCCTGTGCTCTGGAGCATTCTCCCCATTTTTCCTTCCCGTTCCTCATTTTTCTTTCCCTTTCTTCATTTTTCCTTCCCTTTTTCCATTTTTCTTTCCTTTTCCTTCCCTTTCCCCATTTTTCCTTCCCTTTCCCCATTTTTCCTTCCCTTTCTCCATTTTCCTTCCCTTTCTCCATTTTTCCTTCCCTTTCCCCATTTTTCCTTCCCTTTCCCCATTTTTCCTTCTCTTTTCTCCATTTTTCCTTCTCCTTTCTCCATTTTTCCTTCTCCTTTCTCCATTTTTCCCTCCCCTTTCTCCATTTTTCCTTCCCTTCCTCCATTTTTCCTTCCCTTTCAGGCTGGAGCAGCTCCTTCCTCCAAGTGCTCACAGCTTGATTGCCATTTTTATTCATTTAATGCGTGAAAACCTGGAACCATAAACCAATAAATATTATATTAATCTATAGAAAATGCAACTTCCCCTTTCCCTGTTGAATACAGCTGTCCCTTCTGGTACAAACAAGCACCATAAGGTGACAGGTGGGTGACAAAGCAGCATCCTCACCCCTGAGCCATGGAGTTCACAAACCTGCCAAACCCAGACCTCCAGAACTGCAGATCAGTCTCCAAATAATAATTTAAAAATTTAAAAAAAAAATTCAGAGGACTGGCATTAAAGTTTTCAGATTGACCTGCAAAGCAAATGAGATTAAGGGGAGAAAAAAAATAAAAATAACTTCTTCTCATGTTAATACCCTTGTAATATAGATAAGGGATTTGAATTTTAAATATTATTTTTATTACTTTAGCTCTTTTAATGTCTGTAATTGCTTTCTGTAAAAATGAAACCTCCACTCCCCTTATCCATTTGTTTCTCTGCTTTGCAGGAAGATGATTATGCATGTGGAAAAAGAGATGATGGGGGAGAAAAAAGAGCTGTTTGCACTTTGTGTCCCTAAATTTGACAAGGTCTGTGCAGGTGCCAAGGTCCTGGGAAAGGCTGCAGGAGGGAAGAGCAGCACTGCTGGAACCAGGAGAGGGAAAACAAAGGGAAGGTGACCCACGAGCCCAGGAAGGGCTCACAGAGAAGGTGACACCTCCCAGGCCATGCTCAGTGGAGGTTTTTGCAGCTGTTCCCAAGCAGCTCTTACAGATTCCTGAGAGGTTCAGGCTGCAGTGAGTTCGGAGCTGAGGAGAATTTCTGCACAGCCAGGCGTTTAAAGACACCAATAATCCCAAGGTGGTGTGCGAGCAGCTGAGCCCTGTGTAAACAGCAGCAGATTACTGAAACGGGATCACTTCATCTCTGCAACGTGCCACGTGGAGGATTTTACCCACGAGGAAAGCCTAAAGCCTCCTAAACCCCTCTTGTCTCTACTTAAAAGGTTTGGAGGTGCCATTGTCCCGGGCAGAGCTCTCCCAGCAAAGCCCCTGCTGAAGATGCAGCTTAGTCTGACAATGGAATTCTCCTCCCAGTTCTCCAAACTAAACACAGCTCCACCAGCAAAGTCACAGACTAAAACAGAGGCTAAAAATGCTGTGGCAAAAGGGTTTAGTGCCAAAGCTTCCAGGAAATTTTTATCTCTATCCAAGGAGATGGAGATAAATATAAAAATATAAAGGTGCTGTCAAAGGAGCAGCAGCATCCCAGGTTTGCCCAGCTCTGGGGTCCTGACCATTCTCTGGGGAGAAACAACATCTTGGTTGCTGTCTGATCACCTTGGAATCATCATCAGCATCTTGAGATGCTCTTCCCTACACAAAATACAGCGCAAATCCATCCCCCTCCCTTTATCCAGAGCAGACACACAGCACAGCCTTCCCCAGCACTCAGATTTTGTGCCCAGCTCCCTTCTCTCATCTCCAGAGGGTTCTGCCATTCCACCAGAGCTATCTCCTCCTGCTCATTCCCTGCTAACTTCTCAGGACTTCTGCCACATGAGAGGTGCAGAACTTTGTGCAGCAGAGCTCCAGCTCCTCATCGCTCTCTCCTCTCTGCAGGCTCAGCCATGCAAGTTAAGAGCTGATCTCTGATAGCAGGAAACTTTGATCTGGGAACAGCAATGCAAAGAGTTCTCTGCCCGAATTTCATCCATTTCATGCTTTCAACTCTGCTTCCTGACAAAACTTTTTGTGATTCACCGAGCTCAGTGGAGCTTCAGAGGAGCTCTGCAAGCCTGACTTCTCTCCAGCCTCCCCACATGAGCACAGGCAGCTGTTGGGATTTTATGGGCTAAGGGATGCCCTGGGGGAGGAGAAATGGATTTTGCCTTGTGCCCCTGCACTCTGTCCACATCTGGGCTCTGGGCAGAGGGAAAAACAGGAGGGAAAAAAGGATGAGAGGAAGAAGGGGAGGGTTTTCATCCTGCCAGCACAGTTGCAGCTATAAATGTTGCCATGAAATAGGCTTAGAAAAAGACCCAGAGCTGTTTGGGAGTGGAGACAGCCACTTCTCCTGACAAAACACCTCCCAAGCAAGGCCAGAGCCTCGCTAGGTGAGAGGAAACCCAGGTGGGCTGGCGTGCCAGACAAAAGCTGCCAGCACCACCGCCCTACCTGGCACTCCCGTGGGCTCTGCCTGCATCAGGCCTCTGGAAAGGACATTAAACACGGGGGCTGAGCCGGGCTCCCGAGGAGGAACAACAATTAAGCATCCTTCAGGAGCAAATTGCAGGGACTGCCAGTCCGGGGCGGCATCCGCCCCCTCTCCGCGGGCTCTGACAGGGCTCAGCTCGGTGCTAATGGAGATGAATGGGCCCTGACGTCAGCCCAGCTCGGAGAGGATCCCAGAGCAGCCTCCCACGGCAGGGGATGGCAGAAAGCAGCCGGGAGAAGAGCCCAGCAGCAGCCCCTCAGAGACCCCCAGCCTGGGCCAGCCTGCGGGGACACAGCGCAGGGAGCGAGGCTGGGGCTGGGGCTGGGGCTGTGCCAACCACCTGGAGAACAAGCCACGGCAGCTCTGGGAGCACGGGGATCTTTGCCAGCTGCAGGAGAGCCTGGCTTGAGCAGCTCCTTGGCTGCCACATCCCCTGGGTGCTTGTGACAGCGGCGTTGTCACCGGCGCTGCCCGCGGAGCCCTGACAGCACGACCAGGGCAGCAAACGCTTTCTCTGCACTGTCCCTGTGCTCAAAAAGCCTCCCAGAAAGGTGACAGAGCTGCTCAAGCTTCAGGGCCCACCACTGCAGAGCCAGACTGGGCTGCCCCAGGGGAAGCTCACCCAGCTGGAGGTGACCCTGCTCTCTGCAGAGCATCTCCAGGGCTTCCCTGCTGCTCCATGCTGCTCAGCTGCCTGGCAGGAGGGTCACTCCAAACAGGGGTTTGGGGTTTCTCTAAGGACAGGTGTGAGTTCTGCCGTGTCAGAAGTGACAGCCTGGAAAGCCTGGAGGCTGCAGCTCTCCCTGCAAGGCACAGCCAGGGTGGGGTGACCAGCTCTCAGTGCAGGTGTCAGCCCCGAGCCTGCCCTCGCCCAGCTCTCCTCACCTGGCACAGAGCCCGTGCCAGGTGCCCACCCTGCCCCTGGCAAAGCCAGCTGAGGTGAAGCAGCAGCAGTGGGGACCCAGAGCACGCAGGGACAGCAGTGAGACCAGCCCAGCTCACACCACCCTCCCCATCCCGAGTTTGATTTTCCAGCAGCGCTTTGCAGACCCCTCTGCCTGTCCCCTCGCCGTGCTTGCAGAGCCACCCACAGCCCCTCTCCTGGAGCCCCCCTTGTCACAGCTGCCACCACCACGGCCTGCAAACACCCTCCCCCTGCCTCCCTTCACCCCCACATAGCTTTTCTCTGCACACACCAGCACCCACTGCGAGTGGAGAGCAGGACTCAGCCAGTTCTGGAGAGTTTTCTCCCTCCTTTCCCCTTCCTGCCACTCCTCAGCTGAAGGGAAACCAGTGCCTGGCCACCAGCAAGGAAAACCAGCACCCCAAAGCTTTAAGGGGGTTCCTGTTCTTGCTGTTGCTGCTCCTGAGGCTGGACAAGATGGATTTCGTGTCCCTCACTTTAAAAAGAGCTTTGATCACCACTGATCCTGGCCAGATTCAAGCCAGGCATGGTGGGACAAGGCTAAGGCTGTCGTGGTGCTGTGAAAACACATCTCTTGGTTTGTGGCACACCAGAGAATTAATTTCAGCTCGAGGATGTGCTGGGGAGGGAGAGAAGGGGAAGAGCAGACACCATCAGGGACTCTGAGCCAGAGCTGCACTGCAGCAGCAAGGAGCAGGATGTAATTCTTCCAGCCCAAATGCCCTTTAAGTCTCTGCTGCCAGAAATGAGGAGATGAGAAGATTTGCTGTTCTCCCTTGTTTGTTTGTCTGTGCCAGAGCCAGGGAGGCTGGCAGGGAGAGTGGCTTTCCTGCCCTGCTCCCTCCAGAACGAGCAGGGTGCTCAATCTCCCTGCCCTGCCTGCTCAGAGGGACAAATTAGCCCTCTTTTGGCTAAGGGACATCTTTCACTGCAGGGTGGGCTTGAGGGAGTCTTCATCAGGAACTGGAGTGACAGGACAAGGGGGAGAGGCTTTGAACTGAAAGAGATATTGGGAAGGAATTCTTCCCTGTGAGGGTGGTGGATGGAATTCCCAGAGAAGATGAGGCTGCCCCATCCCTGGGAATGTCCAAGGCCAGGCTGCATGAGGCTTGGAGCAACCTGGGACAGTGGAAAGTGTAAAGGGGGTTGAAACTAAATCACCATTCTGTGATTCTGAGTCCTTTCAAGTGAATTCTCCCAAGCCAAACCTCCATGAGCTGATCACAAACTGTACAGGATTCCCAAACCATCCCAGTCTCCCTCTTCCTCACCTCCCAACCTGTTCTGTGAGCAGGTCAATAAGATATGTACTGGTGAATTTGGGTCAGCAACAGATTTATGTTTGTACAGCATCCTGCTCAATCATATCAGGGTGCACAATTAGCTGTAATGGAATTCCCAGAGCTTAAGAATAAATCAATAGCTGGTTAATTTAGAAGCAATAAAATGAAACATTTTCTCCCCAATAGCCTGGAGTTGCTCTGAGGAGATTCTGTGCCACAGAGGGATTACAGGGGAGGAGCTGGATAATTCTGTGACCTTTCGGTCCTGCACATTAAGAGAGTGTGAGTCAAAGCTTATTTTCTGATGGCTGATCAGGATCAAGGGGGAATTATTTTCCTACAGTGATAATGTGATGGACAGAGGCAGAGCTTTCATTTTTGGGAAGAACTTCTGTGAGAGGTTTGTGCCCCAGGTGATCCCCTTTTTGTCCTAAAGAGGCAGAGTGCCCAGGGGATAAAACCACTGAAGGAGGAATATGTGCACCCAACACAGGATCTGCTGGATCCCATGAGACAGGAGTGAACAAGGGGCTGGAATCAAGGATAAACTCCCTTGGGGACTGATTGTCAAGGATGCACAGGAGCCCCTCGTGCAGTGAAATGCCCTCAGAAAACAACATCCCAGGCAGCCATGAATAAACACAACACCAAGCACACACAGCTCTGCCCTGGCTGACCTGAGCCCAGTCCCTGGGATTGATCAAAAACTTGCTGAAACCATTATAAAAACTCTCAGGGATACAGGGAAAAAAAGAGACAAAGCTGTTTCTCTTCCCCAATTTGTAATCCAGCCTCACAGGCTCTGACAGCTCTGCCCTGCATAAGCAGAAGCAAAAATCCCTCCTAAATAACACTTGAGCTGCAGAAGAAACAAACTATTTCTGTGTGAAGATGAAGTTAAAATACTCATCACTGGAGAAAAACAACCTTCCAGAAGGTCCCATTTAATGAAGAGGCACTGCCAAGGTTAGCAGGCCAAAAGTTTGATGGCTGCTCCCTTCCTTTGATCAGATGCTGCTCTCAGCTCCTTCCCTCTTGCCTCCCCAAAGGAATGTTGCAGGAGTGTAATTGTGTGTGTGTGTGTACACACACAGAGACACAAAGATGGATAAAAACGATGCCAATAGCCTGGAGCATTTGCAAACAGCCTCACAGAAGCTCTTTTAAAAGAGCAGATGGAGGTGGGATCTCAGCTGGCGTTGAGAGCGGCTGCTTGGGGAAGGGTGACCCAGGAGACAGGGAGAGCTCAGGGGAGACTCCAGTCTGTTCAGTGCCCTGTCTGTGACCCTCAGAAAACCCAAATTCCCTCCCTTTTGCAGACAAAGTTGTCCCAGCTGACCTCAAACACTCAGTTGAAATTCCTGAAGTGGGATGAGCATCGCCCTTCACCATGCGTGGAAGAAGCAGAAGGTGCCAGTGGGCATTTCTAGAGATCATGGACCCATTGAAGAGCACAGAGTCATGGAAACGACCTCCAAAATCCTCAAATCCAACTTTCAAGCAAATTCCACTGTGCCCAATAAACCACAGAGTGAAGTGATGCTCATTTTCCAAGGAGGAAAGATCTGGCAGGAGCCTCAGATCCCTGCCTGGAGCCACAGGAGGTGGATTCGGACTCTTGCTCCTCTGCTCTGCAGAAGGCAAATGACTCAGGGTCTCCTCTCCCACAGTGGGGGGATTATCACCAATCCACGTCACCATGGATTTGTCACCAGCTGGGACAGTGGCACTGGGCTCTCACAAGCACATCAGTAATGACGAGGCAGGAATCAGTGAGGAAGTATTGGCTTAAACAGCATCAATCCCAGCCTTAGCTGTGGCTAAGCCTGTTTTCCCAAGGATCTCAGAGCCTTTTGTGAGCTGTATTTAAGCTTCAGGAAGCCTGGGAAGGACCACAGAGGAAACCAAAGAGCAGGGAAGAGGTTCCAGGCTGGCTGAGTCCAGGTGTACACAGAATTATTGTCAAACCCAGCAAAGTAATTCAGCTTTCAGCTTTGCAGAGCAGAGCAGTGAAAAGATCTCAAGCCATGCACTTCAAGGAAATAGGAAATGTGCTTCTCCAAAATCAACACTGAGTTAAGCAGCTGAGCTGAATCTGCCAAAACTTTTCTAGGCAGGAATGGGATTCTTACTTGCTTCCATCCCAGTGTGGTTTTGTAAATTTTTTCAGCTTCTACTAAGCTTTGCATTTTCCTGTTGCAAGTTTTCGTTAATCTTTCCACTAGGAAAAGAAATAATCTATTCTGTAATGAGCTTTTACATGGGATCCCAGAGTCCAAACTTCCTTCCCAATAAAGTGAGCACCACTGAGAGCACCCCATGGCCCTGCTCCTGCTCTGCCTTCTTCCCACACTGTCACACCACCTCAAGAAACGCACTTTCCATCAGGAGAGCATGCTAAGTGTAAATCCTCTGCTCCCCATTGTGGCTACCACAGCTTGGTGAGAGAGTGAGAAAACTAAGTTTTCCCAGGATCAGCTTGTGAGGCTCTGAACAGTTTAATATAAACAATGATAACTTTAGTCTAAACAACCTGCAGGTGCTGTTCTTTCTTACTTTCTATCTTCCTGTTCTAGGATGTTGAACTAGCTAGCCAACCAAGTAGAATGTATTGATTAATTGACCAATCTGATCCATCTGGATCAGAACAGTGTATAAAAGAAGAAGAAGTTGTAGTAAAAGTAGAATCTTTGCAAACCCAGCCTTTGGAGTCAGTGTCTATTGTTACGGTAAGAGTTACACCCCGTGGCAACCCCTGAGAGCACCCCATGGCCCTTCCTTCTTCCCACACTGTCACACCACCCCAAGAAACGCATTTTCCATCAGGAGAACGCACCAAGTGCAAATCCCCTGCTCCCCATGGCACCCCATGGCCCTGCTCCTGCTCTGCCTTCTTCCCACACTGTCACACCACCTCAAGAAACGCACTTTCCATCAGGAGAACGTGCCAAGTTCAAACACTCTGCTCCAAGCCTCCCGAACTGACTAAACCCCACCCATCCTCATCACCACGAAGCAGCGGCGGCTTTGCAGCTCCAAACCCCAGCAGAGCAGAGCTGAGAAGAGCAGCTGGCCCACTCACCCGAGCTATCAGCTCCCCGACCATGCCCGTCCAGGTGCCGTTGGCCTCGGGGACGCCGTAGACGCCGTCCCCCACCAGGTGGATTTTGTAGTTGAAGCGCAGGATCTCCGCCAGCTCCTTCAGCATGTCCACGCAGAACCCCTCGTAGCGGTCGTTGCCCTCCAGCTCCTGGTGGTTCCACTTCAGCATTAAGTAAGGGTTTTCCTGCAGTGAAACTGGGCAGCTGTCATTCCCATCTTAGCCGAGGCGTCCCGCCAGCACGGAGCAGGGAAGGGAATTCCCAGAGGCTCACGGAGTGGGTGGGTTTGGGAGAAACCTTAAAAAAATATCTAGTTCTGACCCCAAAACCACATCCCAGTATTGCTGTTGTGTTAGGGATGGCTGAATGAAGCAAGTCCTATGTTCTCAGAAGGCAAATGTGAAGTTTATTAGACATCACATTCTTTTATAGACTGTTCCCAGAAAGCTGACCTGACTGGTCCCCAATCAACACCCCTCACATCACTGGCTAATTAGGAACAATGCCCTTCTTGTGAGCACCTTACAAATAAACAACAAATTCAAAACACCAGCTGCAAAGATTAAGGACTATTTTAATTCCTTCTCTGAGTTTTCTCAAAACTCCCCAGAGCAAGGCCTGGGAAAGCTGATCTGACTTTCTCTCTGATCAGACTGTCAGCATCCACGTCCCAGCACAATGTGTCCCTCTCAAACTGGATCCAATTGATGAGGAAAGCTTGGGAGCTCAGTGGTGCCGAGCTCTCAGAGCTGCCTCTACACTGGTGTTCCCTGGCTCTGCTGTGTGGAGGTGCAGCACATTTATCCTGGTTTAGGACATGAAGCAGAGCTAAGGGATGAGGATTTGGGGCTGTTTGCAACTGGGAAGTGCAAGAGCAACCCAGTGACTTCTCTGAGTCATGGCAGGACATCCAGACTGCAATCTTCTCTAGCCTGTCCCCTTTTCAACAAATTTTGTGGGATGTGAGGAGACAGGCAGGAGTTTGGGTCTCTTTAAAGAAGGAGCAAAAAAATCACTGGACAGGCAGCACCTGGAAGGGAACCCATTGAACACAGACAGTAGTGCCTGTACATGCCAAGTTTTCATAAAAATTCTGCTCATCTTGGCCAATTTTTATAATTTTATGGGTAGAAAGGAGCAACTGCCCCTTCCAACTCAGCAGCTGTGCACCAAACAAGAACCCCATTCCGAGCTGGATGCAAACTGGCAGCGTGTCCCCATCCCAGCCCCCTGTGAACCCATCAAATATGAACCCTCTGAACCCATCCAATGCCATTTCCATATGCAACATCGACTCGAGCTCAATTACACTGCCAGGAATTGTCCCCCGGGCTGTAATTCGGGACTCGCTGCCCTGTCCTGTGTGAAATCAGCACGGAGCAGTGCTGAGGGCTAGGAGCAGGGAGCAGGATCCCAGCTGAGCCCGGCCCCGAGGGCTGGGCTGGCCCGATGGGCACGGCAGGTGGCCCCCTCCCTTACCAGGATGGTGGTGACAATGAGCGTGGTGTTGAACAGGCTGTCGGATATGTTGGAGGAGAAGATCCTGTTGTCCATGCTGAGCCCCTCAGAGACGTGCCAGTGGCCAATCTGCACAGATAAACAGCACAATAAGGGGATTTATAGGGCGAGTCGCTGCCCATATGGCTCTGGTGAGTGACAACCCTGGAGCTGGCCTGTTTAGGGATGCTCCATTACCTTCACAACCCCAGAACGGGTCAGCAGAGAGATTAACCCTCTGTGCACACCTCCACCTGCTCTGCAGTGCCACCCACCCAGCCCCGTGCTGCCTTCCCTGCAGAGCTGTCAGCTGGGCAGCTCCCTGGGAGGCACACAGCCTCGTGTGTTGTCCCCAGATGCCACCAAATGGACCCATCTTAGCCAGAAATCCCCAATCTATGTGTTTGTCCCTCCCAGCATGCTGCTGGGAGCCTCTGCCCTCCACCTTGGTGGCAGGTGATGGGACAAAGCCACTTCTCAGTGGTGCTGCTCCACACTCCTCTTCCAGCTCTTAACTACAAAATTAAGCACTTGCAAATCCTTTGATTCGGGCTCATCACACCCCACGGCTCTGCCAAGAGCCCAATTTACCCAGCCAAGCATCAGTGTGGCTGCAGCAAACCCAAATTCCCAGCGTGGCTGGCAGGAACCAGGCCCTCAGCGCTCGGGAGGACATCGTGATTCAGCTGTGACACAACTGCCTTCAGCCAGGGGGGAGGAATAGTCCACAAAACCTAATTTTAACTTTAAGAGCCTAATCTGCTTCCCTCAGAGCTCTGGGCAGGGAGATCAGCACCTCCAGCAGCTCGTTCAGAATGTGCAAATTAAACTCCTGCTCTCTTATTGTCCTTTAAAGAGCCTCTGCTTTTCCTCGTGGGTACAGGGCAAGCTGAGGGAGGCCAGCTCCCTCTGAACCCCCTTTCCCTCCTTTTTCTCCTCTGTCCCATCAGGTTCCAGCACTCTGCTGGTGCCCTCTGACACCTCTGTAGTGGGGTGCTGTGGCCCTGAGAGGCAGTGGGTGACCCCAAAGGTGCAGGGGGGTCTTCGGAGCTCCTCCGGATCAAATCCATGCCCAGCTGCCTCCTGTGACACTGGCACAGAGGCAGGCTGTCCTCTCGCTGTCAGGAATGGGGAACTAACTGATTTTCCTTTCTGTCAGGGGTTAATCTCTGTCACAGGAGGGAAGGTGGTGTGGAGCCCTGGGACTGGCTCTGTGCCTGCTCCGGGCACTGCTCAGCCTCTGGTGTGACCAAAGGCTCGAGGGCTGGGGGTGGCTTGGATCCGAGCCCAGCACAGATACCCTCACAGACCGAGTCCCTCTGGGTGTTGAGGGAAGGGCCAAGTCCTTTCCTGTCCCAGGAAAAGGGCCAAGTCCTTTCTGTCCCAGGTGCTGCTGCAAATCCAGCCCAAGCGACCCACAAGCCACAGTGAGGAGTCCCAAACCCAGCCTCCTCATCCCAAGGCACAGGGAGCAGTAGGAAGGGCAAGCAGGACAGCTTTGCACTCAGAATCATCAAAGCCCAGCTCCTGGCCCTGCACAGACCCCCAGCACCCCCACCCTGTGCCTGAGAGCATTGTCCAAACCCTCCTGGAGCCCTGGCAGCCTTGGGGCCGTGACCATTCCTAGTGCAGGGCTCACTCTGGGAACAGCAGCCCCAAACTGGGACATTTCCCACCTCTTTCAGGGGCAGGGAGCCCTTGGAGCACAGCTTGCCATGGCCTGCAGAGGGTCTGAACCCATGCAGGATGAATTCCCCCCGAATTCCCCAGCTGTGCTCTGATTGCTGAGCAGCAGCCCCTCTGCAGCAATCACCTCTCCCAGCGAGCCATCGCTCACAAACATTGCCTCAAACATTGCCTCATTCTTCTTCCCTCCCGGATTTCTCAAGCAGAGATTAGTGACAGATTAACTTTAATTTTAACAGCCCTCACTGTTCTCCAATTTGTCCCTCCCCTGCTGGCACGTGCTGAGACTAATTGCCTCTTCTCCTGACAGTGCTGTGCGTTTGACCTTGCTTTTAGAGGCACCAAGGCCACCAACCCCACGTGCTGGGGCACTTGCCCCCGCCCTGGCTGGCCCCAGCTCACCCCTGTGCCCCTCAGGGGCTGGCAAAGCTCCTGGTGCTGCTGTTCCTGCAGTGTCAGAGGGTGCCTCACATCCCTCTTCTGCAAGATGGATGTCAAGGTGATTTTAATCATCTCTATCTACATATAAAGAGCCTCTGGAAAATAGAAAACATATCCATCTGCTAAGCTTTTTAGCAAACAATCAAATGCTCCTCACGGGCATGGATGAGACCATGCTGTTGTTCAGGCTCTGGACAGGGACTTGAGGGTTTTTAGGACTCAGGGTTTTTAAGCAGTGGATGTGATTGGTCTGTATAAATACTCCAGGTGGAGGAGGTCTGTAGCAAAGAGGTAGAACAGCTTTTTGAAGCTGAAACGATGGCGTTGGCACAAATATAAATACATACAAACCAGCCAGAAATAAACAGGCTGACAAAGCAGGGGAGAGGTTCCTGATGATCAGAGTGTGATACCTGTCCTAGAAGAGCAACGAGGGCAGCACAATCAGCTGGGTGCCAGCTGGAGCTCAACACCTTTGTGAGAGGGACTGTGTGACCTGGTGACAGGTGAGAAAGTTCCCTCCATGTCCTCAGGGATGTGTGACCCCCACGGCATCATCTCTGCACCTCCCTGTGCCCCGAGGAGATCCAGCCCTGCCTGAAACACCCACGGGCACCTTGAGGCAAACACAAACTGTGAAACTCAGAGTATGAAGCAGCCCAAAAAGCCCCGAGGCTGGAAGGAGCAGGGAAGTGCCACTGCTGGTGCCACTGCTCCATCCCCACAGGCAGATGAGGTGCCTCCAATTAGCTGCTCTGAAAAAGGTGCTGTTTGGGTTGGTGGCACAGAAAGATTTCTCATCTCTGTAGCAAATGCCCACGTGGAGCATTCCTGGCTCGCTCCTTCCACCCTGTGTGCAGAGGCTTTGAGGCTCCTCATGGTGTGAGGTGATGAAATACCTCTCAAAGCAGTGATTTGAATGAAATCTTCTGCTTATTTTTCTGTAGGCACAGAGATGACAGGGCAAGACTTCTCCATGATCCTCAGAGCCACCATAGGTGTTCAACATCCCCACTCCCAGCTTCAAATTAAGGTAAAGCCAGTCCTGAATCCAGATCTTGGAACAGGCAGACAGCAACAGGCACCTTGTGGGCTCTGATTGCAAGTGGTGCCCTCCAGCTTGCAGCCATCATCTCCTCCCCTCCGTGTCCCCAGGAAAAGGAAGGAGGGAACAATGCAATCCAGTGCCCCAAGGAGAGGGAATCTGGGGGTGTTAGGGGAGGGGAAAAAGGGAACCAACCAAACAAATGAAGGAAATTCCTCTGAGGGCACTGCCCGGGGCTGCCGTGGAGTTGGATTCCTGCTGCCAGCACAGCAAAGAGGCAAAAGCTCCTCCACTGAAATTAGCACTGAAAGCATCAACTATTAAACCAAAGAACCACAAGAAACACACACCTCATCCCTGAGGCCACCAGCATCCCCCAGATGTCCCCTCCTCCTCAAACATCCCCTCTGGACTGCCTGACTGACACTTGGCACGGCCCAGGCAGGGCTGCAGTGGCACACAGTGAGCTTGCCAGCTCCTGGGGGCAGAAGCCACGGAGCTCTTGGCAGAACCTGTCCCTGGGCTGCTCCTGGGGGCAGCAGCTGAAGAGGAACCGCTCCCACCGAGGCTGATTAGCTGCTGCTAAATGAAAAAGGTTTGATGTGGCAGGGACTGCAAAGGGTCCCAGAGCTATTGGTGGGGAACTCATCTGTATCTCATCAACATCCCAATTAACAGCCCAGCTCTTGCACTGCTCTGTCTCAGGACACCAGCAGGGCCTGTGGTTAAGTGGAGACTGATCAGCCTCACTTGGGATGGGGAGAGCTGGGTCAGGGTCTGCAGCTTCCCCTCCCTAAACCACAGCCCCTCCTCACTCCCTTCCCCCGTGCAGTTCCCAACCTCAGCTCGTGATTTACAGCAAATCACTCTGCTGGAACTCTGCAGTGTTTTTCAGAGGGGCAAAGAAAAGGGGGGAAAAGAATAATAAAAAGATGACATTTACCAAACCCAGCCCTTGTCAGATCTATAGATCAGCAGCACATTAATGAGCCTGTGCTTTATCGAGCATCCTGTGAGCAGAGAGAGCAGCTCTCATATGGCTGTGGAAAAAATTCCTCTGGTTAAGCTAAATCAGGAAAAGACGTGTTTGGTGCGTTACATAAATGTATTAAAAATTGGATGTCAAAAAGCCCTGCCTCTCCTTGCCCAAAAGCAGCACCAAGTTAGAGAGTCTAAGTGTCTGTAATTTGCTCTCTGGCTGGATCAGCCTCAAAATTCAGTGAACTCTCCATCAAAGCTGATGAGCTGGAAGTCCCTGTGGCTTCACTGGATGGAAGGAGAGAAGAGGAGAGGGAAAGAGAGGAAGAGAGGAATGGGCAGAGTTAAAATGAGCTTGGTTAAAACTAAGCAGGGAATAGAAGTGTTTCAAACAAATCAGTTAATACAACCCTTGGGAGCAAGATTGTCTCCAAGATGTGAATGCCTGTTCTTTACCCTGTTCCTTTAATTAAAATATTTTTAATGATTTATTTAGTCCTTTTCATTAAAAGAAGCCAGGCTGGCAACGAGCAAATAACCATTTATGGCACAGCAGAGCTGCCTTTGGCTTCCCTTTGCAGGAACGTGGAGGGGAGGCAGGTTGGGCAGGAGCCTGATGGGTGTCTGGGGATGCTCCTCCCAGTGAAACACACCTCAACAAACTCTTTTAGGCTGGGAGGGGCCCTGACCCCCCTCTGGGCACTGCTGTGGATCAGAAAAGCTCCCTGAGAAAGGGAGAGAAGGCAGAAAAGCTGTGCCAGCGCCAGTTTTATGAAAATCAGCTCTTTCCAGGTGGGTTTGTGACAGGGCAGGGCTTGCAGGCACCCCCAAGGGACTGCCCTGTCCTTCCAGCACTTTGTCCCTGTGGCTGGAAGTGCCACATCCCCCCTGCAGCCTGATGGGCAATTTGGAAAGCCTGATCCTGGTACAGCTTTCCTGGGCATGTCACAGACACAAAGCTCCTTTTTTACAACAGGTCAGCAAAGGTTTTCTCCTGTCATGCCAGGTTTGTGGGGAAGAGAGGAGACTTTAGTCTCAGGGCAGATCAGGCTGCAGTCCCAGCTCCCCGTGGAGCTCTGGGAGAAGTTCTGCTCCAAGAGGACCCGTGAGTTTAACGTGAAGTCCCTGCCACATTCAAACACATCAAAACCAAAGCTGTCACAGGGAGCTCTGCAGCGTTTCCTTCCTGAATCCAGCTGAATTTGTGCTCTTATTAATGCAGATGGGCTTGGATCTGTCACTTCTGTTCAGAGGGTGATGGCTTTGGGTGAGGATTAAAAGGGCATTGATGCTGTGAGAGATCTCTGTGGGGAAAATGCCATCCCGATCCCCCCTGCTCGCTCAGAGAAAGGCAGCATCAAAGCCAAGCTGTCACTTGACAGGTAAGAACTGGCAGGTAACATCCTTGCCAAGGCTGAAATTCACTGCTGCCAGGCCAGGAGAGGGTTCCTGGTGCCAAAATGCTCTGTTGGTGAGAGTAGGGTACAATAGCTTTTGTTCTCTGCCAGCTCTAGAAGTGGCAGTCTCTGAGAAAAGGGCAGCAGTGGAGCTGTCAGCAGGGAAATTAGACAGATGAAACCCTTTTTTTTTTTCCCTGGGACTTCTATTTTTTTTTTCTCCTGAATAAAGTTGGATTTACCAGCAAATTCCTTGGATTTGTGTCTTGTAATCTCACCAGTCTGATATCCTCAACTCTAGCTCAAACCACAAAATATGGCTTGGGCAGAAAGCATGAGATAAGGAAATACCACTCAAATTAACGATTTTAATGAAATCTGCTTGGTGTTCTGTGGGCAGAGGAAAGCTGTGAGGAACCTACCAGCACTGAGACAAAAAGTAAATGAATGTGAGGTGAGCAAACCTGTTAGAGAGGAACCATAAACCAAGAGTGAAATGAGCTTCTCACAGGGGTAGATGATGGGGAGCTTCTCACATGGTGTTGCCCATTTTCTTTCCTTCCCAGAAACAGACTGAAAAGACTCACAGTACCCTTTTTTTTTTCCCCATTTCATAGAAAATTCTGCCATTTCCCCCCCATCCTAATAACTTTAAGTTATAACTAAAGGGCCATGAGTGTGAGCTTGCACCTGGCACAGACTCCCTGCCCCGAATCAGCACCTGGGACAGGCCAGAGGTTGGCTCTGCCATCACCCCCTCCAGGGCCTGATGGATAAAGAGAAATCCAAATCATCCTGAGGTGCATTCCTGAAGTCAAACACGCTGAGTTTGCCAGCTGGGACTCAGCCAGAGCTACGGTGACACTCTGAGCACCTCACGGTGCAAACAAGGGGGATCCACACCCCCTTTTTGTCCCCAGAGCATCCCCCTGAGCCAAGAACACCCTCCCAGCCCTCTCCTGGCTGCTCTCACCTGCCTGAAGCCACCACGGGTGTGCTGCAGGATTTTCAGGGCGTAGTTGGAGCGCTGGCCTTTGCTGTTGAATTCGATGTGGCCGGTGAGACCTTCCAATTCTACCTGTCCAAGAGAGACTCAGTTACAGCGCCCAGCGAGGCTGCCCCCCCCCACAGCAGGCATTTTGCTAACAGTTCTCGGGCAAAATGGAAAGAAAATCCTTTGATCCTCATCAGAAACCCAGGAACGGGACAAATTGAAGGTCAATTTCCACTAATAACCTGGAGCAAAGGGGATGCTTGTGTCTCCACAAGGTTCAGGACCAAAGTGGATTCCAGCAAAGAAGGTAAAGCCGTATTGAGCACAAAAACATGTTAACAACTCTGAACTGGACATTTTTACAGTACAATACTCTAAAACTCCAAACTTTTCTCTGCTTAGCTTAACCTTCCTCTGCTTTAAACTATAAATCCACATTCTCACTTCTAGCACCTAAGTTTGGAAGCCTTTCCCAAGGTCTCAAAACAAATCCTGTGTTTAATTCTAAGCTTTGGCTTACAGGCCCAAAGTTCTGAGAGTTCTTTGTCCAGAGACAGGAGGGATGGCCCCACACAGCCCACACTCCCCAGCAGGAACAGCAATGCAACCCTTAGCTCAGTCCTAATTATTTTTGGAATCTGGATAGAGGAAAAGAGACAAGGAGAGGAGCAGGGAATCAGCAGCACGAGGTGCAGGACTCCCCCGATTTCCTTGCTTTGGAAAACCAGCTCCACATTCCCTCACTGCCTCCCTCCATCCCAAGGCTAAGACCACTGGGCCTTTGAGCAGCAGAGCTATGGGGAGCTGGAGGATTTTGTTATCCCTGACTAAAGATGGGATTTAAAACAATGGGCCAAGCTCAGGTTCAGCTGAGCTTTCTTTTGGGGGGAAAAAACCCCTTATAATTAAAAAAGCCTTATATAAAATTTCCTTGTCTCATTTACACCCAAACAGAGTTAGAAATCTGCTCCTGCTGCGTGGTCAGCTCAGCTCTGAGGAGCCACAAACTCCAACTATTTCACAAGGATGGGATTTCAGAGCGTTCTCGTGCCAGATTTTGGCTTGTTTCGTTCCAGAAATGACAATTTTGGGTTCAAAGGAGCCCAGACCCATAGGGGAACTTACATCTTGCCCTTGAGCTCTGAGCAATTGTACTGCGTGATCTCATACCAGCTCAAGTCAGAGCTCAAATCACTTAGAAGAAAAAAAGCCTGAAAAAGGGAGAGTTTCATGTCGTTCCAAGGCCGGTGACAACCCAAACCCTCAGATCTTTGTTTTCAGTGCCTTCAAAGAGCCCGGGCAAAGCCAGCCCCCAGCCCCCTCTCACCATTCTCAGGTAGTTCATGAGGCTGGTGCCGTGCTGCCAGATCTGCGCGGAGCCGCAGGACAGGGGCTTGACGCCGATCTCCTGGCTGCGGTTCAGCTCCTGCACCGCCGTCACCACCGCGTACACGGCGTCGAACAGCAGCGCCGAGGACAGCTGGGGGGGAAAGGCGGGGAAACGTCAGCTTGGAGCACAAAAACTCACCAGCACCTTGGAGAGGGAGGGTGTTCTGGGCACAGCCTGGGGCCAGCTGGGGTGCCCTTGATGCGGGTTTGTTTCATCCGTCACTGTCGTCGCTCTGTCTCTTGTCCTTGCAGCTTCCCAATCCTCTCTATCTCAGTTTCTGCGGTTTTCCTTTCCTAATCGAGGGAGGTTTTTCAGCGTTTTGGTGGCTCTGATCAGGCTGCTGGCCAAGGGGAACGCTCCTGAGAGAAGAAGGAATTTCCAGGGGGAATTGCTCCTGAGATCCGATGCCTGCTCCCACAGAAGGAAACTCGATTGTGTCACTTCAGCCATCATGGGTGGCTTTCTCTGACCACTTCTTTGACAGGCAGACCCACAAGAAATCAGGTTTTGCTTGATCTGTCTGTCCAGCAGCCAAATCCTGCCTTTCAGACCCCACAGAGATCATCCATCCCTTGCTACAACCTCTAGTTCCCTGCTGGAACAGCACTGGGAATGTCCAGAGTGTCAGAGCTCATCCCTCTCCTGCTCACCTTGGCTTTGGTTGCCTTTGCCCAGGTTTCTTTGGCCACCAAGCCTCCCAAACCCCGTTTCTCACTCGTGCACAGCAGTTTCCATGGCTTTGGGCTCATTAACAATCAGCTATTTTCTCCCTCGTGCTCACTGTTGCAACTGAGATTTCACTTTTAATTACTGTCACCTCCTGGCTGCTGGAATTAAGCCGTTGCAGCTCATTACTATCAAGGCTGCATTTTCCTCACGGATACTTCCAAGAGCATCCTCTTCCCATCCCAGCTCCTGGGATTCAGTCTCCATCCAGCCTGGGGCTGCTTTCCTCACCTTTCCCTGGCTGTGGCTTCTGCATCCTCTCCTCCTCCCAGAGCCTGACCAGGTTTATTCACTGCTGCCAGTGGCCCTGCAGGGACAACCTTGTCCAGCTCAATGATCTCAACAAGCCTTGAGCTTCCACTCTGTTGCCAATTTCGACTTAACCCTGCTTGATCTTACTTAGACCAGTGGTGAGACCTCACTGACCACACCGGTGTGGGATTAGACACTTAAAAAGCAGCACAAAACCCTCCAAACCTACAAGTCATGCTAAATTAAAAGGCAGGATTCCAGCCTCAAAACCCCAAACTCCAGCTCTGCCAACACCAGTGACCTTTCACTCCTCCAGCCTGCTAAGGCTGACCTAAACATTCCCCTCCTGGAAAGCCTTTTCCAGAGATTCTTAAAGAAGCTAATAAATCCTTCTCCACACCTGTCTTTTACCCCTTCAGTACAAATTCTTTCCCTAACAGGGCTTCTCCAGCCTGTCCTGTCCTCAGCCCCTGCTCCACGAAGCTCTTTCCATGCACTTAATTTTAATTATGAACTTAATCCTGTTCAGGTTACAGGATCTCACACCCAATTTGCAATTCCCTTCCTGAATCAGGAACCACATTAACATCAGCTGGACAAATGAAACCGTTATGAGACCAAACGCAACCCCTGCAATCTCAAAGTTTCCCCCATTTCCTACCAAATCAGAATATTAGCCCAGCATTTTTAATTTTCTCCTGCTGGGTTTCCATTTCCATTTTCCCTGAGCAGTTAATCCCTTATTAGATGGTGAGCAAGAGACTTGTAGATCTCAGTGAAGCATTTGACATTATTGATTGGAATGTTTCACTCCTGAACTCTGGAAAATTCATCAGGATTTCTGCCAGCACCCTTTATGATTTCAAGCAATTTAAGTCCTGGGGAGGGTGTGGAGATACACAGGATCAAGTCCTGGTGGCATGGAATAGGAATCCCTTCCCTGTAGCCTGTCTTTGCATGGAACAGAGGTAAACCACAAAGTCTTGGGGTCATAACCTTCAGCAGAGGAGTGAAAAGAGATTTTTGGAATGTCCTCCAGGCAGATCCAGCCAGAGGGATCTGTCACTGCCCTCCTGTATATGCCTCAACTTTCCCCATGTCACCTATAAAAACTTCTCACTGCTTTCGTATTCTCATTTTACATCACAGCTTTGTCCCTGTGTCACAAAAAAAGCCAATTTGTCTGCTAACAAATTGATTCTCTCCCTCGCCTGCACTCTGATTTGTGCAGAGCCCTGTTGGTTTTGTGCCCCTCTGCAATATGGAAAATCCTTGGGGCTTGGGGGACTTCCCTCAATCCCCAAATTCCTGACACTGAAACATGAACAGGTTTGGGTTTTGCCATGTGGGGTTTTTCTTCCCTCCCTAAAACATTATCAGCTGTATCTTTGCCCCCCAAACCCAACACGGGGAATTAAAACCATTAAAATCCTGTGAAATACTCTTTGCAATCTGGATTTTATTCAATGACATAAACACTTAATTACAAACATCTGTTTTAGCCTAAATTCTAATTACCAAATCTAGCCATCTGTAATTTGAATGATTTTCTCTGATTTCCTTTCTTTGCAATGTGATTAATGAGAATGGCATTAGAGCAGGCAGCTCCCTCCTCCTTTGTCAGATGCTTCCTCAGCTCCAGCAAGAACGCCCTGGGATTTTTGCAGCTCACAGGAAACCTCCCTCCTGTCACTTCCAGCTGCTGAGCTTCCCTTTCTCTCTTTAGGATGAGTTATCCCACGGGATAACTCCTTCCCAGGGCTGCAAGGGGAAGTTCTAACACAGAGAGATGCTCCCTGCCAGATTTCCAACAGCAGAAAGGTCCTGGATTCACCTCACAGACAAAATAAACCCTGCTTGGGAATATTTCAGCTCTGCTCTGCAACTTTCCTACCCTCAAATCCTTTTCCCATCACCTGGGCCGTGGCATCTTGAAGAATTCCAGTCCCTCCAGGCATCCTCCCACCTACAGGTTTTGCTGGACGCGGGCTAAGAACCTAAAATGAGAATTTTCATTTCCCCGTCGCACCTGCTGCTGGTTCCTGCTGTCTCCTGTTTGCACTAGGAGGAGGAAATTTGTTTTTAATGCCTCCCAACAGCCCCAGCCATCCAAAAGAGGAATCTTCCTGATAGAAATCCCATGGAGACTGAGCAGGGTGAACTGATTGCAGCTGCCTCTGGGTGGGAGGGAGAGCAGGATGGTCCCAGGCACATGAGCTCAAGCCAAGCCAAAGGATGTGGACACAAAGGGCAAAAATCTCCTCATTTTGCCTCTTAAGGATCCCTTTGTGGTGACAATAAGGAGGTTTTCAGCAGCTCAGCTCGTCAAGGGGGCTCTGAGTTCATGAAAATCCATGCAAAGGGTTCAGCTGATGCTATTTTCCTCTCTCTCCTCCTGCAGCTGCAGCTCTGATGTGGCAAATCTGCTTTGCAAACTCTCCCAGTTGTGGAGAATCCCTGGGGAATGCTCCAGTGTGCTGTGCACACTCCTCACCCTCCTCAGGGAGCTGCTGGAGCACAGAGCACAGCTCAGCCCCTCAGCATCTCCCTGACCCAGCCCTTCCTGACATCTGCAGCCACAATCCCCCCTCCACGAGCCATTTTCTTGGAGTTTAAACACACAGGGATAAACTTCACAAGGGTAACACCAAATCAGGGCTGCACAGCCTCTGCACCCACAGAGAAATACAATCCAAATCAAGATTAGGCTCAAATTTAAAGCTGTGCTCCCACTCCAGCACAGAGAAACTCTGCTAAGCTCTGCACCCCAAGGTCCTTTGGGCAGCTCTGACTTTCAGGGTCACTTTGCTATTTTCCACGTCCTCTCTAAATCACAGATTGACAGCCCTACTTAATAAAAATGCTCTGCTCTGGCCCCTTGTTCCCATTCCCATTCCTTCCCTGAAAATCCAGCCTGAGGTACAACAGCAGCCTGGGGATATCCCTGAGTCCTTCAGCACAAGATTAAATAGGATTAAATAATTCAATTATTTAATAATTTAAATAACTTCTAAAAATTATTTGAGAGCAGAGTTTCTACCTCTGAGTTGCTCAGGACCATCCTGAAGCTCTTCCCACGAGGTTTTTCCCTGGTCCATCCCAGTTCCCAGCTCAGGGAGGTTCTGGGCGAGGGGAATGAACTTTACTCACTGCTGGCCCAGTAAAAGGAGCGTGGTCACAATTCTCCTGCCAGGACTGGTTGAGGCTCTGGACAAACTCTTGGAAGAAGGCATGGGACTGGTTGAAAATGGAGAATCCCAGGATGTTGACTCGGTCGTCCAGCAGGCTGTCCAGGCGCTGGAGGGAAAACTCCTGCAGCAGCCCCAAAGAGAAAATGGGATTAGAGGGGGAAACAGGCACCGAAAGCTTCAAACCCACTCAGTGCCCTTGAAGGGAGTGGGAGCTGTGAGATCCTGGATGTGAAACCCATCCAGGAAGGGAGAACCTGGGTTTTGACTCAGGGTGCTGCTCACATCAGGATTTTAATGAAGATATCAGCCAAATCCAGTACTTTACTGGCCAAATTCCACAAAAAAACCCCCAAAACCCTCCAAAGCAGGTGTCACTCAGCTGCTGAGTGAAGCTGCTCTATCACCACATCCAATTTGGTGACACCAAGTTTCAGCTGTTAAATTAAATCATTCTTTCCCACAGGAGGAGGAACTGAATTCTTCCTAACCCTAAAAATCCCCAATCCTGCACTGCTCCTTTTGCTGCCAGGTGGAGATGCCACCCTAATGCCCTGGAGAGGGCTGGAGGGTGCCTTGACTGTGAATTTTGGAGTTGGAATCCTCCTCTTGCATTTCTGCAAGTGCTAAGGAGTATAAAAACAACTACATAAAAAAAATTAAAGTGGAGGGCTCAGTTTTGCTCCTCACATCCATAGAAGCAGCCACACAACAAAGCCTGGGGAAAAGTCCAGCCCTCCTTGTCCTATCAGCAGGAAGCAATGGCACTTTCCTCACTAATTTCTCTTCTGCTAATTGCTGAAGTGGAGTGAGAAGGTGGGAGTGACACTTCCAGCAACTGCTGGATGCCCATCACGGATCCAGCTGTCCCTGAGCTCCCTGGGGGATGAAATTCCAGCACGTCGAGCTATTTTTTATCCTTGCTGGGCACGCAGGAGCAATTCCTGTAAATCTCCCAAACATGGGACTTACAAGACTATTCCAGCCCAGCCAAGACCCACGGGAATGCATCAAGCCCAGGATGAAGCACGTTTTGGACAGGTTAACGTTGGGTAATGTGAAATTGCCTGTGCACTGTTGATTCATTTGAATGCTGTTATCCCCCTGCCTTGCTGACAGGTGATCCATTCACCCACGGCATCCTGTCAGGATGCAAGCAGGGCAGATGGCTGCTGAGGAGATGCTGGCAGCAGGAGGGATGTTAAACTCCTGTAAAATCCTCTCTCTCCCTGCAGCCAGAGCCTCGAGGCAAATCGTGCAGGGCACCACTGCCCCACTGCCCTCTTGGCTTCGGGACATCCAGGAGGAAAATGAGATGTTTTGTCACAAAATCATCCAAGGTTTCATCTCGTGCCAGCCTGCCCCAGCCTCAGAGCAGCTGAAATTAGTGCTGTTTATTTATTTAGTGTGCCTTTTGTCCCCTGAAAACTCTTCCCAGCTTTTGAAGTTGAAGGTTTTGTTATGCTCTGATCTTTAAGTATTTCATTACTGGGTGAGGGAATGAAGTGGTCTCACTTCACGTGTGGAAACTGAGGCAGGGGTGAGATTCACCCTTGGCTGAGTGCCATGGTCAGAACCAGCCCACTGAAAGAATCTTTTCCCACTTTCCCTGGGTAAATCCCCTGCCCTAAGGGAGCTGCCAGGACTCTCTGCAAACAGCCACAGCCAGACCCCCACAGCCAATAATTTGCTCTGGTTCAAACATCACCAGCAGCTTTACCCACCTCCCACTTTGGTCTTTTTCTACAGCCAACCCTCTCCATATCCATCATTTTCCAGGCAAGCCTCCAGCTGCAGAAAACCCCACTCCTGTGGCTGTCACGTCCATAAAGCATCACCTCTGTGACACATAGGGGTGGCACGACCCCTTCCACCCGCTGCTCCCTGTCCCTTCCCTCTGCCCCAGCTCCAATCCTGGGCCATTAATGCCTTTCCATCAGAGCAGCCAGCAGAGCTGGCTCGGGAGGAAATGAGCCGTGAGCTGCCCGTGCAACGAGATGGAGATCAACCACCCCAGGGGGACACACTTCATTTGCAGTGGGATAAGAGAGATTTGCTAAGGTCAGGCTTTGCTGCAGAGGGCAAAGGGGTGAGAGCATCCTGATACTCGCAGAGCTGCCAGCTCAGCTTCTGTCCCTGTTTGTCGGGGTTTTTTTGTTTCCTTTTTACATGCTCGTTCGCCATGCTTGACATTTCCAAACCCACGTTTTGCAAACAAAACCTAAAACCTCGTTTGCTGTTCGAGAGCTGCACCTCTCAGCTGATTTCCCACCCGTCCTGCCCTCCTCCCACACTGCAAGAGGCAAACACAGGCAGGACAAGGGGTGGAAAACCCCTGATCTCAGGGGTATTTTCAGGTGGAGAGCCAAGTATTTCTCTCTGAGACGCAGTGAAGTTGATTCCTACACAAAACACTTTCCCAGCTGCCTTTTTCTCCTCCTGGAGTTACCCTCCCTCATCCTCAGTGCTGGCTGGAGCTTTTGCAGGATACAAGATTCCCAATGCAATAAGAGCAAAGAGCCAGTAGGAAAATAACTCTGACATCCTGTTTAAGAGGGGACTCCAAGCCTTCTCCACCTGTGCAAACACAGCTTTATAACCACATGCTTTCAGAAAATGCCATCAAAATGATGGGTGCAAACAGCAGCTCCCTCATTTCCTCCCATTCCACTGGTTTTTTTAATCCCTCTCCCTACATTGGAAGAACTGCAATAATTGCCCCAAACTTGGCCCTCAATCTCAGTCCAAGGTGAGGCACAGAGAAGACCACCAGGAATCACACCAAGGTGAATTTCAGGGACACAAATCCTGCCCGCCTGAATTCTTCCCCCTCTTCCCACTCTGTTTTTTAATACACCCACCACATGTCAATATTCTGCTCCAAGAGAGCTCGGTAAAAAATTAGACCTGGAGGATCTGCAGCCAAAATTAATGAACTTTTTTACAGAAAGAAAAATCCCCAGGCCTTTGCTCCGATCACAGCAAATTCAGCAGCAGGCACCAGCAGGCAATTACGGTGTAGATTTTCTGACTGCTACTACAGGGCTGCAACCACGAAATGTGTGCTGTTAAATAACAACACTTAGCAATTCCGTGGCATTCTATATTTTCCGAGTGCTAGGCACACAATTAGCTAATTGAATTCCACGGGGTTCCCTGGGAGACGGAGCTGGAGGAGTTATTAGAGGATGAAGTCACTCCCTGGCTTCCTGCACCACTCAATCTGCACTCTCCCTTCACAGCAGCACACACACCCCGTGGAATGACCCCAGCATTGGGGTCACTGGAGGATCTGGCTAATAAAAGCCACAGAGGCGAGCTCTGTGATCCTAAACCTGTGAGATGGGATTTTCTGGCGTGGCTGGGGGTGAGAGTTGTGATCAGATCTGCAGGATGCACTCCCCATTCCATTAAAGCCATCAGGAACAAGTGATGCTCACTTAAGTCTGGCTTTGCAGGTCTGGATGGAGGATCAGCTGATCCCAACCAGGATTCTGCCCCCACAATTCCTCTCCCACCTCAGCTGGCTTGGAGTTCCTGCAGTACCCGTGGGTTTGGGAGGGCACTGTCCCTCCTGCCCTGCTTGTGTCACTCTGGGACAGCCAAGGAATCTCACAGTGACAGGCTGCTCCTCTCCCTGGCACTGTGGGAAATCCCAGCTGCCTTGCCCCGGGGGAAATCCTGCCTTGGAGTTGTTATGGCCAGAATACAGAGGAGGAAACTGAGGTGCAGAGTGAAAAACAGCAAGAGATTTATACCCGGCAGCACGGCTCCTAGAAACACAGGGCCATGGAATGGTCTGGGTTGGAAGGGACATGAAGCAGCACCCCATTCCACCCTGACACCTTCCACTGTCCCAGGAACCTGGCTTTGGGCACTGCCAGGGATCCAGGGACAGCCACAGCTTCTCTGGGCCTCACCACCCTCACAGGGAAGAATTTCTTCCCAATATCCCATCTAAATCTACATTCCTTCACCTTAAAACAATTTCCCCTTTCCCTATTACCCCATGCCCTTGTAAAAATCCCTTTGCAGCCCTCCTGTAGGTCACATTTAGGAAGGTGCTGTAAGTCTCTCCAAACACTCTCTTCTGTGGGTTAAAAACCTGCCTTACAACACAAAACATCCAAGCCAGCATTCATCTATCAGCATCTCACTGATGAGACTTCACCCCAAACCTGCAGCTAAGCAATCAACTCATAGGCTAAAGGAAATCCCTGAAATCATGGCCAGCTCTTCCCTCACCACTGGCTCCACTGCTTCCCAAGAACAGTGGCTGGGGACTTCAGCATGGAAAGGGCCAGCCCATCAGGAAATTGTCCATGTCACAGCAGCCTGCCTGGCTAAAAAAACAAATTTTACAGTGTGGAGCTGCCTCCCCTACCCTGCCACGCTGGGATGTCCCTCCAGAGAGTGGCTCCTGGTAATTTTCCCCCCTGCAGCAGCCACTGTGCTGCTGAGCACTGCAGCAGCTCCTGAGCTCCTTCCAGCATCGATTTTGCTGCTGATCCTGTTCTGCAGCCCGTGTGTGTGTGCAGGACCTCGATCCTTATC
Organism: Irena cyanogastra; assembly: GCA_013397155.1. NCBI lineage: Eukaryota > Metazoa > Chordata > Aves > Passeriformes > Irenidae > Irena > Irena cyanogastra. The sequence continues at coordinate 104,710 of VWZV01004032.1, forward strand.
TCATTTTTAATAACCCGGAGTGCCTGGGCAGCGGGGAGGCAGTGAGTGGTGCCTGCAGGCTGGGGACAAGCCTAAAGAGGGGAACTTTCACTGCCAGGGCCAGACCTTCCCACAGCCTGTCTGACCTCACCCCAAGGCTCTGGAAGGAACAGGGTTTGCTCAGTTCAGGTTACACCCACAGCAAGGTGCCCACTCCATCCCCCCTCTCTCTCTCTTGCACACACACAGTTTTATCTTCCTCTCCTAATCACTGCAAGGGCTTTATTGGATTTTTGGATCTGCTGATTAACAGCCTCCAGAACACCCTCCAGGGTGTTCTGCAGGAGAAACTCACTGCTGTAAACTCAGCAGGGACTGCACCGACTTGGCTCCCCTCCGGCAGCACCAAAAGTTGATTTACACCAAGCCCAGGACACTCTGTGCTGTTCCTCCTCTTGTTTTATGTGGGATGACAAAGGAGAACACTGGGCCAAGGCTTCCATTTCTCATTAAACCCTCACTCTGGCAGAAGCTCCTCATGCAGAGTGTTTGGTGCCTAGAAAAGCTCTCCAAAGCCAGAGTGCAATGTCCATCCTGAGATTTCTGGGCAGCTTTTGTGCAAGAGCCAAACCTGCAGTGCCAGCTCAGCACAGCTCTGGTGACATCACCTGTGTGTGTCACCACTCACCATTTTAGGGTCAATAAAATATCCCAGAGCAGGTTCTTTGGGCAAACAGAACTCCAGGGAGCCTCTCCCCAGGTCGTGGAAGGCAGAACTGAAACATTTAACCCAAAAGGAGTTTACCCTGCAATGGTCACTTCGCCCTCTGGCCCCAGTGACCAACTTCCCCCCAAAAATCACCAAACCTCCTCAGTCAGAGGTGGAGAAAATTCCTGCCTTTTCCTCTCTGCATCCTGCTGCCCTCAGAGCCGAGCTGCCAAGGCTGTAAATCACCCCAAGGCTCCACTCAGAACACATTTATTTGTTTACTCAAGTGGACAATATTATGTGAAGTGCTTTCCATGGTTTTCCTGAAAGGCTCCATTTATTTATAAACTATCCATTGAGTCAGTAAGTTTCTAATGGGCCACATGTAAAAATCAATTTCTCTAGGAGGGAAAAAAGTGGAAAAAAGTGATCACAGCAACAATTTGAATAGATAAGTGGATGGGGTAGATCTACTCAAGGCAATGCTAGCTGGCCATTCAGGTGAGGAAAGAGAAGCTGTGACCTCAGTGAGCCCAGGGACAATTTAGAGGAGCCATATTTATATCTGTAATTGGATTTCTCTTCCCAAAAAAGCATCAATGTGCCTAACAGGTCTTGGGCCTCCTCATGCAAGGCCAGCTGTTAAATTTTGGAGGCTGTTCTTCAAACAAGAGCACTTTTAGGAAAATGCACTGCCCAAACTTCAGCTTCTCTGCAGGGAGCCTGAGATTTGGAGAGAGACAAATCCACTAGGAGGTCAAGTGCTAAATGGTGGGACCTGAAAAAAGAGAGCTCTTGGAGAAAAAAGGGGTGGGAAGTAGGGCAGAGGGAAAGAGAGAGAGATTTGCCCTCATCTCAGAGGGGCTGGGGTGTATCTGAGAGAATGATTTACCCAAAAATTGGGAATGAATCTGGTCAGAAAGTAAAGAAGACTCAGGCAGCAAAAGGCAGGGAGGCACAGCCACTGCTTTGTCTAAATCCTCCTCCCCTCATGCTAACTAGAACGAGGAGAAATTGCTTTGGCAGCCTTGCAAAAACCTGATTTGTTTGCCCTGCTACCACATGCCGCTGAAAATATGATCCATAAATCCCAGCCATGATCCAGGCTCTCCAGAACACTTCTGCTGCTGGGAACCAGGAGGGCTGGGAGGAGGATTTGTCACAGGGCAACCAGAGACTCTGTCCCCCTCACCTGGGCAAGGGACAGGGAGGTGCCCCTGGCAGCAGAAAGGCCAAACACCCCAGCCTGTGCTGGAGCTCACGGTGAAAAATAAGATTATTTCACCACAAAAAGGTAAATTCACAAAACCCAAGCCCTGCTCAAAGCCTAATCTGTAGTTCCCTGTTGCCCTGCTTGATTTGATTCCTTTCTTCCAAGGGATGTCACCCTGCTGACAAGCTGCAGCAGAAACGTGTGACACTCTCTGGGGGACTTGAACAACAATTTCCCCTCCAGTTCCAATTCCAGGCTGACAATTCAGCTCAAAAACCTCGTCCTGTACGAAGACCTCTTTATAAACCACCAAACAAAGAAGAGAAAGCAGGAAACAAGGCAAAAAAACCCTCCAAACCTGACCTGATTTATCTGGTCTGTGGGAGTTGAACACTGTTTTATCAGCAGCTGTTTTATCAGCAGCAACACCTGCACACGATTTTGTCAGGGAACAAAACTGCACCCAGTGAATTGCCCTGCCTGACTCCAGGCACTGGGAAACCTCCTTTACACCTTCCCCTTACAGTAATAATTTTAATTGTTTTAATTATTCCCATCTAATCGCCTTGACAAATATTTTGAGATTTAAACCCTGCCTGAGGTCTGGACGTTATTAAAAAAAACAAATAACAAACCAAACAGAGAGGGGAAAAAAAGACAAAACCCAATGAGCTACACAGAATTAACAAGCTAAAAAAATTAATTGTAGCGTGGGGTTTTGGAGGCATCCAACACCCCTCCTACTCTGTGCTGCTGATTTCAGGGATTTCCAGTGCTGGAAGGAACATTTTCTTCAATGCACAGCAGCCTGCTTGCAATGGTCTATTTGTGCACTATTATTATTATTATTATTACTATTATTCTGCACATCATTGCCCCCTCACATGGTTGTGAGCTCTGTGGAGACCCAGCCAGCCCTGCCAGGGAGAAGGGAAGGGATGATGAACAGCTCTGAGATCATCCCAGCACCTCTTCAGGGAATTTCATCCTTCCCAAAAGTCCCAGAGCAAGGGAATCATCACCACGTGGAGACACCAGGGAGAAAATTGGGTTGGATTGGGATTTTTTTGCCAGGGGATGGAGACCAGGAGGGCCCCAGTGTAGGATGGGGGGAAGATAAATGCACCAGACCTGAGAGTTCCATTAGGACTCCTGGAAAATTCGCCAGGCTGCTGCTGCTGCTGACAAAATCGGGTCCCTGGAGCTGGCTGAAGGAGGCTGATAATGAATTTGCACACAGGAAAGGAGCCTGTGGATATTTTTACATCGGGCTGCTCGCCTCAGCTCCCATGGAAGCGTGTTGGAGACACTCATCTGCTCCAGTGATCTACTGGGAGAGCACTGGTGCCACTCCCTGCAGCCACCAGGCTGGGACAGAGGGGTGATCTCCCCCCAAAATCCCCTCCTGTGCCCCAGCACACAGAGAATTCCCTCCTCTCACACTGGCAGAGAGCAGAGCTGCACCATGCCATGAGCTGTCAGCTGGGATGTGCTTATTAAATAAAATTAATGCTAAAAGACAGAAACAGAACTCCCCTCCAGAGCTGCAGGGCAGGTGTTTAATTCAACATTTTATCCTATTTTCTCCTCTTTTTTTTCTTTTTTGCCTGAGATATTTTTCCATCTCCAAGCAGCTCAGTGCTCTACAGACTCTCTATTCCCTTTCCTGATGGGCTCTCTCTCCATTTAAGCCATCCTTTTGCTTGCTCCCCTTGACAGTAGTTCACTATGATTTTATCTTTTCTATTAGGCAGTGATTGCAGAACCTCAGAGGGTTCATTAGGAGCCTGATAATCCCTCCAGATTTATGAGCCTAAATTGCTCACTCCCATCTCCAATCCCCATTTAAATATTACTAATTTCCTCAAACATCTCTTCCATCTGCCCAGGTTTTGTCTGATGTCACCTTTCCATAATGATCCCTGCCAAAAACCCCGTTAGTTCTGCTAAGGGCTGGGCTTTTGGACTAAGTGGTGAAATAACCTGGATAAACAGATTAATACCCTGAGAGAATGAATGGCAACAAAACTCATTTCTTTCTCAACTTCCATAGCTGCATTCCACAAGATGAATGGGTTTGAAAGGCAAATTTCACCTCCAGCAAATGCTTAATCACACCCGTGCTCAGGACTGGGGTGGAGGTGGAGGTGGGAGCTTCATTTTTAGAGCTGTTTCTTTGTCATCCATGAGATGCTGCTCAGACAACAAAAACAACTCTAAAAAGAAGATTTTTTTTTTGCAGACTCCGCTGTGCTGGGAGTGATGTGCAGGTGGAAATCCCTCAGTGCATGCACAGCCCTGCTCTGTGGGACTGGGAATGGGTTGGGGAGGGCAGGTGGAAGAGGAAGAGCTGCTGGGAGCACGGGAAATACTTCCTGGGAGTGGGAATGGCTGGGTTTGGCATTGGGGCAGATCTGGTGGGGGTGGCACTGTCCCTCAGCAGCTCTGCCAGCACAGTGACACCGTGACTTGGGCACAAAGCACAACCCCCAGGCTCCCTCCCTGCCTGGCCCTGCAGGAACAGCACCAGAGATGTTTGTCCTGCTGGACTGCCCTATGGATTGAACACTGAGCAGGAACCCAGCCAGGATCCTCGTGGCCTTTCCTGTTCCTGGCATTTCTCTCTCTGACACCTCCTTCCCCTTATCCCTGCTCCATTCTGTGCCCCCCTTGCTCCCAACCCCTGCATTTCCCTGTTCCCCTGCTCCTCTCCACTCCAGCTCCCTGCCCACACGTTTGGCTCCGTCCCTTCCCGTCTGTCTCCCACCCAAACACAAAGTGTGATTCAGCTCTTGGCTTCCCTGCCAGAAATATTAATACAAATTAGAGAAGAGGAGAATCACTTGGGCTGCAATCACTTAAGAATCACTTAACCCCCCAGGTTTCCATTAGCCCCACAGCAGCACTCACAGCCAGGTTCGTCTCTCCTGCTGGCACCCCCGTGGAGGAGAAGTTTTATTTTGGATGTTTATTTTTGCCTCAGCCCATCACTCCTTGCCCAGCATAGCACTGAGGGCTTTAACCACACTGCCCCCATTAATGTTATTTGTGACCAGAAAGCCAAACCATCAGGCTGGAGATATCCCCTGCTCTCAACGTTTATGGGGTCATCCTTCCTTTCTCTCAGGGCACAGGGCTGTGATGCCTTCCAGGTGCTCATCCCTGGCCTTCTCCAACACAGGGAATGGGCTCAAGGGGGTGACAACACCAGCATAACCCTCACAAACCAGGAAAATCAGGACAATCAGGAAAATCAGAAAAACCAGGACAATCAGGAATACCAGGAAAATCAGGAAAACGAGGAAAATCAGGGAAACCAGGACAATCAGAAAAACCAGGAAAATCAGGACAATCAGGAAAACCAGGACAATCAGAAAAACCAGGAATATCAGGACAATCAGGAATATCAGGACAATCAGGAATTTCAGGAAAATCAGGACAACCAGGAAAATCAGGAGCCACCCACCTGCTGGAGCTTCCCAAAGACCTGCACATGTCACTGCACCAGCTCCTGTCACAATGTCCACAATTCCTGCCTTTGGATGCTGCACCAATCATTTTCCACCTCCCCAAGACCTTCCTAGCTTTGCAGGAATGATGCCTGAAGATTTTTTAGCTTTTTATACATTTTTCATATATCTGTAGCCTCATAGCTTTTTAATATGTAGCTGTAGAGTTTCCAGTAATTTTCCTGCCCTTTCTCACATTTGAGAACAATAAGCCAACCCTTCCTAACACATCCTCGGAATTCTGGTTAGTCTGATTTGAACAACAGGAATTTCTAACGAGGACATCTTGTTTTGCACCAGAATTTAAGAGATGTAACAAGACACAGAACAACTCCAAGGGGCATGCCCAAGGGTTGGTTGCTGGGGCAACTGGTCTCTTGTTGGATGTACCTGTTAAATGAACTAATTAATGAACCTGATAAAAAATGTAGAAATCCAATACCACGTGTGCACACAAAGCTTTCATTACAGATCTGCTTTTGGAATTGCTACTCTTGATATTGTTTGGAAACATTTTGCCTTTTGGTTCTAGGCAGCAGGTGACATCCCTGCCTCCCTCCCTCCCCAACACACGTGGCTGTGCCCAGGGATGCCACAGGTCAGGGGGTCAGCTCCCATTAAAATGACTCCACACTCAGGCAGGAAAAGCTGGAAAAACTCCTTACCAGATTAGTGAAGATATAGGTGTAATAGGCAGATGCCATCCCCAGTTCAGCTGCCTGTGAAGGAGAGGGAAAAAGAGATTAAACCAGAGCCTGACAATCTCCAATCTCCACTCCAGCAAGGCAGAACCAGGGCCACATTTTGCTTTTTCAGGCTTATCTCTGCCTGCAGGAAGGGAGGGTGGGACACAGTAGCACGGCTGGACCTGGGAAATTAAAGTCTGGGGAAGCAATTTTTCAGCAGGACTGAGCCTAGCTGAGGTCTCCTGCCCAGGCCAGCCCTGACAAAGCATCTGCACAGAGAGAAATGAGCCAGCCCCAGACCCCTGGGAGCATCCCTGCTGTCTCCACGGCAGTCTGAGATGGAATTCAGGGATTCCTGCATCCTGCAAGTGCACCCATCCAAGGACAAACTCTAAGGAAGGTGAAAAAAGGTGTGGAAAGCTGAAGCTTTTGAACCCCTGGCAGACCCCAATCATTCACAGAGACACTGGAAAGGTGAGGTGGGTCCTGCAGCCCCAGTCCTGAGAGCTCCAGAACCCCTTGGGATGAGAAATTCCATTATGTTTAAAGAGGAAAATAAGGATTTCTCCTTATTTTGTGTGTGGATGCTGCTTTGCTCCTGTTTTGGGACATTTCCTGTTTTGGGAAAAGAGCAGCTGAGAGCTCCAGGCTTGTCCCTCCCACCACAAACACCACGATGGAGAGAGCAAGGCAGAAAAAGCTCTTGGGAGTTACAGGAAAAGGACAATCAAGCCACTGGTGGTTTTCCAGTTTTATCAGTCAGATTTGGGCTCAAATCCCACAAATTAATGAGCATGGATGAGACCCAGTAACTCAGCCTGCTCTCCAGAACTGAGACAGGGCTGTGCTGGCCAGAGAAATAGAAGAAAACAGGGCAAAACTGTCCAGGGATGCAGAGGGAAGGACACAGAATTTTCCATGGGGATGATTTGTTCTAGAGATCACACAGCGGATAACTGAAGCCCTTTCCCAAAATTCTCACTACACAAGGAGCTGGTTGTGGGAACAGATGCTCAGGAAAGTGGAGCATTAATCTGCAGATGCTCCTGGAAGCCTCTGTTCCACTGCCAAGCACAGCTGCTCCCAAATCAAGCTTCCAGACCCTGGCAAAGAGGTTTTCCCAGCAGTCCAGACCACACAGAGGAATGGGAGGCAAGGAAGGAAGGACCAAAGGCAGCACCCCCTGGTGTGAGTCCCTTTTTATCCCTCCCAGAAGCTGCGACAACAGAAAGCGAGGGAAGGAAAGACAGAAAGAGGCAGCTTGGATTGCACCTCTCCCTTTTCCTGCCTCTTTTTCACCTGCTCCTGTGCAAAGCTGAGGCCACCACCAGTGCTGTGGCCAGCCCCTTGGCTGCACATTGTCACCCTGTCCCTTGCCCAGGTGGCACAGCAGACACAGCAAAGCCGTTTGCCCCAAGGAGTCCCCTAAACCCAGAGGAGGCCGCCTCATTTTCACCCCCTCCACAGCAAAACTTGGCACCAATTCCCCCTGCTCATCCCTTCCTGGGGACAGTGACAATGCCAGCTCTCCCTGGGACCCACTTTGAGGTCAGTGCTTGGTTTTAAGGACAGAAATCAAGGTGAGCACCAAAGGAGAGCCTCTCCCATCCATTCACCTGGCAGCTGGGAGTGGGTCAGGCTGGGAATCTGGGAATCACCCGTGTGTCTCCAGCCTATCTGTGGAGGCTGAGGGATGAGAAACTGTGAATTCCTCTCACTGTGCAGGGCTGCTCTCCTGGGACAGACCCACCACCATCCCTGGCTCCACCTCTACCAATAAAACACTTTCCAGCCCCCAAGGTGCAAGAAGTTGCCAGGTCAGGAGCTCTTTATTTCTTACCCTCCATTCCTACAGTCCTCTAGCTGGAAGAATTGGGTTTTACTGGGAAATGCTGGTAATTTCTGCCGTTCCTCAGGGGTGGCAGAAGGAGGCTGGAGCTGGGCAGGGAGATGTGGGTGCCTGGAGAGAGCTGCTGGGAGCCTGTGGGAAGTCACTATAGCAACAGAGGAGGGGGACAGCCCTCAGCAGCCAGGCAGCAACAGGGGAAAAAGGGGAAAAAACCACACAAAAAAAAAACCCCTGAGTAGACAACCCCAAAAATTGCCCCAAACTGTCTATTTAGAAATGAAAACTGCATGTAGTGGAATAAAAATCTTTTCGGGGGAGAGAGGAATGATAAAAACAACCCTGCTGGACATCATCAGGGATAAATCTGACACAGGCAAGGCCTTTGGATGACACATTCTGTGACAAAACAGCCAGGACAGTGTGGGACACCTGCAGCAGCCAGGGGGATCCCAGTGCTTGGGTCCTGCCTCCCTTCAGGAATGTGCTTCTTGTTGCCTCCAGGATGTGGGAAACTCTGCTCCATCTGGAGCCACTGCTCAATTTTGAAGCAGGCTATCAAAACAAGCACTAGAAACTGCAGCCAGAGACCATTTAAAAATAAACAGGATTAAAATAAAATCTCGGTTAATAAGACAATAAAAATAAAAAGAAGGAAAAAGTTAGACACATAACAGGAGGGGGAAAAGGAGGCACAAGAGTCATTTCAGAGAGCTGAGCAGCTCTTCACAGCTCTTTGATGGCAACACCACTTGTGGAGAGCAAACACATCTCCTCAGAGCAATTCAACCACCACTGCATGGATCCAGCCCTGGAAATGCCATCAACGGCAATTCCCCTCTGGGCAGAGCCCATTCCCAGCACTGCTGTGGGAATTTCCACATTTCAATTGATGCCTTAAGTTTTAGCTTTTCTATTTTTCAGATTCTGTGCTGCTTTAGTGTGTGGGTCTGAGTTCATATCAGGGCATGGTGAGCTCTCTGCACAGAGCAGGGAGACAAAACAATTCCTGCTCCAGCTGGGGACCAAGGACAAATGATCCAAATCTCAGTCCAAGAGCACAAACAACGTGGGCTGGAGAGAGAAAAACAAGCAGGATGGGAGTGCAGAAGCTAAAGCTGGAATGGGACAATGAACTCCAAGGTGCAAATGGAGCAGAACTGATCCCAGTGACAGAGCCCGTGCCCGGGCTGCATTTTGGGACCATTTTGGTTCATCTTGGGTGCAGCCCTGGCTGGGCTCTTGTGCTGCCCAAGGTGCATCCATGGAGGAAAT
>VWZV01004032.1:128292-167247 GCA_013397155.1 Irena cyanogastra
TCACACAGGAACAGGCAAAGTTTGTGTTCATTCGTATCTAAAGCTGGAATAGCAAACCATGAATGTGATGGATTGACTGGGATTTTACCTGCTGGAGCAGCTCAGATTTTGGGGCTCTCTTACATTAAAGCACCTGAGTCAGCGAGAAGGGAAAAACAGCTCCAGAATAAAATAAAATAAAATNTAAAATAAATATAAAATACCTTGACTCCCCAGATAAAAACCCTAATTCCCCAAAATTCTTCCTTTTCCTGTATATAGAGTACATGCTGTAATCCCAGCACTCCCAGATCTGTCAGCTAAGCATGGAGCTGTGATATTTAAGAGTGAATCAAGGGGTGTGAAATGTGAGAACAGTATTAAACAGCTGTAAACAGCTTTGCAGTCACAGGTTAAAACATCTCAACAGTTTTTATTAATATTGTCTGTCATAACAAAAACCAGCAACGTACTGAAGCATTTGAAAGCCATGAAAGCCTTGAAATTTAAATTTGGGGATCTGATTTTCCTCTGCCACCAGGATAAATCAAGAATAACATCAGTGACATTAATAGCAGAGCCATACAGAATCCAGATTATTCCATTTCTAAGAAAAGCTTCCAGACATCTTTTCCCTCTGAAGAAAAGGCAAATAACACACTGCAAAATTCACCAAAATCGAGTCAAATTGCTCCAATTTCTACTCTAAAAATCCAAGTGAAGGAAACAGAGAAAATCACCCTAAGGTGAAAGCTGGAAATGAGAGATGCCTCTTCCTCACTTGCCCTGTTTCCAGTTTCTCCCCAAACACAACATCTGCTGAAATCAACAATTTCTTGCATAATATTTCATTCTCAGCCAATTAATATTCCTCTGCTGGAGAAACCTTCCAAGAGGAGAATTCCTGAGCAGAGTCACAGGCTGAAAATAAGGCAGGAATCCCTCTCCTCATCCTTACAGCACCTCTGGGGTCACTGCAGCCAAATCTGTTTCCCAGAACAAAGTTAGAGGCCAGGAATGCTGCTACGAGCAGGATATTTACGAGGAAGGAACAAAAATTGGGCTAAAAAAGCCACTTTTGGATGCTCAGAGAAGCTGTGGCTGCTTCTGGATCCCTGAAGGGTCCAAGGCCAGGTTGGGGTGGAGCTGGATGAGCTTTAAGGTCCCTCCCAACCCGCTCCAGTCTGGGATTCTGGCATTCCATGGCAATTCCCATCCCTTCTGCAAGGTCTGCCCAGGTAAATTGGATCTGCCCCAGTGCTGTGCCAAATTAGGGGACAACAGAGGACAACAGAGATGGGGAAGACCCACATAATATATGAAATTAAATTATAATTAAAATAAATAAATATAATCAATAAATTATAGGGCAATATTTAAAATTGGAGGGATCCAAAGCAGTGGAGAAGTGCTGGGTGCAGGTCCCTGAGCTGGGCTCAGTCTGGGCTGCCTGATGGGTGACAGGCTCTATAAATAGAGCCCAGGTTCTTGCTGAGCTGCTCTTTATTAACTGCACACTTCTATAAATAGAGCAAACGCTGGTGCAGGAAATGAAGGAGCCATGTGCTGATCCCACAGCCCCACGGAGCTGCTCTGCCAGCTCACCTGGAGATCCCTGAGCACTGCTGGGCAGAAAGTCCACCAAAACTCCAGCAAAAACCAGCCAGCCCCAAACTACAGCACTCTGCCACACTTTTGGGGGATTCCCTGCAATCACACAGTCTTGGAATGCAGAAGCATTAGGAAATGAGTCTAAAATCCCTATTATTTAAAATTATTCCTCCAGTTTTCTTGAGCCAACTGGTAATAAAAAATTATAGCCCTCCCTTGAACTCTAAAGGTCGGCTTAAAAACTATTCTAAAAGGAGAATTTCCTATTCCAAAGGGTTTTCCTTCTTACAGGAAAAAATCTACCATAGAACTTTAGGGTTCCTTTCAAACTGTGGGACAGTGACCATCAATTTCTTTTTTATTCAGCAGCATGGAACTGGCATTTTGGGCATCCAGAGGAACAACCCTAATAAAGAACAGTTTTGTTCAGGCACTTGAAAGTGACATGGGAAATCTGCTGCTCTTTGGAAATTAGCTCTTCTTCATCCTCATGATTTCAAACATCACTTGAAAAACTTCACTTGGTGTAAATAAATCTGCTGCCAACCTCAAGTTCCAGGAAGAGCTGTCATGTTTGCTGACACACAGGATTCCACAGGGTTTTAAAAACAACTTAATTGCACCCAACTTGCCCGAGAGTCTCTTGTTTGCTCACCATTAAGTGCTTGACAAAGGATCAGCATTACCCCTGTTTATTGACAGGCAGATTAAAGGGAATTATTTGTCCCAAGCCACTGAGTGGTGATAAAGCTTACTGGGGGCAGGGATCCTCTCAGTCCATGCCTGGGCTCACACCAGCACATTTCATTCACCTCGAATGAAAACTGCTCTGTGCAAGGAGCAGAGGGATGGATTTATGGGTTTTTTCTCTCTGTTCCCCTTTGACTGCCACAAAAACACAAGTTCAGGATGCCAGACACCTCCTGGGAGGAGAACTGGGCTCTCTGGTGATACCTCAGGTTTTAGCTTTTCTATTTTTCACATTCTGTGCTGCTTTACTGTGTGGGTCTGAGTTCATATCAGGGGATGGTGAGCTCTCTGCACAGAGCAGGGAGACAAAACAATTCCTGCTCCAGCTGGGGACCAAGGACAAATGATCCAAATCTCAGCCCAAGAGCACAAACAACGTGGGCTGGAGAGAGAAAAACAAGCAGGATTGAACCTAAAGCTGGAATTGGACAATGAACTCCAAGATGCAAATGGAGCAGAACTGATCCCAGTGACAGAGCCCGTGCCCGGGCTGCATTTTGGGACCATTTTGGCTCATCTTGGGTGCAGCCATTGAGGAAATCCTTTCAATAAATCCCTGCTTTGTTCTTTAACTGTTCTAGCTCAGCCCTCCCCAGGCATCTCTGGGCTGGTACTCACTGGTCTCTGCCGTCTCGTACTCGCTGTCCCGCAGCAGCTCGAAGATGTCCACCTCCACCCGCGCCTTGCCCGCCCGCTCGGGCGCGCGGTTGATGCGGTTCTTGGCCAGGGTGATGGAGAGCCTCTCCCCTCTGCTGCACTCCATGGGGTCATCCAGGATGGCAGCTGTAGTGGAAAAAGGTGTTGGCGCTGGTTAGGTTTGGGATCTCCGCTCCCCTCCCTGTCCTCACAATCCCTTAAGTTTGAGCTTTTATATTTTCCACACTCTGCACTGCACTGGTATAGAACTCTGAACTTCATCTAGAGTGTTAGCAGCTCTCCTCACAGCTCAGTCACACAGAACAATCCTTTTCCAGCCCCAGAACCCAGGACACCGCTGCAGCTTCAGGCCTAAAAAAGTGCAAACACGTGTAAATAAGAAAAAAAGTGGAACAAAAAATGTACAAAGAGGAATTGAGGAGAGCAGTCTGGGAGGATGGGACTGCATAACCTGGAGCTGGAATTGGACAATTAACCACATTATGGAAATGGACCAAAACTTATCAAAGTGTGAAAACTCGCGACTCAGAGTCCATCTTGGTGTAGCTTTAGCCAGGCTCTTGTACTGCCCAAGGTGTATCCTTTAAAAACCTTTTAATAAATCCCTGCTTTATTCCTTTTACTCAGTCTGGCCTCTGTTCTGGGAGCCTCCCAAGGCATCACCCACACTCCCTGATCCCTGCAGGAGCTCTGTTTGTGCTCCTGTCACCACCAGAGCTGGCGCATCCCCCTTCCCACACGTGGCCTTTCCCGCTGCTTCTCCCACTCCCCAGGTCCTGCCAGACAGGTGGGTGGTGAAATCTCCGCAGAGAAATCTCTGTTTTACCTGCTGGAATGCCACAGCACAGCCACCCACGCTGCCAGGCTTCACTGCCACACAGGCTGGCTGCTCCTAAAGAGGCACATCCAGCTGCCCAACCCTAAAAAACCCAGATCCAGGCCCTGCCTCACACCCTAACAAAGGCAGAATGTCCCTAAAAAGCCCAGGATGGTTCCTCTGTGGAAGAATTGATTGGGTGCTGAGGAGCTGGAATATCTCAGGAAGCACAAGCGTGGGGAGGGACAAATATTTTTCAAATATTTTTCAAACCACCAGGACTTCGCTCTTGAGCTCAGCTCCTGGGGCTGCTCACTCAGATGGGTGGCAGGCAGAGGGAGGTGGAGAGGGTTTGTTTTCTGGAGGGAAAAAGAATTCAGGAGTGGAGCATTCAGGCAGAATTTCATGAGGAGCTGGCACCCCAGTGGGTTTAACCTTGCTAGCAGGAGGTGTTCCCCCCAGAACGCAGCTTTTCTGTTTTATCTGGGGTAGAGCAGTGCTGCTGTTTGCTGTGTGCATTTAAAAAGCACCAATTCTTATCTTCCCTCCCCCAAAAAAATCCCTCCACAGGGAGAGGTGCCATTCAGGTCCTGGCTCAGGCGAGCAGAGCAGGGATGAGTGGCAGGAAAAGAGGGAACTCCTTGGAGCAGCCAGGGTGCCTTGATGGAGCTTTGGAACCTGCCCTTGTGCTGCAGCAGGTTAGGGTTTGAGGTGTTTTTTTCTGGTAGAGAAAAGCATAAATGAGCTGGGGAGTGAAAGAAAGCCCAGCAGGGACATGTCCTGAGTCCTGAGAGCAAGGCACAAAGGACACACAGATTGGGAAGGCAGAGCTGGCTGCACCAGGGTCAGGGCAGCACGGGGATGGAGCTGGGACTGAGGGATCCTCAGAGGGATCTGGGCTGTGCCTCGCTGCTCCCATCACCCTCCAATGCCACCACAGAGTCCCCCACACGGCCCAGACCCTCCTGTATGGAGCCCAGGCTCCTCTTCCTTGGGTTTTTCTGCCCCTAAGACTTTGATCCCAAAACTCAAAGCACAGCCTGATTTCACCAGGACCCCTCAGGGCTCCTTTCCCAGCCTTGCCCTGCTCATCCCAGTGGGATCTTTTCTCTCCTGGCAGAGAATCCTGCCCTAAGCCCAGCAGTGCAAGCCCAAAGCTGCTCCACACCAGCCTGATCTGCTTCATATCCTGATAATACTCAAGAATTCCTTCTTTTCCCATCTTTTCCCAGTTTTATGGGAGTTAAATTGAGTTCGTCTTAATCTCATTATGCAACAAAAAGGGTTGTGCCACGAGCAGGGGTTTTAGGATATTAATATGGCTGATGACTTCTTTTAATTAGAACGAAGCTGGGAGAACAATTTTCCACTTTTCCAGGAGAGAAGCAGAGGAGAAAGTTCTTGTAGGAACTTTTCCTCCAGCCCTGCTCTCAGGGAAGGGTAAATCCATGTGCTGAGCCTGATGAACATCACCAAAAGCAGCTCCTGCTCAGGTGCTGACTCTGTGAAATTAAAGATCAGCAGTGGGGGAGTGGATGTCAGCATTCTCACATTCATTAGTTTCTAATTTAAAGCTTCAAAATCCCTAAATTGGGGAATGTTTTCAAGTATTCAAGTATTTTCCTAATTGGCAGCTTTCAAACAAAATCCACTTCCCCTAATGTACAGTTAAATGATTTCTAAGTCTAAAAATAGTCAAAACCAAAGCATTTTGAATAGTTTCCTCAAGCTAGCTAAGCAAAAAACAACAAAAACAAAAGTTTGCACAGAGCTTTTTTTTATCTCTGTTAAGGATGGGATTTGCTATTCTTATTTTTGAGAATTTTGAAAACTTCCCTGAAGGTGAAGAAGGAAAGGGAAGAGAAGGAAAGGGAAGGAAAGAAAGCCAAAATAGTAACAACAAACTTTTTACCGACTCAGCTGTGACTGAATTTGAACTTTGGGAGCAAATACAAGAGGAAGGGAAAAGTGCAGGTTTTGGAAAGAAAGGAATTCAGATCGAGCTGGATCCAGCAGCTCCAGAACCCAGATCAAATTCCAGAAGAGTTTCCAGTCTCCCTGTAGGATTTAGAAAACCAGCAAAATGTGCTCATTTTTGGAGCCTGGTTACTCAAACTAAATATTAAACCAGCCCCCAGGACTAGGGAGGTAATGAGGCTGAACTAATCTTTATTTATTAAAGCTGCAGGATGAAAAAAGGTCATTTAATGTTTAAAAAAGGTTGGTTTTAAAGCTTCATGGCTCGGGACACTGTGCCAAAGCTCATCTAAGAATGGTGTCATTAAGTATGAAGGAAAATCTTTATAGAAATTCCCTTTCATCTCTTCCTGTCTATTAAACAGGGGAAGATGCATCAAGTAAATCTTTAATCCTGAAGACTTACAGCAAAGTCTTTGAACTTTGTTGCCCTCAAAAATCACTTCTATCTTCCCCGTCGTGATAAATGTCTCCGGCCCAGACTGCTTCTCCATGAATGATGAGAAAAATATTGCAGAGGGAGCCAGGAGCACCTGGATCTGCAGAGCCTGCCTCAGGATTTCCCAGGCACGGAGTGAAGCCAGCCAGGACTGAGCTTTTCTCAGGAAGAACATCTCTTCCCACGGCACGTTCCAATTCTGACAGAAAAAACATCCTTTGTATTGTAATAATTGGCTTTTTATTCCATTTACTCAGATTTCCCATACGATTAACACAAAAATCCATGCTCCAGGAGAGTTTATCCCTTTGGAGCAGCTGGGTAATAATCAATCAAGGTTCAAGCAACAAGTGACTTCCCCTGCAAATCTCCATCAGACACAGATTTCAAAGGCAACACTCAAAGTTAATGATTTAACAGCAAGAAGCAGAAAAAATAAAGGTATAATTGGGAGCCAGAGAAAAGCAAGGAGATGGGATGGCATCTTCGGAGAAAAGCAGATTTTAGTGACTGTCCTGCAGAGATTTTTCAGCCTTCAGAGATGGGGGATGAGGAGGAATTGGAGCTCTCTGCTGAGCCAGGAGCTGGGAAAGGAGGAATTGGAGCTCTCTGCTGAGCCAGGAGCTGGGAAAGGAGGAATTGGAGCTCTCTGCTGAGGTAGGAGAAGCACAAGGAGGAATTGGAGCTCTCTGCTGAGGCAGGAACTGGGAAAGGAGGAATAGGAGCTCTCTGCTGAGGCAGGAACTGGGAAAGGAGGAATAAGAGCTCTCTGCTGAGGCAGGAACTGGGAAAGGAGGAATTGGAGATCTCTGCTGAGGTAGGAGCTGGGAAAGGAGGAATTGGAGCTCTCTGCTGAGGTAGGAGAAGCACAAGGAGGAATTGGAGCTCTCTGCTGAGGCAGGAGCTGGGAAAGGAGGAATTGGAGCTCTTTGCTGAGGTAGGAGAAGCACAAGGAGGAATTGGAGCTCTCTGTTGAGCCAGGAGCTGCACAAGGAGTTCCCTGTGGCTTCCCCAAGCCCCACACCCCCAAGCCCACAGGGGATGGGGCCATGTGGCCACAGCCCTTCCAGCCCTGAGCGCAGCCAGCTGTGACAGCAGCTGCTCAGCCCCTTCTGCCTCTGGAAGTTTCTCCAGGGGGAGGAAGGCCATTGATTCTCACCCCACAGCTCAGGCGTGCCTCAGTGCCAGGGCAGCGAGGCAGGCAGGGCTGTCCCTGGTGTGCTCCCAGAGCTGGGTGACACACAGCCACCATCTGATGCAGTGCCCAGGCAGCTCTGAAATTCAATCCTCACCAGCCCCAGCTGGTTGCAGGCAGGGCAGAGGGAGCAGGAAGGCTCCGTGCTCCATCCCCCGGGGCCGTGGGGCTCCCAGAGCCTGCCTGCCCCAGCCAGACTCCCAACAGATGCACCCTGACAGGCTGAGCCCACTGCAAGCCAGCTTCAGCATCGCTCCCCAGCTCGTGATTCATCCAAAATCGAATGAAATCACATTTTTATAACAATAACAGGGAACAGATGCCACTGCCAGGATTACACACAGCCACAACAAACTGCGTGCAGCTGACCTTTCCCCGTTCAAGGCATTTTTTTAAATTTACATTTTCTCAGATGCTTTTTATACCTTCGAAATGTAAAGTCATACTCAGGGATGTGACTCCCATCTCAAGGAAACCCACATTTCTTGCAAATGTAGATTTAACACAGCACTGGCTTGGTAAACAGGATATTTCACTGTTCATAACCTGTCCCTCCAAGTGAAAAACACATAAAGGTACCTGTAATATTTCCTAAATGTCCCAAATGACAGGTTAAGATCACACCTACAACCTCTTCTGATTTATGCTGTGAACACAGCCACGGAACCACTGAGCTTGGAAAAGACCTCTGGGATTACTGAGCCCAAGCTGTGCCCCATCCCCACCAGGGCTCTGAGTGCCACCTCCAGGGATGGGCACTCCAAACTTCCCTGGGCAGCCCCTGGCAATATTTAACAGCCCTTTCCATGGGGAAATTCCTGCTGATTCCACCCTGAGGCTGCCCTGGCCCAGCCTGAGGCCGTTCCCTCTCCTCCTGTCCCTGTCCCTGGGATCAGATCCCAAATTCCCCCCCGGCTGTCCCCTCCTGGCAGGAGCTGTGCAGAGCCACAAGGGCTCCCCTGAGCTCCTTTTCTCAGGCTGAGCCCCTTCCCAGCTCCCTCAGCCTCTCCATGTCGAGCCCAGAACTGGACACAGAATTCCAAGTGGCTCCTGCTGGCCATTCCCAAGTCCTCAAACCCTCCACGCCCCCTTTATCAAATCCAGAGCTGAAATCCCAGTCCAACCCAGTTCAACCACCCAGAAAATCCAGTACTTGCCTCTGGAGCCGACCAGTCCTTCCTCTGCAAACCAGGAAACCCAAAAGAATTCCAGGAAAAAGTTTCATTCTTCAAACACCCGTGTCCTGCTGAGGAACATCAGGAGATGCCCCTCCACATCTCCCCATCCTCCTGAACTCCAAAGCCACGAGGCTGCGGGGTCAGGTGGTTAAAAATTGCCAAAATTGCCTTATTTTGTGCTTTTCTGCTCTGCTGAATAAGGTATCAACCCTGCAGGCTGTCAGTACAGTGGAGGAGAAGAAATTTGCACAGTTCCTCATTACAGGGCTGTCAAGTGGAGCTCCAGTGGAGAAACAGGTGGGATTGTATTTCCATTATAATCTCTGAAGTGCTGCTTAAAAATAAAATAAAAAGGCGTCAACACGCTATTACTCTGCGAGGAGAGAGCACCTCATCAAGGAAAAAAAGAAGATCTGAAAACATAAAATCTCCTTCACAAAGAGGCTTGATAATGTTTGTCTGGTCAGGGTAGCAGAGGGCTATTTATTGCTCTTGGCCAGCACTGGAAATCTGCATTTAAATGGAGCTTCCCTCTCATTCCTGCTACCCTGAGAGAGCAAATTCAGGGGAGATGTGATAAAAACAGCTGAGGGCTTTAGTTCCTGCTGCTTGAAACACAATCTCTCTTTTATCTTCTCTAATAACTGCTTTGTGTACATAAAATCAGAATTACACTCCCCCAGACCTGGAGTTTCCAGAAAAACTGAGAGGGAAGGTGGTGATCTGTCCATCATGCTGGAGTGCAAAACCTCAGTGGGAACATCCTTGGATCCCAGCAAAATTCATCCCTCTGGGGCAGGCAGGTAAAAACCCTCCAGGCTCCTCATCGCTCACCTGATTTTGGGAATATAAATCCCACTCCAAGGCAGCAGCAAACATCCTGAGCATGAAGAGAGGAGCAAAAAGGCACAAAAAGATTTAAAAAAAAGGGTCTAAAATGGGAAATTCCCATGCAGAGCTGGCTCAGGGGGTCTGAATCCACCCTCTGGTACCAAAGCAGGGCAGGAAACTGATTTTAAAGGGAAACTCCTGTGAGTTTTCACAGCCAGACTTGAGGCACTGCAGCTGTGGAGAAAGTCCTGAGCTGGGGATTGAAATACTGGGATTGTGACCAGTTCAGTCCCACTGCAGGCTCTGAAAAACCTGCCAAGAGAATTCCCAAAAACAAAAAAGGAGAGAAAAGCAGGGAGAAGGAGGAGTGAGGGACGGAACCTTCCCGAGGTGTAAGGTCAGGGAATGGGATTCTGCCTCTGAAAGGAGCTGGAACACCAGGGCTCTCCTGCACGCCCACAAACCCCCCAAAGCCAAGGAATTCCAGGCACCAGGAGCCTTGTTCTGCATGCTGTGGTGGCATGGCTTTTGTGCTTTTCCCTGGAACTTTGCTCCCAGCAGGAGCTCCCCACAGCACTGCCCTCTAATCCAGATTTTCAGCACCTCTGCAAAGCCCCATCTGTCAAACTGGACCAGAGTTTGCCAAAAATCCAAGCTCCTGCATGGCCAGCCACGTCCCCTAAATGCCTAAATCTTATTTTCTTAGGAATCCAGCCTAAAAACTCTGACAGGAGTTGGGAAGATCATTTTTCTGCCTGTCTTTTGCCTCCATAATGCCAAGCTGAGTTTCCAAAGGAGGTTTTTCTGCCCATTTTCATGGTCTCAGGTGACTGGCAGCAGCTGTGGTTTTGTAGGAAGAGAGCACTGGGAAGCCCTGGTGGGGCCAATAAACTTGGCAAGACCAAAAAACGAGCAACAACTTAATTAAGTCAGTGGAGAGTATAAATATAAGAAAAATAACCACACAAACCCCAAGTGCCGCTGCCAGGCAAGCAAAAAGAATGAGCAAGGAAGAAACAATGGGTAAAATTCTGAGTTAAAAAAAACCAAAAAACAACAACAAAAAAAAAAAGCCAACAAACAGATGGGAAAGTCCAGCAGGATTTATGGCTCTAATGATGGATTTGAGAGATGGCAATGAATAATGGAGCTGTGGGATTTGGGGCTGGAGAGCTGGCAGAGAGCAGGCAGGAAAGGACTCAGACCCCACAAAATACCCTCAATAAATATGTTTTGTAGCCACAACCCCACAAAATCCCAGAGGTGGCTGAGTTTCAGTGGCTACTCCAGCACACACAAAATCTGCAGCACTTTGGGATTTTGTGACTGACAGGGATTTAAGGAGAGAAGCATTCCCAAACCTGGCACTTTGCCTTGCAGGGGAAACCATTTCCTGAGCCTCCTTCTGATCACAGGCTGGAAAAATCCTCAAACATCATCAAGCCACCACCATGGCCACTAAACCCTGTCCCCAAGTGCCACATCCACACATTTTTGGAACACTTCCAGGGATGGTGACTCCACCACCACCCTGGACAGCCTGGGCCAGTGTTTGGCAGCCTTTCCATGGAGAAATTTTTCCTAATTTCTAATCCAGACCTGCCCTGGCACAGCTTGAGGGCATTTCCTCTGATCCTGGTGAGGATGAGACAGCAGGTCACAGGATTGAGGAATTGGGGGTGCCTCTACAGCCACTGGATTTCCATTAAGTGGGGCTTTAATGACCATTTTTCCTCTGAACCCTCCTGGATATCTCATCATTTAAAGTGCATTTGCTTTTCTTCCAGCACCTGCCTGTTTCAGGGAGGTCACAGCTTTGGCTGCACAGCTCAGCCCAGNGGCCAGTGTTTGGCAGCCTTTCCATGGAGAAATTTTTCCTAATTTCTAATCCAGACCTGCCCTGGCACAGCTTGAGGGCATTTCCTCTGATCCTGGTGAGGATGAGACAGCAGGTCACAGGATTGAGGAATTGGGGGTGCCTCTACAGCCACTGGATTTCCATTAAGTGGGGCTTTAATGACCATTTTTCCTCTGAACCCTCCTGGATATCTCATCATTTAAAGTGCATTTGCTTTTCTTCCAGCACCTGCCTGTTTCAGGGAGGTCACAGCTTTGGCTGCACAGCTCAGCCCAGAGGATGCAGAGGGGAAATTCCAGGTCCTGGCTCCCCCCATCCAGTGATTAATCCACACTCAGAGACAGAAAACAGCCTTGGATGTACCCCCAATATCAAGGTGAGGGGAGGGAAAATGTTGTAGAGTGATCTGGGGGTTTGCTCGCATTAATATGGAGAATTTAGAGATATTTTGCACCGCTTCTATTCCTGTTCCAGCTCACTGGCCACTGCTGCTGTGACAAATCTCTAAAAGATGGAGCCAGGGACAAGGACCAACCAGGCTGGATGTAGATATGGCAATTCCTATAAAGATATGAGCCAGACAAATGATAGGTGGAATGATTTTCATTCTCTCATGATGGATGAAGAGCGAAGAGATAAAGTGACTCCTCAAGGTTTTCCAGCACCACGTGGCAAATGAACAGATTTAATGTGCCAGGAGGCTTCAGGAAGCCTTGTTTAGACTCAGCCTTTCTGCCACCAAAACTGACAACTCTGCCTCACTCCTCAGGCATCTGAGGGCACCAAAGTCAGATCTTTTGGGAGATGGGAATCCCTGGAAGCAGGAATGTGTGTAAAGACAAATGGGTCAATGCCACGTGGCTGAGTGTGGATGGAAGAGTCAAATTATGTTTGGGAGCCTTTGGGTTGGAAAGGACCTCAGAGGTCATCAAATTCCAACCCTTTGCCATGGGCAGGGAGAAGTTCCATGGGCAGGGAGAAATTCCATGGACGGGGAGAATTCCATGGGCAGGGAGAATTCCATGGGCAGGGAGAAATTCCATGGGCAGGGAGAATTCCATGGGCAGGGAGAAATTCCATGGGCAGGGAGAAATTCCATGGGCAGGGAGAATTCCATGGGCAGGGAGAAATTCCATGGGCAGGGAGAAATTCCATGGGCAGGGAGAAATTCCATGGGAAGGAAGAAATTCCATGGGCAAGGAGAATTCCATGGGCAAGGAGAATTCCATGGGCAGGGAGAAATTCCATGGACAGGGAGAAATTCCATGGCCAGGGAGAAATTCCATGGCCAGGGAGAAATTCCATGGGCAGGGAGAAATTTCATGGACAGGGAAAAATTCCATGGGCAGGAACACCTTCCATGGGCAAGGACACTTCAATGGCCAGGGACACTTTCCTTGGGCAGGGAGATCTTCCCCTAAACCTGTCCGCTCCAACAGAAAAGCTGAATAAAGTTGGGAAAAGGTGACAATGGAAACCTCACCTCTCTTGAAGATGATCCAGATGTCTTAAAGCACATAAAAGAGTTTGATCCAGGTATGAAACGACACTTGAGCCTTCCCCTGAGGTGCCTCAGGACTGTTTCCATCCCTGTGCTTCCCTGACAGAACAAACACCTTCTGCTGCTGAGTCAGGCTGCAATGAGATGCTCAAGAGCTGCCACAGCAGATGTGGAAGCCCTTCAGATCCAATACTGATCAATCTGCACAGCCTCTATTTATTTCTTTTTTGCCACTCAGCCTTCAGCTGGTGTAATGGGTTGCTTTAATGTCTTCCTGCCTTCCCTCATCAGTATGCTCTGCCCACTGCAATCCTTCTCCCCTGATGGCTTCTTCCCTGACTTCTGGATGGGAAAGAGAAACAGCAATTTGCTTTTCCCCGGACTCTGGCATGGTTTTCCATCTTTCTATCCATCTTAGCAGCACGCTGCTAATTCATCTAATCCCAGGGTGCTTTTTCTGGTCGTTTGGACCAAAAAAAAAAAGAAGCAGCTCCACTTTGTGTTTTTAGATGGCTTTTTGAGAGAAAGGATCTGCAGAGCCCTGAGTGAGTGAAGTGATGCACAGCAACATCCTGGCTCGGAGCAATTTGTCTCAGCATCCTCTGGAGACCACCCCTAAGCAAGAGGGGGGTGTCAAACATTGCCTGGAGAATCCCTGGCACAACAGAAAAAACAACCACGAAATCCTTAAAAAGTTACTTAAAGTTTTCCCAGAGAATCTCTGAGGTTTCTAGTGCAAGGCTCTCCAGTGTGGGTAAAGAACAACTTTCGGGCAAACAGCTTTTGCTTTCAGCTTGGGAGCTCATTACAGATTGTCCTGCATCTGGAAAAGTTTTAAAGACACCACACAGAAACTGGAGAGGGCAAGTGAAGAGCAAGAAAGGAAAAGCAAGGCAACAAAAAAGGCTCAGCTGCAGAGTAAATGAAAGCAGACACAAAAACTCTTAGTGAACAAGGCTGAACAAACAGAAAGAAAAGCTGTTCCAGGCTCCTGGGATGTCAGGAATGATGGAAGAGCTGGTGAGACCAGGGAGGAATCAGCACCAGCACTGGGTGAGGATTGAGATGTTCCAGAGCCAGCCAGGCTTGTAAAGCAGGGGGAGTGGAGTGAATTACATCCCCTGCAGTCTGTTCTGAAGCTTCTTAGAGGGGATACTGAATTAGTGACATTATTGCAGCAAGGAACTGGATCAGGTTCCCAGTGATAAGCTTAATTAAACAACAGAGTTATCCATAGGCCGGGCTTTATGTTATAAATAAGCAACATTTCTACTGATTAATTGAAGTCATGGTTCAGATCATTAAATCCTCCTCCTCTCAGCCATCCTAATGAGGATACCTGCAGGAGCTGAAGCCAGCACTGGTGTCTGACACTTGCAAGCTTAAGCACACACTTAGGGGATGGCAGGGGGCCTTGCCAAGGTTCCTTCCCACTCTCTGGTGTTCCAGTCCTGGAATTTCTGCTGGGGGTTTCTGCTGAGGGTTCACTCTGGCTGCTGTCACTGAGGAGTCAGGGCTGGCAGCATCAGGCAGCACCACGTTCCCAGTACTCCTCCAAGTCTGTAAAAGACTTCTTAACACAGCAATGAAAACATCTTGGAGACAGCCAGCTGTGTCAGCTGCCCTCACAAATCCAATTCTTTTTCATTATCCCAGCCAGAAGGAGCCTGCCTGGGGAAACAGGGCTGCTTTATCCTCCTCCCCTGCCTCTTCCCACGTCAGAAATGTCCTGGGCCACGTCTGGGCCAGCAAACTGTGACCCCACCATCAAATCCTGTCACCCACCCCTGGCCACCCCTCTCAGCTCATTGCATGCTCACAACAACACCCCGCAGAGTTAAAGGGGAAAACCCTTCTGAAAGGCTTCACTCCATGATATTGGAGTTTAGAGATGATAAAATTCCCACTCCAGCGCCGCTCCGAGCCGGGATCAATTAAGGATCATCTCTAACACTTATTCTAATTGGAATTATGAAAGCAGAGCAGACCCTTTGTCCCTTCCTTTTCAGCTTTCTGCTCCTTCCTCCCACAGCCTGAGAGGTTTTATACAGCTCTAATATTTCAGAGAGTGGCCTTGGTGCTCTGAAGTGAAAAGCCAGCTTGGGAGACCATGGCTTGCTCCAGCTCATCCATCACATCTGCTCCCAAACCCAGTGGTTATTAAAAATTAGAGCTGGTCAAATTATTGTTGTATTTTGACACATGGAGAATATTATTATCATCCTTCCCTGCTACCCCCAATCCCTGCCCATGAATCATTCATGAGCCTCTCCTGATTCCTGCAGAAGAGCCGAGCTCCTGCTTTGTGCAAGACAGATTTCCTGCCCAAGGAGCAGAGCCACGGTGGAGGGAGGCTCTGGAGGGAGCCAAGCGGAGGCCTCAGGTCCCTAATGAGCCCATCAAACGGTCCCAACAAATTCTGCAAGGCTGATTACCACCCCCCTTCATGTCCTCCAGCCTTTTCACCTTTTTCTTAACACAATCCTATCAGATTGGGAGCTGACTAATGGCCACAATAATAAAATAAACTTCATTTTGTATCAGTTGCAGGAGTGGGGCTATTTCCTCCATCTCTTCACCATCACAGAAAGTGTCTTTTAAATGGATAACAATGATTGTGAGGGGCCAGCTATTACCCTGAAACCTCGCATTTTGATATATCCAAAGCTGTTCTCTTATATAAATAACAGTTATTACTGTAAAGCGATTTTCCCCTTTCTCTACTTCCAAAGAGTTCCTGCAGGAGATGGTGGAGAAAATGGATTCCATTAATGCCTCACTTAGGCCCTGTTGCTTTCATACTTTAACTCCCATCATTAATCTCCTTACGTGTCTTTAAACAGATGTCACTCATTCATTCCACAGCTCCCTGGCAGCAATTCTTCCCCTTCCTCTCCCCCCAGCCCCCTTCTCCAGTTAAACAGGAGCTCTTCCTCCCCTGACTCATCAGAGTTCTGCTCCTGCCAGCCAGGGAAAAGCATTTTGGCCAGGCAGATTCCTGCCAGTTACAAGGAAAAAGAAGAGAGCCCACGATCAGGGCAGACAAGGAAATCCTCGAGGATCACTTTGCCGAAGGGACAATTCCAAACCAACCTTGGAGTGAGAATCCCCTCGACTTGGGCACAGGGAAAATAAAAATATTGCCTGTGGCACTCAGCAGCCTCTGAGCATCCTGCAAATGCAGCTGCTCTACAGAAGGTGCCACTTCTGTGGGATTTGAGGACAAACAAGGCTGCTCTTGCTCGTGACAGACGCGTCACATCTGCAGCTCTCACGGTTTGCTCAGGACTCCGACCCAGCTCCATCTCCCAGCAGCCAGAGAAGTGCTGCCACCTCCTTTTGTTGGGGACAGCAGGCAGAAAACACAGCCCAGTCCTGCAGTGGAATTTCAACACCAATCCTGCCCCCGAGGGGGTAAAATCCCACCTTTTCCAAGGGTTTCATCCCTCTCCTGGATGGAGCAGCACCCAGCATTGTGCCAAGGTCACAGTGTCCCCCAGCCCGGGGAGGACACACTGACCTGCTAGCAAAGGCAATGCCCCGCCCATTTTCCAGGCTCATTAAGCTAATTAAGGCTAATTATGCATTAGCCATAAGGCACGTGAGCACAGGACCACAGCTGCAGGGAACTGGGCTGCATTTTGGGGACACAATGTCACCCCCCTCCACATCTGCTCAGGGGATCTGTCCCCCACAAGTCCTCAAAAGAGGAGGGTCTCTCCCCAAAAAAACCTCATTTTCATGAGGTTTAACAGCAAGGCCAAGCCAGGACTGTGAGCTGGAGATAAATAACCTTCACTTCGGAGTCACTGATTTTCCCTGCCACCTCTGGGAGCAGAAACAGCCAAGATTAATACTTGGAGTGACCTCACGTAACTCCTGACATCTGGACTCCTCTGCTGTGTCCTGCTCCCCCAGGAGTGCTGCCATTCCCTGTGCCCGTGCTCAGCCCCAGCCTCTCCTTCATTATCATCTGTCAAGTCCAATTAACAAGTGCAGTGACATCAGGGGACACCATTCCTCAAGTCTCCTGCAAGAGCCACTTGACAGGAGCCTCCACCCTTGAGAAGATAGGGCGGAAAACATGGAAAAAAAATTGAAAATTGTCATTTCTCCCCTCATGATCCTCCCCCGTCAGCCCAGAGCCAGCTAAAACCCAAATTATCTCCCCTTTTCCCAGCCATTTTACTGGATAAAAGGATTTTGGGCCAACAATTTGGTGGTTGGCAGGTGCCCCCTCTGAGCTGCTTTCCTCCCCTCCAAACCCAACGTGCCTTTCATAAAAAGTGCTTGGCTGGGTTCTCCTGATTAACCACTTAATGAGGAGCCTGCACAGAGCACAACCAACAGGAAATGAGGCCAACATCCCTCCTGTTTGAAACGAGAAATCACAGGGAAAAAATCCAAAATATTCCCCTGAAGAGTGGCAAAAGCTCAAGTGGAAGAGGCAAAGTGTTTTTCCTAGGAAATATCAAGCACCTCTACATAGCCTTAATATCATGAAACTCCTTAATGATGAGGAATATTCATGAATAAAAGCCTGAGGTTATGTGGGAATAGCTTTGAAACCAACTGGTTCTGATCCTGTCCCTGCTGCAAGAGATCACTTTTTGCCACTTTAAGTGCGTAACTTTGCTGCAAGGTTGTGAGTTTTCTTTTTTTTTGTTGCTGTTTTTGTTTGTTTGCTAGAAAAAAAAAAAAAGGTAATCTAAAGGGAAAAAAAAAAAAGGGACAGGCTGGGATAATTTTTTGGCAGAGAAGCCCTGACAATATCTTCTAGGTCAAAAGTGGTGTTTCTCCAAAAATTGAAATTTCTTGAGCACAGCAAACAGATTTTTCTGTTTTCATCAGGGGTTTTCATCACATTGGAAGTCTCTGAATGCAAGATTTTTTTTTTTATCATGAGCCAAGTTGTGAGATGCTACTAAAGTCCAAAAATAAAGGATATTAATCACTTGGCCACGATTTTATTCCTCATATAACCACATCTGATCCATGTTTGCGTGTATATGTATAAATAAAACGTGAAAAGACAAATTAAATAAGTTTAAAATTAAAATTAAATAAGTTAAAGAGCTCAGCTCTTCCAAGAGCAGCAAAATTCTGTCCCTTTGCTCAGCAGAAGCTTCTCCATCTCCTTTCATGGGCAGAAACCTGTGATTCCCATACCCCAGCAGCTCCCACAGCCCTTCTTTTCCCAAAAACTCCAAATTTCCTCCCCTCCACCACTCATTAAACCCCCAAAGTGAGAAGCCTGGCAGTGCCCAGAGAGCTCCAATTAAATCAATTAGCAATCCCCATTGAGGGCTAATATTGGAGACGTGGGAGAGGCTTTATTACCCAGACAGAAAATCAGTTTGTGAGTCCAGATGGTCACCGGAGGCGCTGGAATTGCCACTCCCTGGCTGGGTCTGGGCCCCTTTGGATGGCACCAGCCCCGCTGATCAGCCTGGAGAGGAGCCTGTGCCATCTGGGCAAGAGGAGTTTCATATTCTGCCTGGCAGGCACGGGGTAAACACAGCTCCCCCAGCCACCCCTCCACTGCCTTTTATTAAATGTGGAGCCTGGGAGAGGCAGGAGAGAGCTGGGAGCTGAGCTTGGGCTGAGGAAACAGCGATTTCTCTGAGGAAAAACGCTCTGGAGTTGGGAATTTGAACTGCATTTGGGATGAATTTGAGGGAACTCTCAGGAATCTGGGCCTGCAAGCTAAAAAATTCAAGCTTAGAATTATAATTCTAAGCTGTAAACTTAATTCTAAACCTTAAACTCAGAATTAAGTACATGGCTTTGATTTGAGACTTTGGGAAAAGCTTCCAAAGCTTCCAGGACTTGAACTGGGACTTCCAAGAAGCTTCCAAACGTAGGTACTAAAAGCAAGAATGTGGATTTATAGTTTCAAGCTCTGGTGTTGGGAATTTGAACTGCGTTTGGAATGAATTTGAGTGAACTCTCAAAACCTTGAGCCTGCAAGCTAAATAATTCAAGTTTAGAATTATAATTCTAAGCTGTAAACTTAATTCTAAACCTTAAACTCAGAATTAAGTACATGGCTTTGATTTGAGACTTTGGGAAAAGCTTCCAAAGCTTCCAGGACTTGAATTGGGACTTTCAAGAAGCTTCCAAACGTAGGTACTAAAAGCAAGAATGTGGATTTATAGTTTCAAGCTCTGGTGTTGGGAATTTGAACTGCATTTGGGATGAATTTGAGGGAACTCTCAAAACCTTGAGCCTGCAAGCTAAATAATTCAAGTTTAGAATTATAATTCTAAGTTTTAAGCTTAATTCTAAGCTGTAAATTTAGAATTAAATACAAGGCTTGATTTGAGACACTGGGAAAAGCTTCCAAAGCTTCCAGGACTTGAATTGGGACTTTCAAGAAGCTTCCAAACGTAGGTACTAAAAGCAAGAATGTGGATTTATAGTTTCAAGCTCTGGTGTTGGGAATTTGAACTGCGTTTGGAATGAATTTGAGTGAACTCTCAAAACCTTGAGCCTACAAGCTAAATAATTCAAGCTTAGAATTATAATTCTAAGCTGTAAACTTAATTCTAAACCTTAAACTCAGAATTAAGTACATGGCTTTGATTTGAGACTTTGGGAAAAGCTTCCAAAGCTTCCAGGACTTGAACTGGGACTTCCAAGAAGCTTCCAAACGTAGGTACTAAAAGCAAGAATGTGGATTTATAGTTTCAAGCTCTGGTGTTGGGAATTTGAACTGCGTTTGGAATGAATTTGAGTGAACTCTCAAAACCTTGAGCCTACAAGCTAAATAATTCAAGCTTAGAATTATAATTCTAAGCTGTAAACTTAATTCTAAACCTTAAACTCAGAATTAAGTACATGGCTTTGATTTGAGACTTTGGGAAAAGCTTCCAAAGCTTCCAGGACTTGAACTGGGANACCACAAAAAAAACCCAAAAAAGAAAAAAAAAAAACCCTAAAAAAAGAAAAACCACCTTGTGAGATAGGGAGCCCCGGTGCAGCTGTGCTGAAAGTGAAACAAGTTACAGAAGTGATTCTGTACAAGGGATGCTTCACCCTCTGCTGACACCACATTGCCCCAATTAAATTTTCTTGTGGAAAACTGAGAATAGCTGAGAAATTATATACATATCTATATATATATATATGTATATGTATATGTGCTTTTTCTCACCTCCAGCCCCGTGCCTTTATTTTATTGAAAACTGCCCCATTAAGGGGGTTTTCAAGGAAATGCAGAAATGCAGAAAGCTCTCTCTGAGGGTTTTTGCAGTGATAAAATGAATTTTCCAGCGCTGGTGGGATAGGATGGGGATGCCCGAGAGCTCTCCCTTGGGAACAGGGATTTTCTCAGTGCCATGAGTGGACCACGAACCCAGGGAGGAGAATTTTTAGCAGATGAGCAAAGGGAGGGTGTGAAACATCAACCCCAAACCAGCTGCAGCCAGGTTTGGAGGAGAGGGAAGTGCAGCTCGGACATCAGGAGGAATTTCTTTAGTTGTTCAACTGCCCTTGGAGGGAGGTGGTTTGGAGTCCCCAAGGGGTGACTGGATGGGACAAGGTGAGGATGGGCCACAGGTTGGACTTGAAGGTCTTTTCCAAGCTCGATGATTCTGGAATTCTGGCATTCATTCGGGGATGAATGGATTTCATCCTTCCTTGCTTTTCCTTTCTCACACACAGCAGCTGCCTGAGATTTCTCCAGGAGCTGAGAGCTGCAGCTTTCCCCTCTCACAGAGAGGGCTATCACTGCTGGGGTATGGGAATCACAAGTTCCTGCCCCTGAAAGGAGATGGAGAAGGTTCTGCTGAGCAAAGGGACAGAATTTTGCTGCTCTTGGTAGTGCTGAGCTCTTTAACTTTTTTAATTTTAATTCCCCTTCGTGTCTCTGTCTTCGTGTCTCCCCATGGTGGTTGCTGCCTCAGAGACATCCCTGACACCCCTCCACAGCTCCCTCCCATCCCCACTCTTTGTATTTCACATTAAATCAACAACAGCAACGCTAGCTGGAATCCCAGCCTTTAAAGTTTCCAGACTCGTTCACTCTTAGCATTTCCCTTTCCCAAAAAAACCTCATTTAACCTGACATTCCTAATTCCTCCCTCCCCAGGAGGCACAGCCAGGGATTTGCACAGCTCTGGCACGGATCTGCTGGGTCTCCAGAGATCTGTCTGGCAGGGAAAGCCAAAAAACCCAAAAAACCCCTCTGCTCCACCTGCAGAGGCTGAAGGACGTGGGATTTCAGATTTCACCTCTCCTCCACCCCCTGACCCCTCTGCAGCAGCTGAAGTTCCCCCATCATGAGAGAGGCCAGGATAGCGCTTTATTTAGAGCCTGCCAGCTTAAGCCAGGCCTAGAGAAGGCTCTGGAAGGCTCTGGAGGAGGCTTAGCCCTCACTGCAGTTAATCCAGCAGCCACACACAGCCTTTGGGGAGCTGCTGGGAGCTTCCTTGGTGCTTGTGCTGACCAAAATCCCACAGCCCACAGGGCTGGGCGTGTGTCCAGCTGCTCCAGATGTTACAGAAACCCCAGGGGATGAAGAAAAACCCAAACACAACCAAGCTGCAAGGGGAGCTGCTGGGAGCTTCCTTGGTGCTTGTCCTGACCAAAACCCCACAGCCAGGGCTGGGTGTGTGTCCAGCTGCTCCAGATGTTACAGAAACCCCAGGGGATGAAGAAAAATCCAAACTTAACCAAGCTGCAAGCTCCTCCAGAGGCTTCCCCTGGCTCTGTTTGGTTTTCCTCTCTCCTGGCTCATTTTGGTGCCTGCTGCTGCCCCTGTGGCCCCACAGCTCAGGGCACGGAAATGGTTTCCCCCCCGAGCAGCAGCAATGCCAGCAATCTCATTTCCTGAGTGGTTTTTAGGCTTGAATATATATTGCTCACTTAAAAAGACCCAAAAAAAAAAAATAATAATCACGTGTCCTACCAAGCTTCAGCTTCAGCTGTCCATCAGGGAAGTTTATGAGGGACAAAACCAGGACTAAGTGCTGGAGTTTGGGTATAAAAGGGCAAAAATGTTCCCAATTTATCATGAAATTTCCTCAAGATGATGGGCTGGTGCAAGGTGTCCCTGCCCATGGTGGTTTGGGGTGGAATGGGGTGAGCTTTAAGATCTTTTCCAAAAACCCCAAACCATTCTGGGGTTTTGTGAGTGGTGCAGAAATCTCAGCCTCCCTCAGGAGCCAGCAGAGCCCTGCCTGCAACAGGTGGTTCAATAAGGTTAATTTAAAAATATGAAAACACTTGGGCAGAGGGGAAAAAAGAGAGAATGCTGCTTTTCTTCTGCCCGTGTTATCTCACCAAAGAGATCCAGATAACGGCAAACACGAGAAGCACAAATATGGATTTGTTATTACCATTATTTGCTGCAGGGCCGAGGGGAGGCTGTGGAAATGCACCTCCTCTCACACACAACCAAGCAGAGCTTCCTCCTGTATTGATTTCTGGAGCAGGACTCCCATTGACAGATGTAATTAGGCTAACAGTGATGAAAGGAAAATACTTTCCCTTATAGGTGTAATTATGGCTACTGCTCTGCACTTGACCCAAGCCAGATCTCTCTGAGTCACAGCCAGGCACTGCACAGTGCTGATCCTGGGACTCCTGAATGCCACTTCCATAAGAAACACTCCAAAAAGGAGATTATTCTTATTTAAAATAACTCCACTGCAGTGGGTCTGCCCGTGGCTGTTCAGTGGGAGCCCAACCAGTGCCTCAGAGCTGGGTTAAAATGAGAAAATATTAATTACAAGAAAGGTTTTGGGGGTGAGGTGCTGGAAGAGCCCTGAGAACAGCTCAGCAAGGTGTGGACAGGCTGTCCCCTGCCTGACAGGAATTTTGGGCAGCTCACCAGGGAGCAGCAGGACAGGCTGGATGTCCCAGTGGCTGCAGCTGCCAGCTCACCTTGTCCTCACCCCCAGCACAAACCAGAGTGACCCCGGGGCACTGCCAGCACAGGGAGGTGCCAGCACCATGTCCCCAGGCTGTCACCTCCCTGTGCCCCACGCAGGGGCACTGCCAGGGCAGGGAACAGGAGCTGTTGCTCCCTGCCTGCATTCCACGTTTTTCATTTCCTCTGCGCTCAGCTGCTCCAGAGCTGGCACAAACCCTCCCTGTGTGCCCTCCCTGTGTGCCCTCCCTGCTCCCTGCCCTGCTGTGGGGCACAGAGGGGAGCATGCAGCGAGATTCCAGCTCTCCTCACTGAATTCCTGCCCCTCCACCTCACCCAGAACCAACCCAGCACCTTGGCATCACCCCCCGAGCCATGGCACTCCGGAGATGCCACCGCTCATCCCTGCCTCTCCTCCTGCCCTGCTGCCCTTGGGAAGGGCTCCAGCAGCACCCAGGGGCTGCCAGGAGCCCCTCAGGGGCTGAGGTGAGGAGGGCGAGGAGGAGGAAGAGCAGCAAGGGGGATGCTCATGGGGTGGTGCCTCCCAGGATGCCACGGAAAATGTGGGTTAAACCCAGCGGTCAGCACTAAGGGTGTAAGAATTCACAGCATGCCATGGAAAATGTGGATTAAACCCATCAGACAGCACTAAGGGTACAAGAACTTACAGGATGCCATGGAAAATGTGGATTAAACCCATGGATCAACACCGAGGAAATAAGAACTCAGAGGATCTCATGGAAAATGTGGATTAAACCCATCAGACAGCACTAAGGGTACAGGAACTCACAGGATCCCATAGAAAATACGGATTAAACCTATCAGACAGCACTGAGAGAATAAGAACTCACAGGATCCCATAGAAAATGTGGATTAAACCCATTGATCAGCACTGAGGGAATAAGAACTCACAGGAACCTGTAGAAAACATGGATTCAAGCCATCAGTCAGCACTAAGGGTACAGGAACTCACAGGATCCAAGGAAAATATGGATTAAGCCCATTGATCAGCACTGAGGGAATAAGAACTCACAGGATCCCATAGAAAATACGGATTAAACCTATCAGTCACCACTAAGGGTGTAAGAACTCTCAGGATCCTGTGGGAAACATGGATTAAACCCCTTGGTCAGCACTAAGGGCATAAGAATTTACAGGATCCCATAGAAAATATGGATTAAACCCATCAGTCAGCATAAGGGTACAAGAACTCAGAAGATCCAGTGGAAAACCTGGATTAAGCCCATTGATCAGCTCTGAGGGAATCAGAACTCACAGGAACCCGTAGAAAATAGGGATTAAATGCATCAGTCAGCACTAAGGGTACAAGAACTCACAGGATCCCATAGAAAATATGGATTAAACCCATCAGTCAGCACTAAGGGCACAAGAATTCACAGGATCCCATAGAAAATATGGATTAAACCCATCAGTCAGCACTAAGGGTACAAGAACTCACAGGATCCCATAGAAAATATGGATTAAACCCATCAGTCAGCACTAAGGGCACAAGAACTCACAGGATCCCATAGAAAATATGGATTAAAGCCATTGATAAGCCTTAAGGATGGCACAGGAGCTGCTGTTCCCACACCCTCCTGGCCTCCCCTGCAGCCTGGGCACCCTGCAGGGACCACAGCACTCTGGCAAGGAGGGGAATTTCCCTCGGGCACACACCTGTGGGGCACAGGTTATTCCAGCAGCACAGAAAAGGAGCAGTGGGAAAAGCAAAATCTCCAGACCCGACAGCCACATCCCTCCTTCATGCCCCAGTTCTCAGCCAGACCTCATTTCTCATTTAATGGCTTTTTTGTAAAAGCCTTTTCTGTTTAGTTTCCAGCTCTTTTCACACCAACTTTATGATCCCTTCAGCAAAGCTCTGCACCAGGTTCTGTTCTGCAATAACCAAGACAAATGGCATTACAATAATTCAGGCTCCTGGCATGGCTATCCTTAATGCTCCTGGTTTTACTGGGAGGGTGCAACAGCCACACAGTGGATTTTTAAAAACCCTTCCTGACTTTTATCCCTGACAGGAAAACCAGACAGTTTTCTTTTCTCAGCATTCTCCTTTTTCCCTCACTTTTATGTGGACTGATCACAAAATGCCCCCAGACAGTTTCTGGTCTCTTGGTTTTAATTTTTTCATTGATTTCATCAGTTTGCAAAGTTTTGCTTTTGGGCCACAAAAAAAAAAAAAAATCAAAAAAAAAATCGAACAAATCAAAATCCCATGCAATTTCTGTGCTCACATTTATTGTTCAGTGGCATCACCATCAACCTTGTAGGAGGAAAAAAAATTCCCTGGAAGTGTCTGAGGCCAGGAGTGACCTGGGATAGTGGAAGGTGTCCCTGGATTTAACCATGTCCCCAAGTGCCACATCCACACATATTTGGAACACTTCCAGGGCTGGTGGCTCCACCACTTCCCTGAGCAGCCTGTCCCAATGCTTTCCAGAAATTTCTCCTAATATCTGATCAAATGTGGGGGGTATCCACAGCTGAGCTCAAAAGAGAAGAAGCTGGGGAAGATGAAACTCCTGGAAAAATAAACTAAAGCACAAATCCCTTTATCCAGCTAACACTGAGCACACAGAAAGGTGACACCAGAGCTCTCAGGGGAGCCTGGAAATGTCACTGGCTCTGAGGACAGAGGGCTCTGTGCACCAAGCTCTGAGTTAGAAGGAGCAGCTGAAGCCCTGAGCTCCACCCCAGCGGGGTTGGTTTATTTTGGTGCCTCCCAGTTTGAATTTTAGAGCCCCTGTTTGTCTCCCTGCCTGCATTTGGGAGTTTCCTTGAGGCCACAAACAGCAGCAATCTGCCAGCAGAGCCCGGGCAGGGGGAGCTGGGCTTATGAAAAGCCCTGGTTAAAGCAGCACTACATCTGCTCCTGGCTGGAATGCACCTGGAGGAGATTCACAGCCCTCTCCCTGCAGCTCCACGCTGCTCAGGGTGCTCACAACAGCTCCATCCATCTCCAGCCAAAGCCATCCTGGAGGAAAGGATGGCAGCGAGGCTTGGGGCACTTAAAGGGAGCATTAGCCAAACTCCTGGCTCCATAATTTTCCTCCCCTTTTAAGCTGTCTCCTTCCAGAGCACACAGCCAGGTTTATGCTGTGCAGGTTTATGTGCACAGGTGACCTCCAGTTTTTTCCCCAGGGAATGAGGAAAAAAAAACCCCAAACCATGTCAAACCTGCAGCTCTTCATTCCCTCACCACCACCCCAAAATACCCTTCAGAATCCCTCCAAGGAACTGCTGCAGCAATCTCAGTAATTACCTTGAGAGTTCTGCTGCCGTAAATCACGTTGAGGCAAACTCTGCTCGAGTGTTGCAAGCAGCAGAGATGATGGGGGCCTTGTACAATGGCCAATGACCAGAGAGGAATGGATTAAGAACATAAATATAAGTGATGAGGGCCATTTCCTCACTGTGCCACCCAGTTCTGGAAAACACTTGTCTTTTCTCATCAGAGCTAAAGTGGAGCTCCAAGAGCTGCAGGAGTGTGTGTGGAGATGGGCAGGAAGCTGCCAGGGCTCTGTGGGCAAGGACTAATTAGATCTTGAACCAAAAAAACTCCTCCAACCAAAAGGAAAACCAGGCAAATAAATCTTGATTTCAAATTTGCTCTCATCGTCCAGTGATTAAGGTGTGTTTGTCCCAATGGCATTAAAAAAAGAAACTCAATATAATTCACTGACAATGAAAGCAAATTTGAAATCAAGATTTATTTGCCTGGTTTTCTTTTTTTTTTTCCCTAATATTTAACCTTCAAATCCCCAGTCTGATTTTCCTTCCTGCTGCATACATTATTAAGAGGAGATTTTAAAACCCTTTTTTAAGAGCAGTGCTTGGGTTTATTGCCCTTTTCCCTCTGCAGCCATTGGTGGGGTTTTGTTTCTTTTTACATTAATTATTCCTGGTTTTGCTGGTTCTTCTCCACTGGAGCTTCCCAAGACACCTGGTGGGATTTTCATTGCCCAGGTGAATTTGCATAAATAGTTCATCATCTTATTTTGCTGCAATTCTCCATCCAACCTCACATTCTCAAACCAGAATCAGTTCCTAGACCTGCTTGTTGAAAGAGGAATTTTCCAGACTGGCAGGATGGCCCAAAATCTCATTTTTTTCCCCTATATTTTCCATGTCCCAGTGCTCTTTCCTAAATAACAAGGTGTAACAGAGCCAAAAGAGCACCTAAAAATCATAAAAAACACCAAAATTCAGCTGATACCTCAGCCAGCAGCTGCCTCCCCCATTCCCACCCCTGGGGAAGGAGAATCCAATAAAAATCACAGTACAAAAGTTGACTTGACGTGTTATAAACGCTCTCACTTTGAATTCAGTCAATAATATTTTGCATTACTAAAATATGAATTTGCAATCATTTCTCATCTGAAAGCTGTTTAAGCAGTAAGCACCAGGCTCGTTAGTGACTCCCACTTTGCAGTGGGATTATTTAGTGTTTTTCCTAGCCTGATTTTCCCTCCATGCCCAGCTCCTGGAGTTATGGGATGCTCCTGTTAGCCCAAAAACCTCAGGTTTTAAACAGGTGTGATTTGTAAGCTACAACCACGTGTCATGAGGATTTTCAAATAAAAAAATAAAGTGATTTATGCTGCAGAGAGGCTTCACAGAGAGATCTGAACACCCACAGCTCCAACACACAGAGAGGAAATTATCATCCTAGCAGAGCATCCCTGTCCCCACCCTGGATAATCCATAACAACCTGCCTAAAACACCTGGCTGCTCTTATCCCAAGAAACTCAGCTATTTGCAGCAGGAAGTGGCAGCTTTTAAACAGGTGTGATGTGTAAATTATCACCACGTGTCGTGAAGAGTTTCAAACAAAGAAATAAAGTGATTTATGCTGCAGAGAGGCTTCACAGAGAGATGTGAACACCCACAGCTCCAAGCACAGCGGGGAAAGTCTCATCCTAGCAGAGCATTCCTCTGGATATCCAGCCTGGATAATTCATAACCACCTGCCTAAAACACCTGCCTGGCTTCTGAAGGTGAGTTCTCAGCTCTCCAGGAACTGGTGGAACAAATCCCTGAGAGGAACATGGGCCTGTCTTTACAAACAAACTCTGGGTCTGCTGGTGGGTAAAACCAGCACTGAGAGATAAAAGAAATAATGGGAAGGATCCCGCTGATTGATGGATGGAAAAAAGATATTTGCTTTTACAAATAAGCTTTAGGTTTGCTGATAAATGAAATTGGACATTGAAAGATGGAAGAAACAATGGGGAAAACCGCTAAATTCCATAATAATTAAAAATGAAAAGGCAGGGTTCTAAATTAGAGGGAAATGTCTGGGATCAGGCATTCTGGGAAGTCTGAACCTCTCAAGTACCTCAGGCAATGGGGAAAGAGAGAGGGAAATGGGGCTGGGAAATTGGGATAAAAAGGAGGCTGCATCCTCCAAAAATTGCAGAGACCCCAGGGGAATGCCCCATGGCCTCTCCCTTGATTGGAATAAAGTTCCAGCACTCCTCTGTCTCCTTTTTGGACACAAACCTCTGGTGTTTGTGGATGAATTTCCCTAAGATCCCTGAGCAGGGCAGGTGCACTGGGGTGGAACAATGAAACACAAGGCACAGATGGCAGGGGAAGCCCTGCACTGGTGGCAGGTCACTGTCACCTTCCAGGAGGGCTTTGATCATGGCTAGGGAGGCTTTTTTCTGCTGGGCAAACATCGGGAACTTGGAGTTGTGGGTGGAAATGCAGATATTTCAATGCAGCCCCAGCCTCTGGAGCTGGCTGTGACAGGAGTCTGCCGGAGCCAACAGCGGTGCCCTCAAAATGAAGTTTGTAACTGGCTCTTGTTTATCTGTGTCTCTATTGCTGCTATTAATATTTAATGTCTCTGGAGGAAAGGCTCCTCTCCTGCTGCAGCATTAATCAGAGCTCCAGCAACCCCGAGCTCAGCTCCACGCCTCGGGGTTCCCGTGGCACCTTCCTGACCTGGGGAAAGAAAGGGAACAGGAACAGGCTCTGGGAGTGCTGCCCACCCTGCCCCTGTGTCCTGCCAGCTCTGAGCCCTTGGTGTCAGCCCCATCATGGCTTTGAGCACCACGGGGAGGACAAAGAACCATTCCCAGTCTGGAATTTCAGGCACAGCTGTGACCTGAACCTCA
Organism: Irena cyanogastra; assembly: GCA_013397155.1. Classification (NCBI taxonomy): domain Eukaryota; kingdom Metazoa; phylum Chordata; class Aves; order Passeriformes; family Irenidae; genus Irena; species Irena cyanogastra. The sequence goes on from VWZV01004032.1 coordinate 157,101, forward strand.
GGGTCCCTGCCCAGACCTTTGTCCTCAACACCACACTGCCCTCTTGATCCTGAGCAGAGGAATCCTGGGAGAAATGAGGGAGAAAAAAGCGACTCTGGAAGCCACAAGAACCTTTGTAAAAGCGCTGCATGGCAGCTCATTAGGACCTGGCTGGGCTTTGCTCTGCTCCCATTAATGACCCCCTTCTCCTGCCCCATCCACACCTTAATGGGCAAAGCCTTTAAAGAGCCAGGTCAGGGGCTGGTGTTTGATGGCACCCCCATTTCCCCGGTCCTGAGCAGCCTGGGAATCACTAACTGGCTCAAACCTCCAGAGCTCTGCACTTTGATTTAACCCCGTGGAAAAGGCACTGCTGGAGAAGGGCGCAGGAAGATAAAAGCAAGGAGGGAGTGGGATCATTAGTTCACACAAACATCTCCCCCAGACAGCCTCAAATCCCAGGCTACAGACTAGAACAAAGCCAGCCCGGCACAAAAGGGTTTCTCTACCTTGCCCTGGCTGCCCAGCATCCATGAAGGAAATGAAATAATCCCAGGGAAGCAGCATCCACTGCTTGGGGAAGCTGCTGTGGCTGCCACCACGCTCAGACAAAGAACTCCAAGGAAACCTTGCAAAAGCAGCCTCGCACCAAGCAGCAAACGAGCTCCTGGTTTTGCAGCACAACAAGTGGGACTGATGTTATAATCCCATGGGATTGCACTCACAGGGGTGTGGAAGTTTCCCTGCAGCTCCATGGGCAGCCTTGCTGAGGTAATCAGCCTTGCTGATTTTTGCTCTACGGAATAAAGAATTTTTCCAGTCCAGCCTTTCTTGTTGATACTCAATTAAGTGAAATGCAGTTTGAAAAATTATTTTCTTTCCTTAAAGTACCTGCAACAACCCTCCCCCTACACACACACGCTCTCCTTTTTCAATCTCAGCTGCCAAATCTTAGCCCTGCACTTCAGGGCCAATTCCTCCTTTATTTACTAAAAACTCACCCTAAATCTTTTAAATACCAGAAATGCCAGTCCTCCAAACAATTACTCTGGCTACAACATTAGTCAGTTCCTACATTTTCCATTAGTGTTATTCATTTGATGGCACACCAGCTTTGCTTTAGTAAGATCTGGGCCGTGCCTTTCCTCTCCTCTCCTTCCTGGTGCTTTTCTACCCATGAAATTCCAGATTTCATCTCTGGACAGGGAACATCAGACACTGCATTTCCCTCCCAGATTTCACCTCCTGGACAGGGAACATCAGACACTGCATTTCCCTCCCAGATTTCATCTCTGGACAGAGAACATCAGACACTGCATTTCCCTCTTTTTCTGACCACTAAAAAAAACCAATCCATGCATGGCTCCATCCAGGAGATTCCAGCACAAACACCAATCCACCTTGCAGTTCCTTGCAGAATACCAACAGTGCAAAGGGGTTTTGGGGTTTTTTTTAAGAAAAAAAAGGGGGTTGGGGTTTTTTTTTTTGGAAATCTTTTAATTCACATCTCATGGGCAGTGGGAAGTCTCTGTGAAACGCGGAACAACCAACACTGAGATTAGAGACAGCAGGCAAAGAACCCAGATGGAAGCTGAGTGTCAGCTCAGAGCCTTCTCCTTGGAACAGACCAGGAGCAAGTTCTGGATCTCTGCTGGATCTCAAGTGTTGATAGCAAGGAGAGGAAACTCACAATCCTGGCTCCAGGGTGGTCGAGCACTGGGGTTACCCCAAGACAGAACCCAAAACCTGAAGCCTCAAATTCAGGATCAGATCAGATTTGTCCTGCACACGCCACCAAACCAAGAGCTCCCAGCAGAGCTGCAGTTTACCAGGAACAGGATGGGATTTGGGATGCCCTGAAGGCACTTTCACTGCTGGGCTCCCCTTGAGCCTCTCCCAGCCCCACAAAGCCCATCCTCCCCCAGCTGGAATTTGCAGGCTCTGCCCTGGGCCAACCTTTCCACATTCAAGTGCTTTCATCCAAGGCTTTTTTCCCTTCCCTCATAAAATTTTTGATAGAACACTTCAGACTAAAAGAACCAGAACACAAACCAGTGCTCTCCTTATGCATACATATGTTTGATGTCAAAAAGACAGAGCAGGTCATTCCTTAGAAAAAGGAATACCAACACTCGCTGTCGTCTCAGTTTTCCATCACAAAATGACAGCCTCCCATCTCAAAACAAGCCCTAATGGAACCACATTTATCCCCATCTTGCTGTAATCACATTAGACAGTCCTACCAATTTAATTTTATTGGTTTCTTAACTGTCTGAAAAAAAAAAAAAGAAAAAAAAAAGAAAAAAGAAAAAACCCCATCCAGACCAGCCTGACATGTTTTACTACACAGGAGCAGCCACCTGCAGTCCCTTTCTGACAGCAGCATCCCATGGTCAATAAAGAGCCTTCTGTTTGGTGTTGGGCTTCCTGCTAGGATCTCATTTTCTTTAAGAGACTTGTGCAGCTTCTGAGCACATCAAGCTCCGTTTAAGGCAGAATTTGCAGCGTGTGCTCGGCCATTAGAGGCACGAGCGATAACATCCCCGGCCCCACGGGCTGCATGCGGATGAGGCTGCTGGTATCTGCTGCCCAGACACCTCACCCCGGCTCACGCAGGGGGAGGCCAGCACAGGGCAGATTGCAACACCAGGGAGTTGGGTTTTGCAGCCGTTTTTCATCCCAAAATTCAGGGTTTGGGCAGCCAGATGCAATTAACCTCTGCGGCATCCCGCTGCTCGCTGAAGCCACGAGCCAGTGCTGTCCCCCAGGCGCCCTGACAGATTTCCCTGGAGAAGCAACGGGTGTCTCCTGGAGAAGGGAAAAGAGCCGGCCCCATTCCAGGCACCACCACTTTAAAAAAGAGAACAGCAGCAGCAGCAGCCAATTTATTTTCTGCCTGGGTGGAGACCTCAGCCAGACCCTGCTGAATTTCTGTGTCCTTTCCCCCCGGTGCTGTTTGTGTTGGGAGGGCTGTGCAGGCAGGACGTGTGCTGCTGGCACCCCTGAGTGGACACAAAACAATCTCATGGAGGGCAGGAAAGTTTCCCCAGTGCTCTGAGCTCCTCCAGCACTGAAGCACGGGGAGTATTTTCCATGCTGGAAGGAAAACTGCAGCTCTGTCAACTCCTAAGATAAACTGGCCCACCTTTCTCTACAAATAAAGCCAATTTTTATGGAAAAGGCACCAAAGTGCCAGCCCTGGGCACGGAAGTGTTACTCAGATGCCCAGACCTGTGAGCTGCAGCTGGTCCATGGCCAGCTCTCGCTCAGCCCAGGCTGCACCCAGACACACACAGATTGCTCAGTCCATCCCATCTCCGTGGATGGAACCTGCAGTCCAGTCCAGCAGCTGTAATTCAAGGCTTAGAGGCAATGGCTGCATGTGGTTACCACAGCCTGGTCAGAGAGTGAGAAAACCAAGTTTTCCCAGGATCAGCTTGTGAGCCTCTGAGCAGTTTAATATAAATAATGATAACTTTAGTCTAAACAACCTGCAGGTGCTGTTCTTTCTTACTTTCTATCTCCTTGTTCTAAGATGTTGAGCTGGCTAGCCAACCAAGTAGAATGTATTGATTATTTGACCAATCTGATCCATCTGGATCAGAACAGTGTAGAGAAGAAGAAGAACTTGTAGTAAAAGTAGATTTTTTGCAAACCCAGCCTTTGGAGTCAGTGCCTTTTGTTACGATAACGGTAACAGCTGCACTGTCTTGGACACCCTTCCAAGGATGGGATGCCATCATCCCCGTGTCTCCTGATGGGAAGTGGCAGGGACCTGGAGCTGCTGAGTGCTGCCACCCTCACCCACAGCCCCCTTGCCCCTCATCCTTCCTCCTCCAGATCTGCCTGCAAGCCCAGCTGACCAAACCAAACACCCCCACAAGCCCACAGGGACCAGCAGGCTCCCCCAAGCCTGGGGAACCAGGGGCTGTTTTACAGCTGGAGCTGCTGCAGCCTCTTCTCTCGGCTTGGCAGCGAAGAAAATCAATCCTGCTTCCCAAACCCAGCAGCCAAAATGCACATTAACCAAGGTGCAGCAACTCCTGCTCGTGCTGGGTGTTTGAGCACAGGCAGCACCACGCAGCGGGCAGGAGCTAGCAGGGGAAGTGGATCTAATTAGCCAGAACATGGATTGGAAACCTCCAAGTGGTTGTGTTTTCATATCACCAAATTAGGCTCATCAGGTTACCCGCTATGGGCAGGATGATTTTTTTTTCCAAGTGTTCCTTTGAGGCAGATAAAAGGTAACAGAAATTATTTCAGCAAAGCGCTCCCGGCTGTGCGGTTGGAAGGAGCTTTTGTCTCTTTCCGAGCTGAGGCAGGAGGAAAAGCAGCCCCTGAGGCCCCTCTGCTGGTCCCCACAGCCCAAAGGGTGGTGGCAGGGGCTCAGCAGGGCCCCTGGAGGGCTCCCAGCCCGCTCCTGGCTCTGGTCAGTGCCAGCTCCAGGTCAGGCCAGTTCACCTCTAAATCAGCAAATCCACAATCCTGCAGTCTCACGGCCCAGCCAGACTAAAAGATGTTTCAGGTAGGTTTGAAGGAGCAAATCAGCCTGTCTGCACTGCTGAGCTCAGCACTGGATCTCCTTTCCAGCTGTTTCCTCGACACAAGACAAGAGAAACGTCCTTGGGGGTCACCAGGAATGAGGACAGGAACTCCATCCTGCTTTCCATGGCAAACTCCAGGGAGAGCTGGGCTGTTCTCAGTGTATCAGCCTCATTTCTGCCACTGGGACAGGCAAGTCATGGGTGTCACTGTGGGACAGCGCCCTTCTCCCTGCTCTGCAAAAAGCCAAGCAGAAGACAAACAACATCAACCTGCTCCAAGTCCAGGAACTTCCCATTTGTGAACTCATCTCCTGCTTGGCTTGAAATCCTGCGATTTCAGAAAGCTCGGAGTTCAGAGCAGCAAAACCGCAGAAATTAGAAATAATAAAATTTTTAAAAAATTCAAAAATTAGATTAAAATCAGCTGGAGGAAGAGGAACAAGAGGAAGATCATCACAACAGCAGCACACAAAGCCACCCTGATGTAATTAAGATGCCATAGACTCCAAAATCTGAGATATGGTCCATATTACGCTGAGACTCCCAAGTCCCAATTCCTCATCAAATCCACCCAACCCCACTTTCTGCCTGCCCACTCCTAGCAGAAGAACAGACATGAAAACAGGTAGCTCGCTTTGCAACACTGAATATCTCTGTCTTCCCTTATCAAGAAGGCACTGGCATCAATTAGAAGACAGAACCATTAGACACAATTTGTTTATTCAAATTAGCAACAAGCCTGTGTCAAAACCCCGGGCTCCCCACGGCCCTGATCTCACACAGTGGTTGAGGCAGGATGATTGATTGAGCCTCCCACAGCCCCTGGTGGCTTCCACAGGCTCTGGACTGGCTCGCTCAGCATTCCAAGGGCACTTCCCTGCCTCCCCCTGGTCCCCAGCCCTGGGGCTGGCACCTGCTTTCCCTGGCACCTGTCTGCATCACAGCCTGATGCAGGAATGTGCCTGCCCTATGGATCCAGCTCACCTGACTGGGCTTTCAGTCCCTCAGAGCTGAGCAGAGCTTAAAAAAACCAACTCCTGAGAGGAGCCAGGGCTGCTTTGATGCCCACGGGGCGTCTGGAGGGGGGTGCTGCACTGCTCAGCCATTAAATCCACTCTGACTACAAAGCAGGTGAGCACTTGCAAGTGAAAATATGAAACTACTGAAATACCCCGGCAATTTCCAGAGGATTTGGGTAAGGACCTCCAGTGCCCTGTCCTCTCTGTGTTTGTGAAGGGCTCTCACACATCACTGCACAGCAGCAGTGTCAGGCTCCCAGGGTTAATTGGCCCTCAGCATCTCCAGGGCTGCTTCCTCCTTTAATAGCCAATTAGACCTTATTAGCTGCGTTGTCATTTACATCCAGGCCTCCCAGCAGCAGTCCAGAAGCTACAAATTTGCCTCAGCAGCCCTTGAGCAGCGTGGACTTTTCCATCACGAGCTGACCTTGCTGCTCTGCTCGTGGCTGTCTGTCCCAGGGCTCCTCTGCCAGCAGCTCACCTGGCTGTGGGTGGGACTGCCCTGCAGGGAGCACGGCTGGAACATCACAGCAAGGTCTGGCCTGTCAGGAAAAGTGTTTTAATGAGCTCCAGACAGATTCCCAAACCTCTGTCAGCTCCCAGGCCGTGCTGACATCCTGCAGCTCAGATCAGAGCTGAGCTGGGTAATGGCCATTGATTTTACAAGTGTAATGAAGTTGTCGAGGCTCTGATTCAGCCATTAGTGAGTGTTCATTTTATTGACCTGCAGGGCCAGGGGGCCCAGGAGGTTTGGGTTTTTCCCTTTTAAAGAGCAAGCAGTACTTGCTAATAAGAGGTGAGTGCTTCCCTCCTCATCCTCTCCCTGCTCTACCTTTCCCTCCTCATCCTCTGCCATCACAACATCTGCACACACTCCCAGACCCACATGAGGTTTCCAAACCCCCCTGCAGCCTTTGGAAAGCTGGAATTCTATTTTATTCCATCCCATTCCATCCCATTCCACCCCATCCTATTCCATTCCATCCCATTATCCATCCCAATTCCACTGATAATCACAGGAATTCAAATACAGTGAAGACACACTGTTGTCCTTGCAAGTTAACATTTGTCTCCAGTTGCAACAAACTCAATTAGCACTGTAATTTGTTTCTCAATAATGACCAAATATTTGTGCTTACAAGGATTCTAGAAAATACACCAAATTATTCTACGTGCAACGTAAGGAATATGAGAATAAGGAATGAAAGGCACGAGGACAACACAGTAAAAGTAGAGGGGTTCCTTTCATAACAGGATCAGATTTTATCACAACTTTGCTAATGTTTGGATGGATGGATCTAAATCAGGATTATTTATTGTGCTGTCTAGATAAATAGGTATGACATACCCAAGTAGATAAATGACTGACAAGATTCTTGCAGCCATCACAGAAGAAAAGATTTAAAGGATGCAAGGAGAAAAGTCCAGCTGGTCCAAATGCCAGCTCAAATTCCCTGTTTTTCATGGGAATTTTCATGCCCCTGTCCCAGCTCTGCCCCTTGTCCACACCCCACTCCATTTTCCTCATTCATGCTGGACAAGAGCACAGCCTGAGGCCACAGAGCTTTTGGCAGCACCATCAGAAGGCCTTGAGCTGAAAAAGGAGAAGAAAAAATGTCTGAGGGACTGAACTAGAGAGGACTCTGGAAGGGGAGATTCAGAGGCACATCACAGATAAAATTCACCCAGGAGTCCCAGCAAGGTTGTGCTCATGGCTCTGTGTCTGACACAGATAAAGCAAGGCACCCAAAACCGTAAAAATTCTTAAATTAAAGGGAGACCAATAAAATTCTGTAAAGAATTGTGTATTAACATCTCCAGAGAGGCTGAATGAACACACCCTGCTCTTCCTAGAAACTAAAGCTGAGGTAGGAGAGATGGGGAGAGCAAGATAATCCCACCACAAAGCACAGGATGGAATCATTTAGAGATGGGGGAGATATTTAAGGATGGCATTAAAAAGCAGAAATGAATGTTCAGCTGTGGAAAAGGGAGAGGGGTGCTCTTATGGGACAAAACCCAAACAGGTTTACATTAATTCTGCTCCCACTAAACCAGGGGATGATTCCAAGCTGAATTTTCCAGCTCCCAGGTGCTGCTCCCAACCCTTCCCCAGCCCTGATCCCGCTGGTTTTGCCTCTGTCACTTTGTCACTGCTGCCACAATTTTCCTCTGCTTGTTGCTAACAGCCCAGGCACATTTCCACACTTCCCAGGCTCTGATGGACACTGCACCAGGCTGGGACTTGGGAGATAGAGGTGCTAATTTGAGAGCTTGCTACAGGCAATTCCTTTCATTTTCTCTGTGCCTCTGCCTCATATCTGGATTGTAAGAACAAATGTTACTGTCAAAGCAAAAGTCCATCCAATAATTCCTGCTAATAGCCTCCCAGCCCTGGGCTGCTCTCAGGTTAGGAAACTTCTGAAACTGATGTTGTTTATATATTTAATAACTCCTAAGTGCTTTTCTGTCTCCTGTGCTCGGCCAGTTTCCCCTTAAATCTGTGAAAACTTTCTGTACCCACCACATCCTCTGAGCTCAACACATCAATCACTTGTTGCAAAAAATAAAACAAAACCAGCTGATCCTCCCCACCTCCATTTTGCTGGGATCTTCCTTCCTGGAAACTCTCCAGCACATCTGGAATGATGCATTTACCTCTCCAAATACATCATTCCAGACAGGAAGGGGCATCCTGAGCATCTCCAAGGAACCAGAGCAGGCTCCCTGGGTGTGCTGGGCCAGGGCTCCTGTGCAGACACACGTCCCCTGCAATGCCACGGGGTGCAGGGAAGGATGAAAGTCTGGCAAGGAAGTTTAACAGGTATTTATGCTTGGCAGAAAGATTTCTGAATGTAGACTCTGAGAGAGAAATGGAGATGGAAGCAAGTTTTGATGTAGAAGAAAAGAATTGCCGAGCCAATCTTGCTGGATAACTAAGAAGGCAAAGGGTGTGTTAGTTAGGAGGGGTTTTTATGATAAAGGATAAGCTGAGCACAAATGAAAAGATGAAAGATTCCACAGGCAAACAAGACTGCAGATGTTGCAAGTAGAAGAAAGGAATTTTCATAATTTTCCACTTCAAGAAAACTGAAAAACAACTTCTAGCTTAAACTGTGACACACTAACTTTTAGTGATGGGAGAATAGTACCATGAATATGGTAATTATAGCAGTTATGATAGGCTATAGGTGATAGCAAAGGTATTGATTGGTTGTTATGTATTAAGATGATCAGCAAAGAAAAGCATATCACGCACTGTAACCAAAATTAAATTTATGTTTATATATAAAAGTATATAATGCAAAATTAAATTTATATTTACATATAAAACTATACGAAATATAAACTTTCTATATAATTTATATATAAAAGTGTATAAGACCAAAATTAAAGGGTCTCCAGGCGTGTCTGCAGCTAGAGCTCTGTCACCCACGACCCTGGACTGCTGTAACATCCTGGATAAAATAAACAGCATTTTAAAGAGCAGCCTGCAGTCCTGCATCCCTCCTTCAGCTCTTACCCACCGTGGCTGCATCCAGCCCTGCCTGGGCTCTGCAGGGCCCATCAGACACTCAGGAATTATTTTCTGCCCTCCTGCCTGACTCCGGATTGCGTTATCGGCGCAGAAAACGTAATTTGTTTGCTGATACCAAAACGCCGCTGCTCACCTGAGGGATTAACGCTGTGACAAAATCATTAGGAGCCTGAGGGAGTGCTGGAGGCCTTCTGAGTTCATGGAAAACTCACTGCTCAGCCTAACGAATGCCTTTTTCCACACAACTGCCACGGCCCCTGTGTTTCTCAGCTCCCACCAGACCGAGCAGACACGCGCACCTGGAGCAGCCAAAGGGGCAAACAGCACCTTCCAAACACAGGAATGGCTCTGGGAACAAATCCCAGCTCAGCCCCAGCTCTGCAGGGAGCGTGTCCCAGTGCCACAGGAGAGGCAGAGCTGGGAGCTGAGCCCCCTCTGCTCCCTTGGCACCTGCATCCTCCCCTGGGCGCTGCACAGGAGACAAAACCCTGCTCTTGCCGCTGTCCCTGCGAGCTTCTGCTCCTGCCTGGTGACATGGGGAGCTGGCACTGAGTCATTGTCACTGCTGGGGACGGGGAGAGCAGCCACCTTCCTCCCCTGAGCTGCTTCCCTGCCAAAAGCCCCAGGTCACACATGCCGTCTGCTCCTCGCCGGGGCCTCCTGCCACAGCAGCTGCATTCTGCTTCTTCCCTCACTGTGGGGCTGGATTTTCAGTGCGACTTAGAGAAGTCTCAGAACAGGCTTTGGGCTTTCCCAGGAGAGAGCTGCTTGCCTTTCCAAGGACAGCTCTGTGAGGAATTTCATGTTCTCAGGCAATGGACTGATAAAGGTTTTTTTTGTAAACTTCCCTTATTTTCCGAATATCCCTTTTGTTTACTTTTCCTTTTCTGTTCATTCTCAAAACATTGTTCTCTGCCTCGGCCCAAACAGTGGCAGAGAGGCGTTGTGCCACCTGGCCAATCAAATAATGGTTTGTGAGTGGTGGTATAAAAGCTGCCTTGTTACAATAAAGTGAAACCTTCTGATCTCAAGAAATGTTGGAGTCTCATTTCATGCAATCCGTAACA
>VWZV01004032.1:175392-185431 GCA_013397155.1 Irena cyanogastra
GATCTGAAATGGATGAGGGGATCTGAAATGGATGAGGGGATCTGAAATGGATGAGGGGATCTGAAATGGATGAAGGGATCTGAAATGGATGAGGGGATCTGAAATGGATCTGAAATGGATGAGGGGATCTGAAATGGATGAGGAGATCTGAAATGGATGAGGGGATCTGAAATGGATCTGAACTGGATGAGGAGATCTGAACTGGATGAGGGGATCTGAAATGGATGAAGGGATCTGAAATGGATGAGGGGATCCTGAGACAGCCCCAGGCTGACACCACATCACAACTTTGCAGCCCTCACTGCCCCTGGGCTTGGCAAGGAGATCACAGAAGTTTGAAGCTCCTGGGGCTGGAGCTCAGGCATCCATCCATCCATCCTGGCTGCACCTCTGCAGCAGCAAAGAGGAATAATTTCAGATCAAATCCTGTGGGTCTGCCCCAGTGGGGACACAGAGCCCCTTCCCTGCCTTCTTCCAGCTCTGAATTCCCCCCTGAACACAACTTCAGCTGCATGAGAGGAGAGAACTTGTGGCATTTATGGAGACTAGCTTGCTGGACAAGCCCAGGAAAGGAGATAAAAATCCAGGATGGGCTCAGCTCTGCCTGTAGCCAGCTTTATCAGCCCTTGTGGCAACAACAAGGCTACCAAAAATGCAATATTCACAGAGCACAGACTCCTTTGAACAGATAAGAGCACAATCCAGGTGGGTTACCCACAACCTGGTTACCCCAAGGCTGGAATTTGATCCTGGATTCCTGCACCCCACCTGAGCCTCCCAACCCACCCATGACTTGATTTCTCTCACAAAACTGACTGTACAAAAGAAAGAGAATTCACAAATCCTCCAAGCACAGAACACAAGATGTTCTGAAACCTCAGGGCTGCACAGCTGAGAAGAAAATCAAGCCTCATCCCTCCTTGTGCTTTTGTCCCTTGTTCCAGATGCTCCCCCCTAGGCCAGGCACTGGCACCTGCAGGCTCAGAGCTCCAGCAGCCAAGAGCAGAGTCCCAAAAGTGCTGAGAGAAATCAGGTCCTTCCCTCCAGAGGCCATTTGGGAAGCATCTGGAGCTGCCACTGCAGAGAGATGGGTCAGGAGCACATGAGAGGTGACAGGTGACATCTGCTTTACCAGGTGGCCAGGTAAAGCTGGCCCAAAGCACCTGGCTGCAGGTCACCAGTGCTCATCAATAATTACTGCACTCTCTGCTTGGGTACAACTGCAGCACTCAATTCCCAGCACTTCCATCCCCTCCTAAATGCAGCACAGGCTGCTCCCCCTGCATCACTGCTTGCCAGGGCTGCAGGGGAGCTCTCAGTGCACCCATTCCCCCCAAAAAAGATGCAGCACTGCATGGCTCTGCTCTGAAAACGCTCCCCAGGGACCTGGAGGTACCAAGGTGATCTCCACTCTTCATGATCCCACCCCAATTCTGCCAGCAAGAGAAACTCTATTAAATAAAGATCAATACTCAAAGCAGTGAATGAGATCCCTGGGAAAGCACAAAGCACTCCTGGGCAAATTCCTGCTCCTGTGGCTCCATTCTAGGGGATGGTGGCACAGCTGGTGCTTCCCCTCCTCACATCCCTGCACCTCCACAGGCTGAGCTTTCCTTTCAGGAATGCTTACAGCAGATTAAAACCCAGTTTATTAAATAAGGCGCTGCTCTAACAAGGGTAATCCACTGATAATTTCACTCATTTAAACCCTATTTTATCTCAACCAAGTAGACTTATTTCCATTTAACAATCTTAATTCTTTTAGCACTTCCCAGCTCCCAAATTGGCTTCAACAGCAGCATTGACATTCAGCCATCACTTTCACATAAAGTTCCATTTAGTCTCTCCCAGCCCCTACAGTGTGTCTGGAGGTGCCAGAGGAATTCATTACTGATGGAAAGGAGAAGGAGCCAGCCCTCCCTGCAGCCTCCTGACAGCCACAGCCCTCATCTGGCAGGGCTGGAGTCAGGGCAAGGCCAGGCTGAGCTGCTCCTGCTGCTCTCAGATCCCTCCCAGCTCCACCTCTCCCTGTCACACCTGAATTCTGCGAGCTCTCCTCCAGCCTGGATCTTCACCTTCTGCTCCCCAGGCTGCCCATGCTCTTCTCCCCCCCAGATAACACCCCAAAGAAGGGCTCTGGGCTATGATGCCACCCTAATGTGACACGATGCTCTTGGATGTTGCCCCAATAACAAAAGGCCCCAATTTTCCCATTTTCCCACTTTTCCTGCCTGCTCCCAGCCCTTTCTGCCCTGGGTTGTGCCCTGGGTGTTGTCCTTCTCTCCCATACTTGCTGCCCTGCTTTTCACAGCTGACATACCCCAGAAAAGCAAAAATTCCATTCTTTCAGGTCTTTCCATCCTCCCCTTTTCCCCCACTGTTCTTTTTTTTTTTTTTTTTTTTTTCCCAGCTTTGATCTCATCACAGCGAGAGGGAGAAGAGGAGGAAGAGGAGCACAAAGCTGGGAGCAAGGGAAGGGCAGGACCCACCAGCCCCCCTGCCTTGTCAGCAGCTTGCTCTCCCCTTCTGGGATTGGGACTTTTCCAAGTGCTGTGCATCCCTAACACCTGGATATGGAGAGTGGGAGCTGCTGAACCCCAGCCAGGAGAGTTTGGGATTTCAGGAGAATTTGGGATTTCAGCCTCTCCGGGGCCGTGCGGATCTGACACCGAGCCAGCAGCAATTAGCTGCAGAGGGGCACTCCACCTAAGTGCCCTGCTAGGTCAAAGCTCCTCTTCTGGGAAGGTTGCCCAGCAGCCCTGCAGTGCCTAAAGCTCGGCAAGAGGGCTTAAACACCTCACTGAGCTCAGCTCTGGGCACGTGGCAGCCTGGAGAGCTCCTGAGCTTGCAAGCCACCCATCCACTGAGCAAGGACGGGGAAATGTGCCAAGAGTAACAGAGCAGGAGGGATAAACCCCGAGCACAAAGAAACCTTCCTTGCACTCCCCCAGGGTGGGGATCTCAGCTCTGCTCCAACAGGCTGGAGCTGGAGTGGCTTTTTGTCTTCCTTCTCCCATCTGCCATCCTCTCCCTGCCCTTCCTAGAAAGGCTCCAACAGCTCCCAGGTGACAAACTCGGATTTATCTCAACTCAGGTTGAGGAAATAGGGCATCTACCTAAAATCTGCAAGGCTCTCCTCTCCCTCACTGCCTGAAAAGGACCTTCAGATCACATCACGGTCCCTAAAAACAAGGACCATATTCTTCAGCCAGGCATCCAGAGGTGCCTCATGCTCAGGAGTCATTCCCAGCACTGCTCCTGCCCCTGTGGAGGATTTGCCTCCCCTCTGTGCTTAGCCAGGTGCTCTAACTGCACCCAGCTCCTGCCCACAGCCCCAAAATTCTCCTGCTCACTTCAGATGATTCCTTACAGGCAAGTTAATTGTTGTGTGGGGAGGAAGGGATCCAGAGCTCCAAGTGTCACCGAGGCTGGCAGGAAATTCCAGGTGCTCTGGGTGCCGAGGCAGGGGGGTGGCTCTCAGCCCAGCAGGGCTCTGAGGAGGAGATTTAACCCAGCAGTGAAATCCATCCCTGCTGGCTGCCCACACGGACAGCCAGGGGCGAGGGGCAGGGCAGCAGGGATCTGTAATGCAGCCTCCTGCACAATCCCATCTCACGCCACACTGGAGCTCTCTGCAGAAATTCCAGCTTTGCTGAATTTGGCTCCGAGTTGGAATTCATTTTGGCAGCTGTTTAGGCAGGCAACCAAGGATCTTTCATTCATGTAATTGACTTTTTTATTCATATATATATATGAAAAAATAATGAAAGAAATTGCAGGGTAGGTCTTGCTATCAGTAGCTTCCTCTGTGTGAAGCAAAAAGATCTGTATTGAAAGTGGCTCAGCAGCTAAATACACAAAGTGCTGCCCAGGGGCAGGAACAGTATTTAGATATAAAACAAGTTACATGGCTCTCAGATCCTGATCCTTGGCTCCAGGAGAATGTTTAATATTCAGGAACAAATGTAAAAAACCAGACCTTTGATACAAAATTCTGCACATGCACCTATCCGTGCCTGTCCTCTGTCACCCTGCCACAGCTCAGGACTGTGCCTGGAGGAGATAAATGTCACCTTTCCACTGCCCAACACCTCTCTCCCTGGCTCCTCTCCTTACATTTCCCTTTTCCTGCTGAATTAGCACCTGCTTCCAGCCCAGTCACCTTCCAAAACCACGAAGCCACACAGGCCAGGGCAGCAGCTGCTGCTGTGCCCAGGGGCACCACAGCTTCCCCGTGCTGGTGGCTGAATGGCTTTCAATAAACAAGAGAGTGAAGAAATAGAACGTTGATTTGCTGCTTAAGTAACGTGGCTCTTTTCCATAACTACCAGCCGGTTTCCCCATCCAGCTGCTCTGCACAGAGAGATCTATATCTATATAATATGTATGTGGATATATAATGAATCAAAACAAAGCTTAAAGGCCTCCTGGGGTGGATAATATAACCTGCCTCTCGGACATTAATGAATAGGAACAGATCAGGAAAAATAACTCTGCCACAGAGGTGCAAAAGATGGAAAGACATGATGTGTCTGGCTGACTCCCTCCCATCCCTCCTCACTCTGTGCCCCATGGCACTGATCTAAAATATAAATCTGCTTATTATTTATTATTCATATTATTATAGTGCCGGATTCCTCCGCTGGAGACAGGAGCTCATTGCGTTTTATGTGGCAAAGCTGCAGCCTGGAGAGAGGCAGAGCCCTCCCACACCAGGCAAGGGGCACTGCTTTGCTGGCCATGAGCTGCCTGATGCCAGGACACCTTCCCCTTGCAGGGCAGCTCACTCTGCTCTGCACCAAATCCCTCTTTTTCCCATGGAGTTTCTCTACTCTGCACCAAATTCCTCTTTTATCCATGGAGTTTTCCTGCTCTGCACCAAATCCCTCTGTTTCCCATTGAGTTTTCCTGCTCTTCATCAAATCCCTCTTCTTTCTTCACCAAATCCCTCTTTTTCCCATGGAGTTTCCCTACTCTTCACCAAGCCCCTCTTTTTTCCCCATGGAGTTTCCCTCTGTACCAAATCCCTCTTTTTTCCTATGGAGTTTTCCTGCTCTTCATCAAATCCCTCTTTTTTCTTCACCAAATCCTTCTTTTTTCCCATGGAGTTTCTCTCTTTACCAAATTCCTCTTTTTTCCCATGCAGTTTCCCTCTGTACCAAGCTCCTCTTTTTTCCCATGGAGTTTCTCTCTTCACCAAATTCCTCTTTTTTTCCCATGCAGTTTCCCTCTGTACCAAGCTCCTCTTTTTTCCCATGGAGTTTCCCTACTCTTCACCAAATCCCTCTTTTTCCCAGGGAGTTTCCCTACTCTTCACCAAATCCCTCTTTTTCCCACTGAGCTTCCCTGCAGGATGAGGCTCAGTTGATTTTTAAGCCAAACGCATCCAACCTCGACCGCGTAAAATTCGCGTAAAAACCCCCACGGTGGAGGAAGCCACCGATCCCACCCTCTCTGCTACCCAGCCCTGTGGATCTGCCAGAAAAGCCCTTCTCACTGCTGGAAACCAAAGCAGGGCTGCGGGGTTGGATTGAGCATCCCTCGGGATTTCCGCACCCCGCACAAACCCGCTCGCGGCTGGTCGCGGTTCCCGCTCGCTCGGAAGCGCTCGCGCTGCTCCCGCAGTTTTCCCTCACACTTCCATGGTGCTAATGAGCCTCCTGCCTCTGCAGGCTGCCAGGGTGCCGAGCACAGCCCCCAGGAAAATCTGCACCCACAGGTTTTGTGGGAATATCGTGCAAAGCTCCTGCCTGCACGCTGAGACCGCCCGCGCCCACCACCGACCGCGGCTGAGCCTCAGCCCTGGTGTCCTGCAGCAAAAGCTTTCAAGAAAACACCTTTCAGATCATTCCAGAGAAAAGCAGGGTCAATAAATGACTGCACCAGTCACCAGCCCCTTTTTGAACAGTTTCAGTTGCCTTTTCCTGGAAAAATCCTCTCGTTTTATCCTTGAGTAGCCTCCGTGGATGACTGGCCTTAAGGAGATGGCTCAG
Organism: Irena cyanogastra; assembly: GCA_013397155.1. NCBI lineage: Eukaryota > Metazoa > Chordata > Aves > Passeriformes > Irenidae > Irena > Irena cyanogastra. The sequence goes on from VWZV01004032.1 coordinate 181,386, forward strand.
GACAGGGAGGGTGAGGGAGATGGGGCAGTGGCAGCCACTGCTCCCAGTGCTGGAGCACAGGAATAGAATACCTGGGGAGAACTGCAAAGAATCCAAGGATAAAATGTGCCCAGAGCAGCTGTGGCTGCCCCTGGATGCTGGAAGTGTCCAAGGCCAGGTTGGACAGGGCTTGGAGCAGATCCAGTGGAAGATACTCCTGCCTATGTCAGAGGGTTGGAACTGGGTAATCTTTAAGATCCTTGCAACCCAAACCATTTGTGATTCGCTCTAAGTCTAAATGAGGCTTTGCTGAAGGGCCTGGCATCTGTACAGGTGATTTTTAAAAAAAACTGTTTATGCACATAACTCAAAACCCATAAATAAGACATCGCTCTCCAAGAAGAATAATCAGAACAAAATTAAAAGAGCAGATAGTAGATGAATATTGTATTTTTCTCTACCTCTCACCAGTCCCCAGCAGCAAATGATAAATAACTACAAACCTACTTCTCTTTAATGAACTTAACTGGCTCTTTTTAATATTGGAGCAAATATTAATATTGTGTCCCAATAACTACACCCTCCTCCCACCCCACTCCCCAAGCCAGGCCGGGATTAAACACTAATCCTAATGACAAGTGGAGAGGTTTTCCAGCAACAGCACCACCCTGTGAGCCCTGCACAGCGTTCCTGTGCTCTGAGCTGCTCACAGCTGGGTTCAAAGCCAGGCTAAGGCCATTCCTCTGCTGGGGAACAGCAAACCCACGGCCACTTGATTCCAGATCCACCAGCAGCATCCACAAAGGGCTTGGCTGAGGCAGAGCTACCCCAGGAAAGGAGTCGGTGCTTTGTGTGTGTGAAATGTTTCCAGCAGGAGGGAGAAGAGGGGTTTCAAGCTGTGTGAGCCAGCTGCAAACAAGAGCTGGGGATGGCACAGAATCTGCCACAAAGCCACTCTGCCTGCCGACAGTGAAAGGCACAGCTGGGCTCCTCCCCCATCACCTCCTCCTGACACCTGGGAGGAAGAATTTGGTACCTGCTGACATCAGCGTCCTCCTTCCCCAGCGCCCAGGGACTGCACCTTCATCATCAGAGCCACCAGCACCCTTTAAAATGCTAATTCTGCCTGCTGGGATCGTCCCTGCAGTGCCTGCAGCAGAGTTCTGTGTGTCCTGGGGGAGCTGAACTGAACTATCCCCAATTCCACTGCCGTTATTGTTCATTTTTTCATTTTTACCTCACGATCTTTACTGCTCGTTTTTGCCTTGCTTCAGCTCAGATACACCTATGGACAAACTGCACCAACAGGGCAGCTCTGGGGCCTTTACTCACTGGAAAAGTGGTTTAGTGTATCATGAACACCTCAGGAGGGTGATTACACTGGGATTCAGGGCTGAACAAACGCTGCTCTGCCACCCACAGCTGTGACAGAGGGATGGGCTGGGAATAAAGGGGCAGCACACAGCCACAGGGATGCAGGAAAAGCTCCACTCTGCCTCTCCCCACCTCCTCCAGCACACACAGCCAAGTGCCAGAGGTTCCCCACTGATCCCTGAGAACATTTTCTTGAGGTGAAAAGCTGAGAGAATTGGGATTGTTCAGCCTGGAGAAGAAAAGGCTTTGGGGTGACCTCGCTGCGCCTTCCAGTGCCTGAAGGAGCTGCAGGAGAGATGGAGAGGGGCTTTTTACAGGGGCTTAGAGTGACAGGATGAGGGGGAACAGCTTAAAACTCAAAAAGAGCAGGTTTAGATTGGATTTTGGGCAGGAATTGTTCCCTGGGAGGGTCCAAGGCCAGGTTGGATGGGGCTGGGAGCAGCCTGGGACAGTGGGAAGTGTCCCTGCCCATGGCAGGGGGTGGAACTGGATTTTTAAACCAACCTAAACCATTCCATGATCCTGTCATCCTAGTTCCACCATCAGAGCAGACACAGGAGATTCATGGCCCTTCAGGCACTCCAGAATTTTGGAATCATGCCTAGAAACAAGGACAAACTACCCAGAGTGACACTTCCAGTGACACCCCAGCAGCAGGCTGGGGTTCATGAGGACCTGGACCACAAATTGCTTCTCTGGTGGATGGAACCACAAAGAACTGGGACAGCAGTGACAGCTGGGTGCACAATCCCTGGGTTTGGGGCAGGAAAACATCAAGTTTCACCCCAAAAAGCGCCTTTAAATGCTGGAGTTGTTGTGTAAAGTTTGCAGAGCTGGGAGACAGAGGCAGGGAAGGAATTTTCACGGGCAGAGGTAATCCTGACAGGCTACAGGAGGCCTTGCAAGGAGTTTGTCAGCAGATCCTCTGTCAGGGCTCCTGATCCTGCTCCTGGTGAGGGCAATTCCATGGATAAACTACAATTTTGGCTGGGGTATGAATTTTAAACAGGCTTCTTCAGCACACCCAATGAATCAAGCCAGAAAATGCCAATTTAGGGCCCCACGCTCTGCTCGGTGTAAATAACCCAGTAAATAACTCAGGCAAATTTCCTGACACTTCCTTCAGCATGAGTGAACAGGCAGAAAACAAACCCAGAACTGCTCCCACACACCTTGTGTGCTGCAGGGAAGCGGGGCCAGGGGAGATGCTAGCCTGGAGGGCAGGGGGGAGCTGATGGTGTTTGGTTTTTGGGGTGGCTGGATGCAACACAACCCGCGCAAGAGCTCCCAGGATATTTTGGGAGGCCGTGCACTGGTTCTTCCAAGGGCTCCAGGCTGCCTGGAGGCAATTCCTTCCCTCCCAGAGCTCTTGAAGCTGTTGAGAACACTCCCATCCCTGCCTGCTCCTTCCCTCCCTGACCAGACCCAGCTTTTGAGGTCCACGGAGATCATGATTCACCCAGACAGAGCAGGGAACTGACTGACAGAAGACATTCTCAGTAAACCACCACCATTTTGCACAAAGCTTTTACACCTGGATTTCCCCACCGAGGCCTCCAGAAAAACAGGAGCAAGGAGAGTTTCTCCAGGGCTGCATCAGAAGGGAACAAACAACTGAAGGCTGAAAAAACAAGTCTGCACTGATGGTTTTTTTTCCCCCCTGAGTATCAAGGAGAGAAATCGAGCATTGAGGAGGCTCCAGGCTGCTCCTCTGCAGCCAAAGGCACGGGGAAGGTGACCCTGCAGCCCACACTGTGCTCAGCTCCTTGCACAGATGACGCCTCTCGCGCTCACTGCAATGCAACACTGCCTGTGGGTCCTGGCCAGGCCAGCAGAAATCCACTCAGAGATGAAGCAATCTGCTGCCTCTCCACTCCACTGAGGGCTGCCAGGGCCAAGATTCACCCTGAAACCCCCCAAAAGCAGCAGCAGGGAAGCTCAGGGCTCGGCTCCCACGCCAAGTGTCCCTGACTCAGCACTGCCGCGTTCCCTTCTGCCTGGGAGCCAAGAGCTGCAGGGAATAATCTCTTTTTCCTGGTGAAGAACCCACCCTGACACTGCCCAGCTCACCTCCCATTACTGAGCCCATCCCTGGGCATTTCAGCAGCCCATAATCAGATGGTTTTCAGGATTGTTTTAAATGTTTGCTCGCGTTTTCTTTGAATATTTAAATGTTCTTGCTGGCCTGTTTTTCCTTCCCTATGCAGAGCATTGATTTATGTTGCTAGATACCATATCTCCCTGCCTTGCCAAAAGCATGCATTTGGGAATGATTTCAGGGCTGCTGGTAATATTTTTCCCCCTCTTTTTATTCTGCACTTTATTTTTATTAACTTTTTTGTTGCAGGCGCCGTAAAAATGAAACCGTGGCTTGAAGGAACAACACTCATCAAAGCCCCCAAACCAAACCAAGCTGGAAGGCAGCTGCAGCACAGGTTGGAGTTTCCAGTCCTTAAAAGCTCAAAATCACAGTCCCAGGTCTCAAACACCTTCACCTTTCACTCTGGGAAGTGGAGACCAAACAGACCCCAGGTTTGCAGCTCTGTGCTGCTGGAGGAGTTCCCCTTTACTTCCATGCTCCCAAAAACCCCAGAATGCTCCCCAAAAAGATGGGACATAAAGCAAAATGAAGGATTTTCATTCAATCCTTCAGGATCTCAAACACCTTCACCTTTCACTCTGGGAAGTGGAGA
>VWZV01004032.1:185920-260395 GCA_013397155.1 Irena cyanogastra
TATTTAAATGTTCTTGCTGGCCTGTTTTTCCTTCCCTATGCAGAGCATTGATTTATGTTGCTAGATACCATATCTCCCTGCCTTGCCAAAAGCATGCATTTGGGAATGATTTCAGGGCTGCTGGTAATATTTTTCCCCCTCTTTTTATTCTGCACTTTATTTTTATTAACTTTTTTGTTGCAGGCGCCGTAAAAATGAAACCGTGGCTTGAAGGAACAACACTCATCAAAGCCCCCAAACCAAACCAAGCTGGAAGGCAGCTGCAGCACAGGTTGGAGTTTCCAGTCCTTAAAAGCTCAAAATCACAGTCCCAGGTCTCAAACCCCTTCACCTTTCACTCTGGGAAGTGGAGACCAAACAGACCCCAGGTTTGCAGCTCTGTGCTGCTGGAGGAGCTCCCCTTTACTTCCACGCTCCCCAAAACCCCAGAATGCTCCCCAAAAAGACAAGATACAAAGCAAAATGAAGGATTTTCACCTTCAGCACCCTGATAATTCACCTTTCTCCATCCCCATCCCTGCCTGCTGGCTGGAGTGGAGGATGTGCCCATCAAGGTGAAATGCAGGCAGCAGAGCTGGGAGTTCTCCACATGAATCAGGGATTCCAGGGATATAAAACACCCAGCCACCCTTCCCAGGCTCCTGCCAGCTCACACCCTCCCTCCCCATATTTCCTGAGCTGCCTCATGCTCCACTAGCAGAGGGGAGAGGTAATTTTACTTCAAGTGTGTCACCTGTGAAAGCTGCACGTGGGGACAGGAATGGATCAGCTGTTTACCTGCAGCAAAGAGTTAATAAAGGCAGCTGGCTGCAGGGGACAGCCAGGGAAGCAGTTTTCTTTCTAAACAACCGAGCCAAGTGTCAGCTCTGCCAGGTGAGTTCCATTTCTGGAGGCATTTCTGGTCCCTAATCTGCACGGGCAGCCAGGGAAAAGGATGGTGCCTCTCCCTGCAAGCTTCTTAGCACAGTCCAAAGGAGCCTGCACCCATGGGGCTTCCCTGCAAATGGGAAATTTTGGGGTTTTCACAGTTCCTGGGGCACCCTAGAGCTGGGGGCAGGTGGGCTCTGGCACCCCTTGCTCATTGATGAAGGGCAAATGTGGCAGAGAAATATTTCATTTTATGTGGGGTTTAGGAGAGGGGGTAGGACATGGCAGGGCATGATTTTAGTTCCTCAGTGGCTCTTTGAGGGGTGGCTTTGGATTCACACAGGAAGAGCAACACCAACACCGTGAGAATCAACTCAAATACAGAAATTCACCATAAACTGCATTTCATTTACAAGAGGCAGACAACACTTCCAAAATGCAGGGAGGAGCTCAGCAACTGTGTCAACTCACCATAAACTAATTTCATTTACAAGAGGAAAGTGAGAACATTTCCAAATCACATGGAGATGCTTCAGCAAGAGTGTCAGCTCACCATAAACTGCATTTCATGTACAAAAGGAAGTAGAGAACATTCCCAAAATGCAGGGAGGAGCTCAGCAACTGTGTCAACTCACCATAAACTAAATTCATTTACAAAAGAAGGGAGACAACATTCCCGAAATGCATGGAGGATCTTAACACGTCCACTCGCAATAAATTCCATTTCATTTACAAAAAGAAGTAGAGAACATTCCCAAAATGCAGGGAGGAACTCAGCAAGTGTGTCAACTCAGCATAAACTAATTCCATTTATAAGAAAAAGAGACAACATTCCCAAAATGCAAGGCGGAGCTCAATGTGTAAACTCACCATAAACTGCATTTAATTTACAAAAGAAGGGAGACAACATTCCCGAAATGCATGGAGGAACTTCAGCAAGTGTGTCAACTCACCATAAACTAATTTCATTTACAAAAAGAAAGACAAAATATTCCCAAAAAGCAGAGAGGAGCTCAGTGTGTCAGTTCACCATAAACTGCATTTCATGTACAAACCGGAGACAGAATATTCCTAAAATGCAGGGAGGAGCTTAACATATCCACTCACCATAAATTCCATTTCATTTACAAAAAGAAGTAGAGAACATTCCCAAAATGCAGGGAGGAACTTCAGCAAGTGTGTCAGCTCACCATAAACTGCATTTCATGTACAAACTAGAGACAGAACATTCCCAAAATGCAACGAGGAGCTCAGCAAGTGTGTCAGCTCACCATAAACTAATTCCATTTACAAGAGGAAGAGACAACATTCCCATTATATCTATATTTTTTTTTGTTACCAACCTTACCACAGTCAAATATTCTTCCTGGGCTGAATAACAAACGAAATAATAAATGAATAATAAAACCAAGTGAGGTGAGCACTCACCAATCCTCAGGGAGTGGGGGCTGGCCCAGATCCTCATCAGCCACAGCAGAAGGAGCACCAGAGGCGCCAAGACACGGAGCATCTTCCATAAATCCTCATGGAGCCCTGTGGTGGTCTGGGCATGACATAACTCTGCAGGGAGACACAAAACCACAAAAAACGTGAGCCCCTCTGCTCCCCCCAGCAGCATCACTCAGCTCACAAAAGCTCTATTTACCCGAGGAGGAGGAAGCTATTTACAGACTATGAATTATTCAGGGTTTGGAATCAAACTGGGCAGAGAGCTCCTTGCAAAAAAAAAAAAATTTAAAAAAAAAAAAAATGAAAGAAATGCAAGGAAAAGTCCAAATATTTCATCTTGGCATTTTTAGCGTTTCAACAAAAAACAAGTGGAAATCAATATTGAGTCACATCTCTGACTCCTATTCTCACCCACTCCCCCTTTTTTTCTTTCCACTCAGAGCAGCCTGCAACTCATTATATAATACTGGCTTCTGATTTTAGGATGGGACAAAACATTTTCACAGCAAAACACGGCTTGAGGGAAGGGTTTGGGAGGCAGAAGTCACTTGGGCCTCACCAAACCAATTCCTTGCCACAATTCCAGCCACCTCCTTCCCTCCCTTTCAGAACAAGAGGATTCAGCACAAGACCAAGAGCTTTTTTTTTTGTCCTCACACAAGGTCTCAGCACCCAAGCACGCAGAGGTCCAAGTTCCAAAGCCAGAACATCACCAAAATGAAGGGCAGGAGGTGGAAAATCCACAAACTCATCATCAGCACAGGTATTGGCACTGGCTGTCCCACAGCAGGCTCCTGCAGCACAGCTGATCGAATTTGTATTTAAACAGCTTCATAAAGGGCAGATTTTACTTCATAGAAAAAAAATTAAAAAAACCCAAAAAACAGTTGTCTCTGGAGTTGATAAAATTATCTCCACAGGCAGCAATGTCCTTAAAGGCTGACTTTGAGTGTTTCATCTGTTCCCTTATCTCTCCCTTCTCTCTTTTGCTGGCAAACATCCTCACCCTCTTCCATTTGTCTCCTTCTTGGGCCAAATACCCAAGTCCTGACACAGGCAAAGTCTTTAATCTGCCTTTGAAGTTAGCAGGAGTTTTGTCTGAGCAAGACTCAGCCTTTTACCCGCAATTTTCCAATTAATCTATTTTTAGATTACATTTAAGGCTTCCTCCAGCTTATCTCAGCGCTCTCCACAGGGACCATCCCCTTTCACAGAGGGGAAATGCAGAGACAGGGCCACAGAAATAAAAATCCAGGGAGCCCTGGGACATCTGCACTCCCTGGGGTTTGATCCCTTCCTGGATGATGCTTCTCCACCTCCAGCTCTCCCTCCTGCATCCCAAATCCAGAAAATTCAGGGATCTCATGCTCAGCTGTCAGTCAGACATGGGAAGAACATCCCAATTTCAGCGCTCTCAACCCATTTTTAAAAGCTAGAAACTCCCCAAAAACCACCTGGAAAATCATGAACCACCTCTGCGAAGGGCAAATTGCAATTTTCTCCTTTTTTTCCCCCCTCTTTTCAGTGGGAGTTGCAGAGTAATTCCCGGGGAAGAGAAGCCCTAAGAGGTTAAACACATGGGAAATTGGTAACTTAGAAGCCCTGGCAGCAGCAGAGACAGATTGCAGAGCAACGTATCATTTGAGCACTTTGAAGCAGCTATTTCCAAACTTCCCAAGATATTGACAAAGCAGCAGGATCGTGTCAGATCAGCTCACAGCCTGGAATGTGGAGCTGGAGGAACACACACAGACACACACAGACATCTCTTCCCCATGGGGACAGCAGGACAGCGAGGTTTGCCACCCAAAGAGATTCCTCATGCTCAGTTCTGGCTCTAGAGCTGCTCCCCTACACTCACAGTCCTGTTTTCCTCCTTTTTTAGGTCATTTTAGGTCTTGCTCCTCGTACTGCTACCCCCAGTGTGCTTTCCTTGTGCAGAGGTTTTGGTTCTCCAATTGGAGATTTTGAGAAAACCAGATTGGAGATTTTGAGAAAACCAGATTTGAGATTTTGAGAAAACCAAATTGGAGATTTTGAGAAAACCAAATTGGAGATTTTGAGAAAACCAAATTTGAGACTTTGAGAAAACCAAATTGGAGATTTTGAGGAAACCAAAACAACCTTGCCAGCCCCTGGTGATGAACAGCCACAGCTCAACTAAAACACCTCCCAGGGAATGTCAGAGCAGGAGCAGGGCAGGGAAAAGGGGGTAAAACTCCTCAATTTCCAACCAAACAAGGAGGGAAACGCCTGCCTGGAATTCCAGGAGGTTGCTGGAGTTTACATCCCCGTCATTGCCCGCCAGAGCTCTAGGGAATCACTTCAAGGAAGGACATGGAGGGGCTGGAGAGTGCCCAGGGAAAGAAAAGGAGCTGGGGAAGGGTCTGGAGAGGCTGAGGGAGCTGGGAAGGGGCTCAGCCTGGAGAAAAGGAGCTCAGGGGAGCCCTTGTGGCTCTGCACAGCTCCTGACAGGAGGGGACAGCTGGGGGAATTTGGGATCTGATCCCAGGGACAGGGACAGGAGGAGAGGGAACGGCCTCAGGCTGGGCCAGGGCAGGCTCAGGGTGGAATCAGCAGGAATTTCCCCATGGAAAGGGTTGTTAAATATTGCCAGGGGCTGCCCAGGGAGGTTTGGAGTGCCCATCCCTGGAGNCTCTTTTCAGTGGGAGTTGCAGAGTAATTCCCGGGGAAGAGAAGCCCTAAGAGGTTAAACACATGGGAAATTGGTAACTTAGAAGCCCTGGCAGCAGCAGAGACAGATTGCAGAGCAACGTATCATTTGAGCACTTTGAAGCAGCTATTTCCAAACTTCCCAAGATATTGACAAAGCAGCAGGATCGTGTCAGATCAGCTCACAGCCTGGAATGTGGAGCTGGAGGAACACACACAGACACACACAGACATCTCTTCCCCATGGGGACAGCAGGACAGCGAGGTTTGCCACCCAAAGAGATTCCTCATGCTCAGTTCTGGCTCTAGAGCTGCTCCCCTACACTCACAGTCCTGTTTTCCTCCTTTTTTAGGTCATTTTAGGTCTTGCTCCTCGTACTGCTACCCCCAGTGTGCTTTCCTTGTGCAGAGGTTTTGGTTCTCCAATTGGAGATTTTGAGAAAACCAGATTGGAGATTTTGAGAAAACCAGATTTGAGATTTTGACAAAACCAAATTGGAGATTTTGAGAAAACCAAATTGGAGATTTTGAGAAAACCAAATTTGAGACTTTGAGAAAACCAAATTGGAGATTTTGAGGAAACCAAAACAACCTTGCCAGCCCCTGGTGATGAACAGCCACAGCTCAACTAAAACACCTCCCAGGGAATGTCAGAGCAGGAGCAGGGCAGGGAAAAGGGGGTAAAACTCCTCAATTTCCAACCAAACAAGGAGGGAAACGCCTGCCTGGAATTCCAGGAGGTTGCTGGAGTTTACATCCCCGTCATTGCCCGCCAGAGCTCTAGGGAATCACTTCAAGGAAGGACATGGAGGGGCTGGAGAGTGCCCAGGGAAAGAAAAGGAGCTGGGGAAGGGTCTGGAGAGGCTGAGGGAGCTGGGAAGGGGCTCAGCCTGGAGAAAAGGAGCTCAGGGGAGCCCTTGTGGCTCTGCACAGCTCCTGACAGGAGGGGACAGCTGGGGGAATTTGGGATCTGATCCCAGGGACAGGGACAGGAGGAGAGGGAACGGCCTCAGGCTGGGCCAGGGCAGGCTCAGGGTGGAATCAGCAGGAATTTCCCCATGGAAAGGGTTGTTAAATATTGCCAGGGGCTGCCCAGGGAGGTTTGGAGTGCCCATCCCTGGAGGTGTCCAGGGAAGGACTGGAAGTGGCACTCAGAGCTCTGGGATGGTGACAAGGTGGGGATGGGTCACAGCTTGGACTCGATGGTCTGGGAGGGTTTTTCCACCCTCAATCACCCTGTGAACCACCAGGTTAAAAAGGAGCACCTCTCATTTCAGACTCTGCAAAGACAAAACGCGCAAGGAGCAACCACCCTTGTGGGAAAAGGGAAAAGCTCCGGGGACTCCCTGCTCTGGGGGACGGATCCCAAGGCTGCTCCTCCTGCTTGCAGCCTGGGAGAGGAGAGAGGAGAGGCTGAGGAGATTCCCAGGCAAGCAGCAGCTGCCTGTGCCCCAGCAGCTCGCAGTGAAGAGCCCAGCTGAGCAGTAAATGCAGGGCGCCCGCCGAGCCGCAATCACCCGGGACACGGAGCACAGGGGGATGCTGCTCCACCTCACACATTCCCCAGCCCTCAGGAGGGCTTGGGCTTTGGAGCACGGGCCCAGGGAACAGCTGTCAGCAGCAGAAATGCACCTCGGGGGTGGCCAAGCAGCAGAAAACACGAGATCCTACCAGCCGTGCCCACGGAGCATCTGGCTGCTGGGGGTGATTGCAGAATACCTGGGGAGAGGCACACGAGGATGTGTGCACCTGCACAGGTGCTGGGACTCCAGATTTAGGCTAAGGAGGGAAGGACAGAGAGGATTTTGCTCCCAGCCCAGCATCAGAGTCCCTCTCAAACGAACAAAGGGGTGTTTCAGTGCTCACAGCCCTCTGCATGTGCCCAGTCCCCACCTGCTGCCTCCTCCCTGACTGAATTCAGGCACAAAAGGAAGCTGAGCACGGCTCAAACACCCTCACTGTGTGTTAAATTTTGCCTTGCTGAGCTTGCCATCCTCCCAAGCTGCCTTCTAGCTGCAAGGTGCATCTGTCTGTCCCCCATTTCCCCAGGAGGTGCTGCTAGACAGGAGTTCCACCCAGGTACACCAGCGAGTTGTGGCTACACCTGGGACAGCCGCCCCAGTGCGGCCCCAAATGCACTCAGAGAGGGGAGGAGGAGAACTTCCCTCCATTAAAACCTCACAAAGCCAAGAAAACCCCAAAGAGCTGAAGCTGTTTAGCAGCTTGCCACGCTAATTCTCGTGCATGTGAAGATGACTTATCCCAGCCCCATCCCCAGCTGTCTGAAAATAAATCAAACCAACTTCCCCTGCTCAAGTTTCCAGCCAGAACGCGTCAGGAGCTGTGCGTTCACAGCTCCTGCTTTGGTGGCTCCTCTCTCCTCTTCTGACAGCAGCCTGGGAGAGCCTGGCTGATGGACAGCTGTCTGTGGAGCATTCCCAATCCCAAAAAAAGAGTGGGATGGCTGGGAAAGAGTTCCCCAGGTCCTTCAGGGTGGGAGGTGCCTTGCTGAGAAGCTGCTGCTGGATCACGAGCTGACCCCTGCGTGCAGCACAAATATGGAATTCTTTTCCTCCTAAGCCCCCTTTTTTTAATCTTTTTTTTTTTCATCTCCCAGCTCTGCAAAGTCAAGAGAATAAAATAAATCAGGGCTATACAGGAGAGTTTTGTGTTCTCTCTGGAGATAAAAGTCTCTAAATACCAAGCAGAATTATGGACGATTTGCCTCCGAGAGGGAGCAAGTTGCTTCTGAAACTACTGATACATTTTTAATGACTGTGTGAGCTGGTGCTCTTCTTCTCTGCTATCACCACGGCGTCCTGCTAGTTGGAGATTTCTGCAGAAAAATTCTTAGACAGTAGAGCAAAAAGCCAAAAGGCAGAATAAAACGTTAAATCACTAAAAGAAACCCCTCCCCCCCCAAAAAAAACCCTTCTGCTGAAGCTGCCACAGAGATAAAGAAGACATCCCTGAAAAGCAGGCACCTCTCTGCTCGTTCCCCCTGCACAGCCTGACGAGGACACTCGAGGAATCTGCTGTTATTTCATGGAATTATGGAGTGGTTTGGGTTGGAAGGGATCTTAGAGATCACTTGCCACAGGCAGGGACATCTCCCACCATCCCAGGTTTCTCCAAGCCCATCCAACCTGGCCTTGGACACTTCCAGGGATGGGGCATCAACTTCTCAGGGCAAGCTGAGATTCCCAGTGATTTCTGCTCCCACCTCCCTGCAGAACCTGGGATCTGCACATCTGTCCTGCCACATCTGCCCCCAGCAGGAGCCACCCAGGGCTCAGCATCTCCAGCTGCCCTGGGCAGCAGTGCCAGGCCCAGGCTTCCCAAAAACCCCAAGGTGTTTGCTTTTATCCCCGTGCAACCCCGCACTGCAAACCCCCCTGCACGCCTTCTCCTGCAAGCTGAGAAACCACAAACACCCCGGGAAAACCTGGCAGCAAAATTCCACCTTCTCCAGGCAGATTTTTTTCCACCCAAGCAGGAGTTTGGAGGGGGCTTTGGTGTTGATGGATCTCTCCCTGCCTCACCAGAAGCTTGATGAATGGTGAGAAAACGCAGCTCGAGCAAAGCTGGAGTAATCCTCACAGCTGAGACAACAAATTCAACAGCTGCAGAGCAGCGAGGAATTGGGGGAAAAGCTGTCGGGGAGTATCAACAAACAACTTAACGGGGCTTTTTCATCCTCTCGACAGGCAAAGAGAGCTCCTGCCTCGTGTCAAGCTTCTTCTGCAGACAGGCTGGGGTTTAAACGGAACAGGCAAGAAGGGAAGAACCTGAGAAAGCTGAAAAACATCTCAACAAGTGGCTGGTGCTGGGCTCCAAAAAGTGTCTCATGAGGAGGGGAGAGCTCCACTGACAGCCTGCCCCGGGGCCAGGGAGATGTAAGTTCAATTAAACTGAAAAATCGCTCCATTTAGAGCCACCGCCAGTATGTTTCGCTCGGCAAAAAATGCATAATTAGCACGGGTAAATCATTACCCCGAGGTATTGTCGCAGTCAAAAAAACCTCTGTGAGGCTGAGGGATCGACATCCATAAAGAGAACGAAGGGCTGGAATGACAATGGTACATTTGAAGGAAAAAAAAAACTAAATTAATGTTCGGATGGGGTATAAACCCTTCACGCTGCAAGGAGCTGGTGAATTCCCTATTTTTGAGGGCTGGAAGAATCAGCCCTCAGGGCAAGGCTCCTCACACAGCCTCTGGAAGCAGGCAGTGCTTTAAAAAGATACTTAACAACATGAAGCAGAGCTCAGTTCCAGTCTGGCAATTTCTATGTTCCTATAAAAACCACGTCTCGTTTTTTAGATTTCATCAGCATGAAAGAGGCTGCTTTGCTCACAGCCACCCCTCTCTTTGTCCTCACACCAGTGCCAGGCATGGATTTACCCAGGCTGAGAGACAGAGCTGGGGTATCTCCCTTCCCCAGGTGTCAGGGGATGAAAGGAACCTTGGGCTCCCCATCACATCTCACCTCTCCAGAGAGCAGCCAGGTGACACCAGGGCAGGTGACAGCCAGGGAAGGTGATACTGGCGATAAACACCTGCTCAGCTGATACATAAAATGGATTTTTTAAAAAAATTTCATTCCCCTAGCTGTGTTCTTTCATCTCTCTCTTCTTCGTTTTTTTTTCCCCCTCCACCCTTCGTGACTTCCAGAAAAAGAAGCAAGAAAACTTCAAGGAGAAAAGAATTCTGGAGGCAGTGAAGCAGAAGGACGAATGTACTGCTGACATTTCTCGTTGCTGTGGATTATTTTCTTTCGCTTTCTCTCTCCCCAGCCTTGAGTCCTCTCATCTCACCCTTCCCAATCCTCCCCAGAATTAGCAAAGGCTGATCAAGTTTCCTATCACTGCTCAGAGATAAAGGCAGCATGTCCCCATCCTAATTCCTCACACGGGCTGGGCTATCTCAGAGTGAGATTTCCCCCAGCATTATCAGCCCCGGACCTGTGAACACAAGGACACTTCAGGCACAGGACATCTTTATTCAATTTTCCTCTCCTCCACAGCTTTATCACACCACCCATCAGCCCTCCCAGGCTCAGGCAACACTTGAGAGCTCTGCTGGCACAGAGGAGGGAATTATGAGTGTGGGAACCCCACCTGCCCCTCAGCCACGCTCCAAGTCCCATTACAGCAGCATTAAAGCATTAAAGCTCATTTGCTGGGGCAGCTCACTTGATCCTGGCAGTGGGGCTGAGCTGGGCTCTGCTTGGCAGTTTAGGCAGGGCAGCCACGCTGCAGAGATCCAGAGCTGTGCCCTCTCTGCCCTCCTCTAAAGCCTTCCCCAAAGAAAATCCTGCTGGGAAAACACACAGCATGATGGATGCACAGGAGTAAAACACCCCAGCATTTGAACTTGTGAAAAATGACCAGGTAATATTGGCTTTCACATTTATGTATCAGCTTATGCATGTTGTTAGTGATCGTAAGTATTTAGAAATGCTAAGCAGTGAATTCTGTTTTTCACAAAATCGTGGGGTTGTTTGGGGTAACCCTCCCTGGGAGAGCCACCTGAGCCTCCGTTCCTACAAAACCTGTGTCACCAAAGCACAGGAGGGGTGAGGCTCTACATCCTCCAGCCTCGGCTGTGCTTTCATGCCTGAAATGTTCCTCTCCTTCTTAAATCAGCCTTTCCAACTTCTCCCATCCCAACTCCTCCCTGTTTTTCTCCAAGTCTCTCTGCTGTGCTGGAGGAGCTGCCCCAGCGAGGATGCTGCCCCATCCCTGTGCCAGAATTCCTGCTGCTGGCAGCAGCACAGCCCCAGCTGTGCCTGTGCCTCAGCCCCCTGGCAGTGAAGCTGCCGAGCAACAATTTGCACCTTGCACAGAGCACCAAACACCCCAGCACATCCCTGCCTGCATCATCTGTCAAAACCACCCTGGCCGTGACCAAAAACCACCAGGAAAAGAGAAAACCCAGGCCATGCAGGATTCCCTGCCTCCTCTGGTGCCCACGATTTATCTTTATTAACAAACAACAGCAGCTAAAAGCACCGTGGTCTCCCACGGCGAGGACTGTGCGAGACTCTCTTAATTGGCTTGGAGCTGTTATCTGAGAGGAAAAATCAGCACCAGGCTGGGGGAAGAGGAGAGGCTGAGGGTGGGAGGAGGGAGGGAAGGGTTTCTCCCAGCTGGGAAGGACAGGGAGCTGTCACTAAACAGGGCCAGGAGTGGCCACAGCAGCTCTGCTCCTCTGGTCACACACCCAGCACCTCGATCCTTGACCAGCACCAGGAATTCGATCCTTGACCAGGAACTCGATCCTTGACCAGCACCTCGATCCTTGACCAGGACCTCGATCCTTGACCAACACCTCAGTCCTTGACCAGCACCTCAATCCTTGACCAACACCTCAATCCTTGACCAACACCTCAATCCTTGACCAACACCTCAGTCCTTGACCAACACCTCAATCCTTGACCAACACCTCAGTCCTTGACCAGCACCTCAATCCTTGACCAACACCTCAATCCTTGACCAACACCTCAATCCTTGACCAACACCTCAATCCTTGACCATTCTGAGCACAAAACACAAGGCTGAAGGTTGTTCCCCTTGGATAAAGATTCTGTGCAGGTCAAAAACCATCTCTAGAGAAGGAAAAAAAAGGTTTTGTTTGCCTCCCCACCCCTGGCAGGCACAAACCCTCTGTGTACAGCTATTTTTTGTGATCTAAAGTGCCTCTCCTGACATATTTTGTGCCACATTAATTCAGCAGAAGAGTCCTGCCCACTCTGCAGGGCTTCACTTCCATTAAAGCACCTCTGGTGAGGGACAGAGCAGAGTTTGCACTGCAGACAGCAGTACAGGAGGGGATTTTTGGAAAGGGAAATGCAACTGATCTCTCCAGCTGAGGTGGCCTGGGGACACTCAGAGGTGAGCAGAATTTGAGCTGCTGAACGAGTCTGCTCGCAAAGAAACCTGAATAAATGAGCACAGCCAGAGCCTTGGATTCATCAAAAGCTTAACCAGGAAAGAGGCTTTAAAACAGCAAAGGTCTTACACTGAGAAATGGATAAAAATTGAGTTTTGGAGTCTGGGTTTTGTTCCAATAGGGAACAAACCATTGTGGCTTTTTCAAATTCCAGGGTTTCCTCATCCCTGGAAGTGTCCCAGGCCAGGCTGGACAGGGCTTCGAGCAACCTGGAATAGTAGAAAGTGTCCACAGCTTTGGAAATTTTAGCAAAACATCTTTCCCTGGGCAGTGCAAGATCCAAGTACCCACTGGCATTAAACCTTTTCATTCTTCCAACCTTCTTGCCTGTCTCTTACAAAACCATGCTGTGAGTGCACAAAGAGGATAGAAAACCCACCCAGGACCCCCTTTTATTACATTTCAAGGGCATTTCAAACCCCTTTTTGGAGGTGTCCTTGCACTCAGTGCAGCACCTTGGAGCACAGCAAACAGAGCTGATCAAAAACTCATTTTCACCTCCTCGACTTTTCCAGTTGTGCCTCACTTTTGTTGTGCTAAGTGGAGACGCTTTTGGGAACCTGCTCTTGGTGATCCAACCTTCAACACACAAAACACCAACTCTCCCTTTTGAAGGAAACCCTTAGGTTTGAGGCAGTTCCCTCCACCTCTCCAAAGGCTGCACAAAAAAAAAAAAAAAGAAAAAAAATTCTCCTCTTAGCAAAAAAAAAGGCTTTGATGGAAAATTTTCAGCTCTCTCAGAAGAAAAGAAACCCAAGGAGCACGGAGCCCTATTTGCTGTTAGTGAAGAATTACTGCTACACCAATGAGGCTCTTTACACATGAAGGAAGTTCTAAAATATGAATTGGATCTGTGAACATCTCGGGAGTCTGGAGGGAGAGAAAGCTCTTAAATGCATCAACCTGATCTCTGGGCTACAGAAAGAAGATTAATCTATTTATTTAACTTACAGGCCCTGGCAGATTCAAGAGGGAGAAGAAAGAAAAACAAAGCAGCCTCTACCAAATCAACCTGCAAAAAGTGGTTTATGGCCAAAAATCTGAGTTTGCTTCTTTTTATTGCTGCCAAAACTGTAAGTGAAACAAATAGATTAATCTCCCATCTATCACCCAAAGAACATTTTGATCCATCCAAGCTCTGAAAGTGGGGGTTTTGAGGCTAGAAGGAGGCAGTTTGTGAATGGCTGAAGATGATGTTTGTGTGTTTTCATGGAGTAAGGATTGCATTTGGATGACAGGGAGCATATGCACAGGGAAGGAGGTGGGAACAAGGACAGATGCCAGGCTGAGAACAGGCACAAGAAAGCACAGGGGTGATAGGCTTGGGGGGCAAAGGAGCAAGGAAACCTGCAAAATTAATGGGCTACAAGGAAAACACAGGAGCTGGGAGATGCTGGTGTAATAGCACAGCTGCACACAAGCAGCAGCTGCAAAAGAAGAAAGCAGCAATAAATAGTCTTGCATAGGAAGGCAGAATCAAAGTCCAAAGTTGTATGTGAAGTTGCAATTAAAGGCATTATTTTGCATGAGAGAAGCTTTTAATCCTGCTTGTAGCAAAAGTGACAAGAAGGGAAAGAAAAAAAATGATTTCAGGCCAGAAAAGCATGGGTTTGATTAATTAACAGCAAAAAGCACCAATTAGGGGTGCAGTGCTCTTGTGCTGCTGAGATGAAACACCCAAAACCCAGAGGGATGGAGGAGAATGGGCAGCCCTGGCACTTTTCCTCTGCTTGTTGTAAGCACACAGCAAATCCCATATAAAGAGGGGAATTCTGGCTCTAGGGGAAGCACCAGCCAGACAAGTGCAGCACTCAGGGTTTGTTTTTGGTTTTTTTTTTTGGTATTATTTGCTGACATCCCTCCCTGGTGGGGCTGTGAGCCTGAGGGAATGGGATTTGCTTTTAATCCAGCAGAGACTCCCTGGCTCAGCAGGAGGAGCATCCCCAGAGCAGGGATGGGGAGAGGACAGGAGAGAGGCAGTGTTGGCTGACAAAAAGGAAATTTCCTCTCCTGCCTGTCACTGCTGGGCAGGAGACCAGACAAATCCTCACACTCAGCCTTGGCAGGGACCTGCTCAGCTTCTCCCCTCAGCACCACAGCAGCCCAGAAAATTCACTCACAGACATGAACCTGCTCAGCTTCTCCCCTCAACCACAACAGCCCAGAAAATTCACTCACAGACATGAACCTGCTCAGCTTCTCCCCTCAACCACAACAGCCCAGAAAATTCACTCACAGACACAAACCTGCTCAGCTTCTCCCCTCAGCACCACAGCAGCCCAGAAAATTCCCTCCCAGACACGACTTGTCTCCACAGCCCTGGCACCTCTCCATTTCTCACCACGCTCCCCTCCCTGTCTCGTGGCCTTTCCTGGGTTTATTTAAGGCTTGGGGAACCTTCTGCACAACGGGAAATTTGGGCTCAGAGCAGCTTGCATGGTGCTGCAAGAAGTGCTTTGGAAGCAAGCACCACTCAAGTTTCACAAGATAAACACATCTATTTTCACAGATAAACTCCTTTCTGCCTGCTTCACCCTTTGTTTCTCCAATATCTGGCCACTTCACAGACACAATTCCAGGGCAGGTCCACACTTCCCCTGTGCTTCTGCCTGACTTATTCACCATTTCTCCTTTTTTGCTAAGGGGAGCTTGCTCAGAGAGAGCCACTCCTGCAGGAGATCCCAGTTTTTCTACACTAAAGGTGAGCAGAGATCTCAGTTTTTCTACACTAAAGGTGAGCAGAGATCCCAGTTTTTCTACACTAAAGGTGAGCAGAGATCCCAGTTTTTCTACACTAAAGGTGAGCAGAGATCTCAGCTTTTCTACACTAAAGGTGAGCAGAGATCCCAGTTTTTCTACACTAAAGGTGAGCAGAGATCCCTAATGGGGCTTGCACTGCCATAAAAACCACCCTAAGGACAGCCCTGCGGAAAACCCCACAGCCAGAAAAAAAAAAAAAAAATTCAGCATTGATTCTGCAACCTGAAGATGTCCCTGCCCATGGCAAAGGGTTGGAATGGGATGAGCTTTAAGGTCCCTTGCAACCCAAACCATTTTGTGATGCTGCATTTGAAGAGCCAAGCACGGGATAAATCCCACAGACACCTGAGGAGGTTTTACTCCACTCTCTCTGCTGTCTGTACAGGATGAGGAGTGACACCAGAGCCTTCCTCCAGTGAGCAGAGATCACTTGGCCTCGTTAGCAGAGCGTGACACAGAGTCCCACAAAGGGCCAGGACAGGGCCCCAGCATGAAAACCAAATCTGCTCCCTGAGCAAATGCACCATGCCCAGGTTAGCTGCAGTCAGGCTGGCCGTGCTCCTGGCTCAGCAGCGTGCCCAGAACTGCTCCCAGAGCTCTCATCCTCATCAGTGATGCCCATTTTCCAAACTGAGCAAGGAGCAGCCCTTCCCAGAGTTGGTTTTGCAGTTGTTCTCATCGCTGGCTCAACATCAATTCTGGTTAAATGAGGGAAGGACAAAGTTATGCCCGAGCTGAGCGCTCTGAAAAGCCTCATCACATCACTCTCCTCCAGCTCGGGCATAAATCGTCCTCATTAACCAGGCTTGGCCCAGCTTTAATGTTTGCATCTTGACCTATAATCCACCCCGAGCCCAGCACCACGTCCTGCTGCAGCTGTCACCCACAGTCCCAGCCCGTGTGGGCTCAGCAATGTGACATCCTGAATCTGCTCCTTCCCACCCAGGCACTTCTGCCTGTGTGTCAACAGCAGAGAAAAAGAGGATTCAACAGCTGAGCTCCCAACAGCCACTTCTGTGCCCATCCTCAATCAGTCTGGAGTAGGGTGGCTCCAGCTCCCAGCCAGATTTCGTGGGGATGCAGGCTCGTGAAAAACTCCTGGTTTCTCTGAGTTTCACAGAATCACAGCCTGCTAGAGGAAAGGTTTCCTCACAGAGAGAAGTGTTTAGCTCAGCTCCCATCAGGCACCAAGGAATCCACCAGGGAAGGGCGTTGTGCATGCCCTAAACGTGGGGAAATCATCAATTAGAGCTTGCTGAGCTCAGCCACGAGGCATAAACAACTCTCCAGGCTGCCTTAACTCCCCAGCTCATGGGAACCACTTGGGTTTCATTCCCCCACCCTCTGGAATTCACTTCATCTCAGCCCCTCTCCAAGCAGAGGGAGTCTGGAGTGGCTGTGATTCAGCACAGCTCATTTGAAAGCAGTCTGCAGCCCAGCAGGCTTCCAAACTATTCCAGGAGCCACTGGCCCAGCTGATTGCTGCTGACTGCTGTCAAATGGCAGCCTCTGAGCCTCCCCTGCCCCCAAGGAGAAAAGCTGTTAATGCAAAAATCCACATTATTCCTTCCCAAAAGTAGTTTCCATACTGCTGGTGGGAGAGAACAGCACTGAAGGTGAAGAAAAGATCTTGATCAGACCCCCAGCCTGAGCTGGGGCAGCTTTTCCTGCCCTCCATCCTCAGCCTGAATTCAATCACAAACATCAGGGGGCCTTTCTCTCTCTGCCACCCCCAAAAAACGCTGCTGCTCCAACAGCAAACCCTCAAAGAGCTCAAGGAGGTGGTGACCTGTTATTAACAGAGCAAGGGCAGCCTGGTGTGGGCAAATAGAGCCTTGAATCAGAAACAGAGCCAGGGACAACAGTCCCTGCCCTGAGCTCACTCTCTGCCCCCACCACTCCACCCCAACAGCTCTCCTCCCACAGCAGCTGGGATGAGAGCACTTCAGGAAGGTTATTTCACACCTGGATTTCAGCACTGATCTGGGCATCGTCCAATTCCACCCCATGGCACAGGAGATGGGGCTGGATGCTGGCAGCACGAAGTGAGAAAGGTGAAGAGCACAGCCCCAGCCCTGCAGTGACACCGTGCAGGAGCCTGGCCAAGCACAAGGCACAGACTCCTCTCCCTCCAGCAGCAGCTCCAGCCAGGGAATGCAGCAAAGAACGATCAGAGCAGAAAGCCTTTGACACATCAAGGGAAAAAAAACAACCCAGAAAACAACACTCTCAGCAATAAACAGTGCATAATTTGCTGTTACTGAGGCACTGGATTAACTCTGGCCCCTGAGCAGGCTCAGAGTCTCCATCCTGCAGGACCTCTCTGAGCAGCACTTCCAAGGAGCTGCTCATTAGGGCTGCAAACACCCAAAGCCCTTTCAGATCCAGCTGCTCTCTGAAGTTCCCTGCCTGCTCTCTCTCTCCTGCACGACTGCAGCCCCCTAAAAACAGAGTTCACCTCTCTCAGTGGGGATGTTTATCCCAACAGCTCCCTGCTTGGGTTTGCTCCACCCTGATGCCTCCCTGAGCCTGGCAGTGCTCATCAGGAGCACTGAAAATAGAAGCAGCTCACCTCCTGTGTGCCTGCTGCAGCCAGGTTGATGAGTGCCTGTCCTTTTTTCCTACCTGCCTCCGAGCATCCCCCTTTTCCTCCCATCCCCATGGCTACCAGCACTCTTTGCCAGCTGCCTGCCAAACCCCCATCCTCGGGGAGGAGGCACCAGTGCCTGCCTTCCCCTGCTCTGAAACTCATTCCCTGGCAATGGATCCTGCTCTTCTCCCCCCATTTATCCAAGCTGGTTGTGGTTTTCCCTGTGCCTGAACTTCCTTGGCAGGGTTTGTCCTCGGGACATCCCTGCAGAGGAGTGCAGTGCTGTAATCCAGCCTGATGTGCCACAGGGCACACAGAGTCCCCTCAGAGCCTCCCCAGAGCCAAATCAACCTCAGGACCACCAGAAGGGAGGGGGAGAGGCACAGCAAGGAAAGTTCAGTGGGATTTGCCTGGTGCTGCAGCTCCTGGGCTGTAGGGAAGCAGGCAAGGCTCCCAGGTTCACTGAGGCACTGCCACCCTCCACCACAGCCTGGCAGCACGGGATCTGCAGGATCCTGGATCTGCACGAGGGAGAGCAGCTGGTGTTCCGTGGCATTTTAACTCAGGCCAGCTCAAATCCATTCCTCGGTGTCAGCTCCACCAGCTCAGCCACTCTGCTCCAGCCTCAGCCCAGAGAGGAGAAGAGAGGTCCAGGGATGGGAGGCAGAATCCTGGTCAGGAAGAATTCCTGCACTGAAAGGGCTGTTAAACACTGGCAGGAGCTGCCCAGGGGGGTTTGGAGTCCCCATCCCTGGAGGTGTCCAAGGAACCACTGGAGGGGGCACTCAGTGCTCTGGGCTGGGGACAAGGTGACAGCTCAGTGGTCTGGGAGGGCTTTCCCAACCTCAGTGTTGGATTCTAAACCTGATTCTGCACCAGTCCTGCCCTCCCCATCCCAGAGAGGGGCACAGGAGCTGGAGACAGGAATGTCAATGTCTGGGGAAGAGGAGAAGTTAAAATTAATTAATTCAGAGCAGGAAGAGGCCACATTTCTGCCCAAACCCAAGGCAGGAGCAGAGCATCCAAACCCCAGGGAAAGAATGGATGCTCTCCAGATCCCTGGATTTATGTCAACCTGGAGACCAGACAAGGACCCATTAATTCCTGAGCTGTCCAAGCAAGAACTGGATGAGTGACAACTTGAGCACAATGCCTACAATGGCCCACGTCCCCGGGGTGCCCAGCAGAGGATGCTGGCTCTGGCTGACACTCCAGGAGAAATCCCAATTCCCACATCCCGCCCTCCTCACGGCGCCAGCCAGGAGCCCTCTCCTCCCCCGTGCCTTGGGAAGGGCTGATAAAGGAGCTGCCTGGCAGCACTGGAGCCTCTGCTCCTCCTGCAGCCTCCTCCTCCTCCCATCCCTGTCCCTCTCTTCGCTGCCACTCAGGCAGGAATTGCTCTCTGGGGAGGGATGGGGGGCACGGGATTTTCAAATCCCTCCTTCGGAGCTGACAGCAGCCTTTCAGCCCAACAACAGCTCAAAATGCTGCTGAAGAGAGATATTTTTATGAAAGCTCCCCCCGCCCCAACCTTCCCGAAATCATTCTAAGCTCCTTTTCTTAGGCACTTTGAAATAATTAAAGTCTTCCATCAAATTATACTGAAGATCTCTATGAAAAGCCTTTAATTTCCATTCACTTAATGTAACTCCATCCACCAGATGAACTCTGCAGGGGGCTCTTTTTGTTTGCAGTTTTTCTTTTATCCCATCTCTTTTTTTTATTATTATTTTATTTTTTTTCCCCCTACTCCTCCTCATAAAACACCACGCTGGGAAACTTTAATTTGATTTTAGCCTGACTGGAATTTTTGGGCCGTGCCACATCCTGCACAGCTGCAGTGGGAATCTCCAGCTCTCCATAACATTTAATCAGCTCCTGGTGGGCAGCAGCAATGTCTGAGTGTGGGGTGGGGACGTGAGTGAAGCCTCTGAGTGAGCAAGGAACCAGCACCAGAATCTCCCCAGTCCATTGCTCCCTCCCACAGGAATGCTGGGATCACAAAACGTGCTCCAGGCAGCAGAGAGGTGAGGGTTTTTTATTTTATCTAAGTAAGGGGAGATTGCCAGCCTGACCTTTAGCTCAGGGAATAAATAGCAGGGATTTTCCACCGGGCAGAAATGGCTCTTTCCACCCCGGCAGCTTCTCCAGGTGATAAATCCTTTAATGAGGGAGAAGTTTGCCAAAAGAGAGCCAGCATCAGCTCCTGAGTGACAGCTGGGAGGTGCTGGGCAAGTTTGTGCCACGAGGCCACAGCTCAGGATGTCACCAGGGCTGTGTGAACGTGCAGAGAATCCCCCTGTGTGTGCCACCACCTCTGGCTGCAGCTGTAGGAACCAAACCTAACAACAAGCCCCAAAAAACCCTGATTTTCCCCAACATTCTGTGCAGTTCAGGCACTTCAAAGCCTATTTGCCTTGACACAAACGAAGAGGATCTGCTCCCCAAACTGTTTGTGCAGCATCTCTAGACAGGGAGCTCAGCAGCACTGCAAACACTGAGTTCAGGACAGGCAGGCAGAGCCCTTTTCCCCCCACTTTGTCCTGATCCAACTCTCCCCAGGGTGATGGAGAAGCAGAGCCAACACCTTGGAAGCAAGGGGAAAGAGCAGATCAGGAGGAAAGGCACGTGCTCCTGTCCACCAGGAGATTTCCCTGACTTTTGTGGCTTTCCAAGGCTTTTCTCCCTGGTGCTGAGCCATTCCTCCTCACTGGGTGTCTCTTGGCCAACACATTTTCCCTGGCACAAGGGCAGGAGCAGTGGGGTTATGTAAAGGAGACAAAAAAATTGAGAGTCAGGCCTTGGCAGATCCCTGGGTTGGTGCAGAATGGCTCCGATGGATCCATGCAAGGAAAAAATAAGGGGAAAAAGCCCCACAAACTGCGAGGAACAGGTTTTAGCTGCTAATAACTGAGAGGCACGGGGCAGAAAACAGGGACAAGACAGAGGAATGCAGAGTTCTGCACCCTGAGAGAGGAACCAGACAGGGGCCAAGGGCTACTGATGCGTTTCAGGAGCAGGCCATGTGTCCTGGTGTAATTCAGCACTTAAACTCAGTTTACCCATGCTAAAATGAGAATTCTCACCCAAAACCAGGATAAGAAGAGGAATGCCAGTGTCCCTGGGACCGGGCAGCCCTGCACACACAGGTGACCCTATCCATAGGCCACATCCCCAAGCAGCCATGGCCTTGCTCTTTCCCAAGGCTTTTTAGGGAGCTGTAGAAGCTTTGACACCCTCCAAAAAACCCTCAAAAAATTTGCAGCAAGCTCTGTGAGAGTTAAAGCACTGGCACGTTGCACTGCCAGCAGCTGCTCAGCAGAAGGGAGATGATGATGATGATGATAAACTGGTGTTTGATTTTCTCACTGGCAGAAGCTGGGACACAGGGTTCAGAGCCCTTTGTGGCACCCCACGGGAGCCACCAGACAAGGAATTATGCAAGAGCAAGGGGAATAAAGCTTGCTGACCTTCCAAAACATCAGGGCTTGATTTAGTAATCACAGCCCCAGCAAATTCCAGGAGCTGGGAAAGGCTCCTATGAGGCAAAGCCTGACTCTGCTTCAGCACACCAAGACTTCCTCCCCAGCTCTGCTGCTTGGCCAAACTTTCTCTGCTCGTGCATTAATTTTACCACCTGTACCTAGTGAGAATAATGTCACAGACCTCTCCAGCAGGGGTGTCAGGATGAAGAGTGTTCTGCAAGGCTCATACATCATCATTAGCTCTGGCCAGGAATAACCCAGGCGCTGGGAGCCTGCAGCAGCATTTTTCCAGCTGCACTTGGAATGTGTTTCCCTCCTTCCAGCCCACACCCGGTTCCTTCTGCTTAGCTGGACTTTATTGCCATTTATTTGCACCACAGAAGCACCCCAAATGAAATCATTGTCCCCAAAAATGATGCCTTGTCAGTCAAATCAAGTCCTGCTCTGCACAGCAAAACAAAAAAAAAAGACAGAGAATCATGGAATATCCTCAGCTGGAAAGGATCCATAAGGATCATCTGAGTCTCTGCACAGCACAACCCCAACAATTCCACCCTGTGCCTCAAAATCTCAAACCAGAAGATGCTGCCATCAACATTTCACACTGAAGTCTACAGACAGCACTCAGAGAAAAGCCCAATATTTACCAAAATGAGGAAATAACGTTTTTTTAAATTTGCCATTAACATTTCACACCAAAGCCTACAGACAGCTCTCACAGAAAAGCCTAATATTTACCAAAATAAGGAAATAACTTTTTTTCATTTGCCATTAATATTTCACACCAAAGTCTACAGACAGCACTCAGAGAAAAGCCCAATATTTACCAAAATGAGGAAATGTTTTTTTTTACATTTGCCATTAACATTTCACAACAAAGTCTACAGACAGCACTCACAGAAAAGCCCAATATTTACCAAAATGAGGAAATAACTTTTTTTTACATTTGCCATTAACATTTCACACCGAAGTCTACAGACAGCGCTCAGAGAAAAGCCTAATATTTACCAAAATGAGGAAATAATGTTTTTTTTACATTTGCCATTAACATTTCACACCAAAGTCTACAGACAGCTCTCACAGAAAAGCCTAATATTTACCAAAATAAGGAAATAACTTTTTTTCATTTGCCATTAACATTTCACACCAAAGTCTACAGACAGCGCTCGCAGAAAAACCCAATATTTAGCAAAAAAGAGGAAATAACAGCTTTTAACAACATTTCCACAGGGATTCCTGCCCTGTGGTGCAGCAGCTCAGCCATCCCCATCCCCACAGTGGGACAGGGCACTGGAAGAGTCACTCCAAGAGTTGGAGTGCAGACACAAACCGGGTGGGTTACGCGAGGTAAGCTCCCTCTGCAAAATCTCTCGCCCCAAAGCAGAGCAGTGATTCACCAGATGAAGAGACTCTCATAATTCTCCTCCTGACAGCTCAGGACAAGCAACACAGCTCTGGCAGCATCGGGTCAGCGCCGTGCCTCAGAGCGTGGGCCAGAGCAGCGCGGGGTGAAGGTAATTAACGACGCGGTAACGAAGCGCTTTAGTCAGCGCTGTCGTGGGCAAAGGGAGAATCAAAGCTGCCAGCAGGGCTCTGGAGCTGCCTGCTGGCCCCACAGCTCCTGATGGCCTTTGGAGAGGAGCTGGAGTGGCCTTCTCCAGAAATCCAAATAAGCCCCACGTCGGCACCAGCAAGGGGGGACACGCAAGGAACCCCTCGCAGCGTTTTTCCATCCTCACGTTAAAAACCAAGAGCCAAAGGCTCTCTCCCTTTTCCAGAATCCCAGAGGGGTTTTCCAGAATCCCAGAGTGCCCATGGTTGACAGGACACCGAATGCCCTGGGTTGTAAGACAGGTGTGTATGTGTATTCTATCACCACCTGTCAGAGCTGGGGCAGTATCTGCTGTTCCTTGGGCACTTTTTTCTTTATCTCTCCCACAGCCAATCCTCCCTCCAGGAGATCTCTGCTGTTCATGGATCATTAATTATTAATTATCTTCTGTTCATGGCCACTGAGTGTCCCTGCATGGCTGAGAAAACTCCATCATCCCATGGGGAGAGGTTCTGCCCAGGGGGAGGAGCCAAGCATTCCTACCTGGATAGAATCTGGGATTTGGAACAACAGAGTCAGCCTCTTCCTGCTAGATTCCCAGAGTTTCAGCTTTCTTCTCCACTGCATTCCCAGAGTTTCAGCTTTCTTCTGCCCTGCATTTCCAGAGGGAGCCCAGGCCCATCTCCAGCAGCACTGGAGCTCCAGAGGAAAACTCCACCCTTGTCCAGGATCCCTGCTCCAGCAGAGCCACCCCTGGCACTGCAGGAGGGCTGAGCCACCCCATTCAGGTGTGTGCTTGGAAAACGCTTCTGTGCCCAGATTTTCGGCTTATTTCAAAAGGTGGGGGGCACCCAAGCAATTTCCTGCATGGGAATCACATTTTTGACACCGAAATGCAGCAAAACCCCAAGTCTGGGTTGATTTCAGCCTTTGCAGCAATATCTGAGAGCAGCACAAACAGCCAGGTGAGTTACTGCTCCCCTGATACTGACTCCAGATTCTCTCTTCTTGCCTGTCCACCTCCATTTCTATCACTATTTTATTGTGAACATTTGTGGTTTAATTTCCACTTCTCCTCTACCTTTTTTTTCCTTCCCCAACACCACTAAAAGCTGGCAGGTTTTAAAATCCCCGAGTATCTCGACGAGAGGAGGGCTGGAACAGCTCCTTTGGGGACAATGGATTCGATTCTCCTGCAGTGTGCCTACAAAGTCAAACCCAAATTCTTCCTTTTTATAGGAATTCATTCAAAGCCTATTGATCTGAGCCTTCATTCTCCTCTTAACAGCCTCTGAGTTGGATTTTTTTATTTTTTTTTTAAATCAAGGTTTCTAAAGTGACATTCGTGTCTGGGCCTTTATTTTTTTAACCAGCTCCTTTACTCCTCCTTGCCCCACTGCTGCTTCCCACACTCCAACTCCACAGCAAAACCCCACAAACTGCCCCAGATTTGTAGCTTTGCTCCCTCCCACCACCACATCCAGGAATCCCAGGATTATAGATGCTGGAATTGCTCCCTGGGAGTGATTACAAGCCGTTCCTAAGCTGGACCTGGGGACTCCTTATGCCCTAAATTATTCTCCTGGAAGCAGCTCCTGCAATCTGCTGAGGGTTTGTACAGCAGGGCTCACACTTACGGATGGTGACAGCTCGGATTTCCTCTGCCTCAAAGAGAAAATTCCACATGGGAATGGTTCTGAGGGCAGTCACTGCCTCCCGCCTGCCCACCCCAGGACAGTGGAATTGCTGATGCACCCATGGGATCATCCCTTCAGCTCTCCAGGTGCCAGCAGCATTCCAGACCTTTGAGGGTGGCTCCACAACCCTGCCAATTCCAGAGCACAACCGGGAAATCCTTACCCATGAGCAAAAAAAAAAGGACCTTACAACACCTCCTTAAAAATCGTTTCCTTCATGGCAAATAATNATACTGACTCCAGATTCTCTCTTCTTGCCTGTCCACCTCCATTTCTATCACTATTTTATTGTGAACATTTGTGGTTTAATTTCCACTTCTCCTCTACCTTTTTTTTCCTTCCCCAACACCACTAAAAGCTGGCAGGTTTTAAAATCCCCGAGTATCTCGACGAGAGGAGGGCTGGAACAGCTCCTTTGGGGACAATGGATTCGATTCTCCTGCAGTGTGCCTACAAAGTCAAACCCAAATTCTTCCTTTTTATAGGAATTCATTCAAAGCCTATTGATCTGAGCCTTCATTCTCCTCTTAACAGCCTCTGAGTTGGATTTTTTTATTTTTTTTTTAAATCAAGGTTTCTAAAGTGACATTCGTGTCTGGGCCTTTATTTTTTTAACCAGCTCCTTTACTCCTCCTTGCCCCAGTGCTGCTTCCCACACTCCAACTCCACAGCAAAACCCCACAAACTGCCCCAGATTTGTAGCTTTGCTCCCTCCCACCACCACATCCAGGAATCCCAGGATTATAGATGCTGGAATTGCTCCCTGGGAGTGATTACAAGCCGTTCCTAAGCTGGACCTGGGGACTCCTTATGCCCTAAATTATTCTCCTGGAAGCAGCTCCTGCAATCTGCTGAGGGTTTGTACAGCAGGGCTCACACTTAGGGATGGTGACAGCTCGGATTTCCTCTGCCTCAAAGAGAAAATTCCACATGGGAATGGTTCTGAGGGCAGTCACTGCCTCCCGCCTGCCCACCCCAGGACAGTGGAATTGCTGATGCACCCATGGGATCATCCCTTCAGCTCTCCAGGTGCCAGCAGCATTCCAGACCTTTGAGGGTGGCTCCACAACCCTGCCAATTCCAGAGCACAACCGGGAAATCCTTACCCATGAGCAAAAAAAAAAGGACCTTACAACACCTCCTTAAAAATCGTTTCCTTCATGGCAAATAATCAAAAGCATGGGTGGCACCCAAGCCTTGGCAGCTCCTGGAATTCCCTGAACCATCTCCATTTTCCAGCCTGTTGTTCCTCACCCACATTCCCTGAGTTTTGCTCAGGTGCCACACCAGAGAAGCTGCACAACCCTGCAGATAAGCAAGGACACAGCCCAAAAAACCCAGAAAGTGAGGCCTGGAGAGGCAGCAGGCAGACAGACAGACATGGAAGAGTGAGCACGAGGCTGCTCTGAGCTCACAGCAGGGCTGGGAGAAGCAGCAGCCCCGGATTTATGGGAGCAGGGGCTCAGGGGGAGAGCAGCAGTAAATCCTGCCTCCCCCAGCACAGCTGGGAACAGCAGCACAGGGATAAAATCCTGCTCCAGCAACCTGCAAGATTCCCTGGGAGCATCACTGGAAATTTCAGCTCTTCCTGTCTGTGACTCCTCACATCTGGGCTGGGTGATTAACGGGAGATTAATTAGAGGCAAGCAAGGAAGGAGGTGAAGATGCAGCATGTCCACAGCCACAGGACTCTGCTCTGAGGGCAGAGATGCAGCCAAAAAACCCAAGAGCCTTTATTTGAGCCCACTACCATCCAGATAAACCAGAGTTTTATGCTGGTTTCATGCAAATCCATGGCTTAAAGGCAGATAAAAAGGAGAGGAGGCAGCAAGGACAGCAAAAATATGCCAAGTCCTGAAGGCAAAAGGCATTTTGCTCGATTTAATAAATAAAGCATGTTTCCATTCATTCAGAAAGTGGATAAACACTCAGCTTGCAGAGCAGGAATTACTCCAGGTTGGTTCCTCCCCTCTCTGTTTGGAAAAACACTCCAGAACTGGGGCTCTTTTTCACCCAACTGGTGGGAACAGCAGTGCCAGGTGCTATTAATAGGAGCTGCCTACAGCCTCAGGGAGCTCTGCTGCTCTCACCAGGGCTCTCTACCCATTCTCAGATTTAATTTTCATTCATTAAAGATACAAAAAACACCAAATAAACCAACCCCCCCCCAAAAAAGGTTTCAAACACACTTAATGAATTAACACGTAGATGCTTCCCCTCCTGTCGCTTTCCCCTCAAAGGTCTTTGCCAAAGCAGGAAAATAATAATTCAGCTGTGGCCAAGAATGGGGTTTAAGAAGTGTTTGTTGTTTTCTGGCTGTTTGTTGTGCTTAATTATAGACGTGTTAGAGCTCCCGTGCCCGCCTTCCCCTTCCTGCAGTTACATAATCAGCCTCCAGCACACGCTCCCCACCCACCACAACAACATTCCCAAAGAGTTTTCTACTCAGAAAACTCAGTTTTCCCAGAGTTTTCTACCCAGAGAGGCAAAAACGAGGATGCTCATCAGCCTTGCTGCCCATGGAGAGGAGCTGGGGTGGCCAGAAGGGCTCAGAGGTTTCTGTCACAGCTGGAAAAAAAAAAAAACTTCCAGCCCCGTGCTGAGGTTTTATCCGCGTGGTTGTGGATCTGCTCCCTCCTCTGGAAGCAGCTGGTGCTCAAGGTTTGGAGCATCAATGTCCTGCCTTCGCCCCTGAAGGGCTTTTCCAGGTTACAGCTTCACTGTCCCTGATGATTTATGGGATTGATGAGAATCTCAACAGATGCCACACTTCCAACACGAGCACATCTAGGCATTGAACCAGACATTCTTCATTACACACACAAAAAAATCACACATTGTCCATCATAAACAACGCCAGCCAAAATCCCAGGCTGAGGGAACAATTCCAATGTCACCACACAAAGTCACGCTAAAAATAATAAATCTCCAGCACACACGGAGCAACAGGTGAATACCAATAGTGTGGAATCATTGAGTGACCTGGGTTGGAATGCACCTTAAAAATCATTTAATCACACCCCCTGCCATGGGCAGGGACAGCTCCCACCATGCCAGGCTGCTCCAACCTGGCCTTGGACACGTCCAGGGATCCAGGAAGGTAAAATCGTGCCAGACCCTGACAGGAAAAGAAATTTAACTAATATCCCATCTAACCCTACCCTCAGTTTGAAATCATCTCCCTCTCTCCTGTCACTACATGCTGGAATTAACTGGAAGCGTTAATCCACTGAATTCAGTGGAATTATTCATTTCCTCCTAGTTCTGACCATGTGTGCTGTGCCCCAAAGTTTGTTTAGCAAACACGAGACTGAATTTGGTTAAGAAAGGGACAGCAGAAGGTGCAGGGGAGATGCAGGGCAGCAAGAGCTGTGAGTTCCTTGGAAAACAAGGAGCCTGTTCAAACATCTGCAGCAAAACCAAGTTTTGAACTCTTCTGGAGTGCAGAGATGCAGAATTAACCCTGCTGGCATCAGTTAGGATGTCCCTGCTCCCAAAAGCTGTGCCTGGATGTGATCCCTGCCCTGCTCCAATCCCTCCTGCGAGCAGAGCTTTGGGAATATGGCACAGACAAGAAGTTGGGAAAACAAAAGGGCAGAATCTGACAAATTCGTGCCCCTGTGTGAGGCAAATAAATCAACATATGATAAGAAACACTTATATTGCAATTAGGAAAGTTAGCTTCTGATTGTGATGGCGTGAATTAAAACATCCATGTTGTCTCACCCTTCACATGAGACTGAAAATGGAATAAAAGTTTTTAAAACACCTCTCAGCTGCCCCATCTCTGGATCAGAAAAGAGCTTTAATCCTTTTCTGGGTCAGAAAAGCTTAATCCAACAAAAACCAACAGCGAGGTCGGGGCCACAGCAGCGCCCAAATGCAGGTGGTGACAACCCTTGGAAGGGTGAGCAGCACCCAGAGGGAAGAAGAGGCAGAGGTGGCCCAGTTTGGGGTCACAGCAGCCCAGTTAAGCCAGCCCAAGGCAGGGACAGAGGAGAGTGATCTGTGCCTGTCACATGGATGCTCTCAGAGCCTCCAGCAGCCTCACAGATTAACCAGAGCCCCGGCCTCCAGCCAAGCTCCAGCCACAGGAGCCATTTATCACAATAATTAAAAAAAAAAGAAAAAAGAAAAAAAAGCAGCATTGCAAGGATTCTGGAGCCATCGGTCAAGGAGCAGAAGAGAGGGGAAAAAAAGCTTTCCCTGGATTGTTTTTCCAGCTTTCCTCCACCAGCACCATGAGGTGACAGCTCCAGGAACCTGGCACAGCACTGGCCTTTCCCTCCTCAAATCCCATTCTCTTGTTGCCTTTTGTTCCAGTCACCAGATCAAAAAAAGGGGGGGGGGGGGGGGTGAATTAAAAAAAAAAAAAAGATTAAGACATAAAAGTTTATTGATTGATTTAAAATTATGCTCTGAAACAAAACCCTCTGGATTGGAAAGCTTGTATTTCACCGTGGGAAGGGGTGGTGGAACACAGGGAACACACGGAGAAATAAACAGCCTCGTCTCAGAGCATATATTCTGCCTTCATTATGCCCCTGAGAAGGTGTTAATATACAATGTACAAGGTATTAATCACCCCTCTAACTTCCAAATGCGAAATGCATCATTAACATTCATGCTGCTTTCAATTAGCTTGCTGCATGGGAAGGAGGGAACCAAGACAGGTTCCCTCACTAAATTCTGTTGCCTTCCCAAAGAGTGGGGACCATAAAAAGCAGCTGGGGTGAGGCTCCTGCACTCCCCACCATCCACAGGGTGCAGGGAGGCTTCTCCTGGGTGTGGCAATTACTGAAAGGCAGGGCTTGCAGGCACGCAGGTAATTTAGAAGTGCAAATTTCCAGGAGTGATTCGAGTGGATTGTGACAGATTTTCAAAGGGTGTCAACCAGCCAAAGAGGCAGATAAGCACCTCGTGGGATTTGTAAGAGCTCCTCGACCAAGGCCCCCTGACTCATGTTGATACTTTCATTTCTAAAAAAGGGCTTTGAAGATTTTTTTTGATCCCCAAGTCTTAGAAGTTTTCCAGTTCAGATACAAGCTCTCCTACAGAGAAAAGCTGTTTGTTTCTCATTTGTGAGACTCTCATCTTTCACGGGCTCCTTTGCCAAAGGACTGGAGGTTCAAAGTCACTCACGTAGGACACCTGACCTCTCCCCAAAAGCAGCTCAGTGCTGCCCATTCAGAGGTGATACCAGTGAAATTATTTCATTTCTGGGTGCTGACCACTTCTGGAAGCTCTCAGGAGCTAGAAGGGCAGCACCACCAAGAGATGAGCTGGAAACTTTTCCCTCCAGCCAAACTCTCCCAACTCTTGTGGCCACTCTTCCAGGAATTTGCTTTTGGTGGCAAAGCTGTAGCAGCTCAAAAGCGTCAGAAAAGAAGTCTGGGGAAAAAAAAAATCTGGGTTCTTCTGCTAAAGCAGCTCCCTCTGACAGATCAGTCAGGGCTCCTGTGGTTGTCCAGGCCCCTTCCAAAACAACCAGCCATGGGCCTTCTTGAGCTCATTCCAACTCCAGCTCTATCCTTTGGGAAAAGCATCCAATCACAAGCTAAAGTTGCCATTCATGGATAATTGACCACAAGCCTTAGGGGGGATATTTCAGTTTTTAATTACTCTCACTTCTCAGGACCGTCTGTCTTGGTCCTCAGGCAGAGCTTCTTGAGCTCCTGTTCCTTGCAAGGGGCTCTTGCTGTACTTTCTTAGACCAAAAAAAAAGAAATAAAAAATGCAGTCACCTTGGCAGTAGGAAGAAAAAACAGGATTTCATACAAAGGGAAAGACAAGCTGAGCCCAGAGGATGAGTCACATCTGAGATGTCACCTCGGAGGGAACACAGGCCAACTGCTCTCTGCTGACTTAAAGAGATGAGACACCTCAGTGGAGGTAAGGGGGATGGAGCCAGGCTGAGGGAAATGAGCTCTTCTCCAAAAAACCCCAAACACAGCCCCTCCCAGCCTCCACAGCAGGCCTTGGTTGAATATTGGATTTGGAAGGATGCACCCAAGGTCCCAGAGCTGAGACAGAACAGAGCCCACCCTGCTCTGGGCACAAATATTCAGCACAAGCACCTCCACCTGCAGGAGCAGAGTCTCTCACGAGGCACCAGGAGGCAGCTGCTTTTCCCCAAAGTGAGAGGAAAAAAAAAAAAATCAACAAAAACCTCCCACAGGGACAAATTCCAACCCCTCCCTAACTCAGGAGCTGCGTGCATCCCCCTTTCACTGTGGCAGCAAATCCCACTGAATCCCCCTCACTGCAGCACGTGAGCTGTTCAGTAAAACAGCCTTTTGTTCCAGAGTGACACCACCGGGGACAGAGCTGCTGCCTCAGCATCGAATCCTGCACAAAACCACCTCTCTCCCATCTCCTAAAAACCACAATTCCCCCACGGATGGCACCTGCACAGCAGCCCGGGGGGAATCAGCCAGGCCAAAAAAGTTGCCACGTGCTGGAGACCTGGATCCACCCAGTGGAACAGGTTGCTATGGTTCCCAAGATCTAATCCAGAACGATACAGGTATAAAAAAAGAGGAAAAAATGCAGTGATTAAAAATAAATAAATAGACAAATCTGGGCCCGGTGCCATGAAAAATGTGAAGTTGTCCTTGACTCCAGAAGCAAATGAGGCATGAGATGTATCAAAATGTGATATTGAATATAAGGATGTATTTAATATTTTACAACGCTGGAAATCTTGTTACAAAAGGGTTGGATCATAAATCAAGCCGAGAGGGGGCCAGTCCTTCCCTTCTCTCCCCCTCTCCTTCCCTCCAATTGCTCCTGGAAAAGTTGGAGCGGGGAGGAAAGCTGAGCATCACTCCCAGGAAGAGAGGAGCTGCTGGCTTTGTCCATCAGCAGCAATAAACCCTCATTAATCACCTGATTCCTGGAGATGTCCATCCCCACAGAGAGACTCAGAGGATTCCTCTGCCCTCAGCTCATTAACCCCTTGTGTTAATTGCCTGCCTGGGCTACCACTTATCCAGCTTATTATCTGTACAGGAAGATTTGTCACTGTCCCCTACTGATTTTGCCCCTGGATTTTTACTCTTTTATTGGATGCTGGAGAGCACCAGCACCATCCCACCAGGAGCTGGGGGAATTCAGCCTGTGGAGCTCCCAGGCAAGAAATGAAACACACATTTCACTCCTTTCCCTCCTTATTGCCCAGCCACTCACACTTTTCTTCACTGCTTTTGTTCAATCAAACTCCTGAAAACGAGTAACAGCAAAAAAAAAAAAAAGTAAAGGGAATTTAGGAAAATTGCATCTCCAGTGGAGAAATGGATTTTTTTTTTTTAAATATTGCATGCAATGGAAGTAACCCTGTGGTAAAATGCAGCTCTGGTACCAAGCACTGAAATCCCATCCCCTGGCCATGGCAAACGAGCAGTTTTAATTTAAGCACCACCCTGCATGTCAAGTCCTGTTTGTCACCATGTTAATGGACGTGTTTATTCACACATTCCCCGGAATAAACATCCTCCTCCCTCCTCTCAGAGTCCACAAATGGTGGCACCGACTCCACCAGGGCGGCCTGCCAAAAATATCCTTTACCCACCGATCTTCCCAACCTGCTCTCCTATGGAAACAGCAAAGCCACCCACAAAGGAACCCACCTGCAGCACACTGTCCACAGCCAGCTCCTCCTAACCCTTCCAGCTCCACAGAAACAGAGGCCAGACAATAACCAGGCTCTGAGCATCCTCAGGGACAGGCAGGATGCGAGGCGAGCTCACTCCTTATTGCAGAATTTACACACAATCCAGCTTTTTCCGTGGCTGGGGCACTCAGTCAAAGCCTGAAATTATTTAGTTATCAAAGAATCCAACCATGAGAAAGCAATCCATAGGAAACCAGGCTTCATTACTTCCACTGCTGATGATACTACCCTGAAGACTGGGAGGAAAAAAAGGAAAACATTGGTACTTCAAGTGATGGAGCTTCCAACATTTACCTTGAAATTTATTGCCCAGAGTAATTGAATTGCTGGATTGCAAACTAACACCTGCTCAAGGCTTTAAAAAGTTCAGCAGAGGTAGAGAAAGGCTTTGCTTAAATCACCACCCCTTGCACACAAAAAAAAAAAAAAACAACCCAGTAGCAGTTTCCAGTCTGGAGGAGACACCCTGAACTCCCTGGGAGGAAAGAAAAGGAGAGAGAGAATTCTTTGTTTCAGGCTGGGTAAAATGCTTTGTTCCAATTTCAATATTTATAACCTTAATAAAAAGATGAAACACGTTTCAAAGCTAAATTCTGCCTTCATGGCAAACAATCAAAGCTTGTTTCTCAGCAGAAACCAAACGAGCTCCTTTGCTGTTTTCCAGAATTTCAGCTCGAACATTTCATTTTCCTGAGCGTTTGTTTTGTGATGAATTTCCTTAAAGCTCCTGACAGAAGCTGCTGTGTTCTCCAGCTATCAACCAGCTCGAGTGGATCCCCTCTGTCTTGTAATCACTAAGCCAGAACCCCAAAGTGGTTTCAGTTCCCACTGACAATGGAGTGTGGAGCTAGCTGGGCTGATCTCTGTGATTTCCTTCCTTGGGAAAAAACCCTGAGCTCCACAGGTGAGAGCAAGGTGGAGCAGGGAACCTTCCCAGCAGAGCCTGTGGTGCCTTTGTGACCCACCTTCCTCCTCCTGCCACCTGCAGCCCCCTGAGCCCAAAGCCACCTCCAGGAACCCAAAATCACCTCTGGGAGCCCAAAGGCACCTCCAGGAACCCAAAATCACCTCTGGGAGCCCAAAGACACCTCCAGGAACCCAAAATCACCTCTGGGAGCCCAAAGACACCCCCAGGAACCCAAAATCACCTCTGGGAGCCCAAAGGCATCCCCAGGAACCCAAAATCACCTCTGGGAGCCCAAAGACACCTCCAGGAACCCAAAATCACCTCTGGGAGCCCAAAGGCAACTCCAGGAACCCAAAATCACCTCTGAGAGGCCAAAGCCACCTCCAGGAACTTAAAGCCACCTCCAGGAACCCAAAATGACCTCTGGAAGCCCAAAGCCACCTCTGGGAGCCCAAAATCACCTCCAGGAACTCAAAGCCACCTCTGGGAACCCAAAGCCACCTCCCAGCATGCCAGGGTGGAGGTTTGGCTGCTGTTCCACCATCCCTTCCTGTGCTGGGCTTTTCTTCAGGCTCTGAGTGCCCCAGGCAGAGAAAAATTCTGCAAGGAGGAGTGAGCTTGCCTTGCATCCCACCTGCCCTGAGGGAGGAGTTGTTGGATTCTGATTTTGTGGGACTGGAAGGGTTTGGGGGAGCTGGGCTTTGCTTTTCCTCCTTGCCTGGCTGGACACCACCATTGCTCTTTTTCACTGAATTAGGCAGAGAAAGAGCAGCAAAGCTGGGACCGAGTGCCCCAGGCAGAGAAAAAGTGAATTGTGCAACGAGGAGTGAGCTTGCCTTGCATGCTACCTGCCTTGAGGGAAGGGTTTTTGGATTCTGATTTTGTGGGACTGGAAGGGTTTGGGGGAGCTGGGCTTTGCTTTTCCTCCTTGCCTGGCTGGACACAGCCCCTGCTGGACACAGCCCCTGCTCTTTTTCATTAAATTAAGCAGAGAAACAGCAGGAAAAACTGGGATTTTCAGAGAGGTTTCCCCCAGAACATCCCACCTAAAGCTTCTCTGCTGCCTCCGAGGCAGTGCTCCTGCTGGAATGAACTCCCTCTCCTCCAAACTGGCACCTTGATTTCCTCCTCTTGTCTCCTCTCCTGTCTCCAGGAGCCATTTCCCACCCAGCGCTCTCTGCCTCAGCAACTCTGAGTAAAACATATGAAAGTGTCTTTATTCATTTCTCCAAAAAGTAATTAGAAGCAAGAACAGGAGTCAGGAACGTAAACGTTATCCTTCCTAAAGGAAAGCAGATTTCTAATTAGCCAAGAAAGAATCCCACAGAAGCCTCTTTCTCCAAACAGCTGCTGCTCAGGGATCATCTGTCTCTCTTCTTTTCCTCTTTTTCAGTGAAAAGTTCATTTATTTTAACATATAGCACCCAATTAAGGCAGGCACGGAATCAAGGAACACCGGAGAGGAATGGAGACAACTAGATGAACCCTGAGCACAAAAAAAAAATTGCATTTTCCTGTGTTCCACTCAAACCATGCAAAAAGTGGGAAAACAGTGCCAGGAGTAGCTCAGCTCAGAAGAAACAAGGAGAAAAAAGTGCATTCCTGGCTGTCTTTAGCCCCTCTGAGAGGTCAGACAACTTCCATCCAAATATTCCACTTTATTTCTGCTGGCTTCATTTCCTTTCCTCCCTTCTAGGACATGACAAAGCTGATTGGTTTTAAATCACTGAAGAATCAAAGCTGTGCTACCACTTCTCACACACACACACACGAGATTTTCGGATCAAAAAAGACATTTTCCATTAAGGAAGGTTCTTCACAAGGCACCTCTTTCTTACCCATTGTAAGTTTATTTTTTTTTTCTTCATTATCGCCAAGTTTGACAAGTTCATCTGAAGGAGGAAATGTAAATCACCCCCTACAGAGCTGCAGTGACAAGGGCACATTTTAATCTCGTGCTGAAGGGGACTTTTAAGCAAACCCCCAACCCAAGGAGGCCCATCCATCCTGTGGGATGCATAATTCCAGTTTGAGATAAATCCAGTGGACAGCTCCTCTATGTGATTGTTGATACCCAAGGAAAAAAAAAATCAATATATATAAATATAATGTTTTATATTATATAATGACGATGATTTAACCGAAGTTAATGGGGCTAAGCCGGCCCTGGAATTAATTTTGGCTGCCATTAGAGCTGGAAATGCCTTCCCAAAATTTAATAAAAGGGAAAAACGCCCAAAGCAGGTTGGAGGTGGGTGCTTGTGGAGCCTTCCCGAGGCAGGTACCTGCGACTGCAGGGGCTGGGGGGCTCTGAAGGTCCCTGCCTAGGCTCACATCCAAAATTCCTTCAACACCTCAAAAAGGGGGAGCAGAGCAACGTGCCCATCTGTGCCACGGGCAGCGTTTCCAGCGTTCCCCTCCCTCCAGGAGAAGGTGGCTGTGCCATGCACAGACATACTGTGCCCCCAAGAAATTGCATCAACAAACACACCTACAGAGGCACGGCGTGCTCAGCTGGGTCCTCTCCAGCCTGGCACAGCTTCCTGAAAATCCAGGACAAACAGCCTGAAATTCAAATTACTCCTAAATAGTTCTGCCAGATTCCAGATCTTGTTGGAGTCAGATTTTCCATAAACCAATTTCCCTACAGCTTCTACCTGGATAAACCCCCTGGGGAAGGCTCAGGTTCCTTCCCTTGGCTTGGGAAGGCAGATTTGGGAGCTTGCAAGTGGGAAACCGAGGGGAAACTCAGCCCCTGAAAGACACTAACCAAAATCAGCCCCTTTTGCCAGCCCAAAGCAATAGAGAGCTCTCACATTTATCAGCTGGAAAAGGTTACACAAAGCACACTCAGTGTGTGACCTCCCCAAGCCCACACTGCCCAAAGGCACCCAGGCTCCACCGCACACACGTTCCTGTCTGCTGATAAATTCTTCGGTGTGGAAAAGGGGAGAAAAGGGGGGGAAAAAAACCAATTAAAAGGAAATCCGTAAGAGTAAAATCAGAGATTATCCCTGAGAGCTCAGTTACTGCTGGTACAAACACACAAATCAAGAGATGAGATCTCTATCAATGCTCTGGGACCTGGAAACTGAGAAAACCAAACAGGGGAGGGCAGAGGAAGCCCCAAAGCAGGGGGACTCAGAGATGGCAGGCACTGCAGAGGGCTCTGCTCAGCCTCAGGGGAGCACAGCCAAGAGAGAGGTGCAGCCACAGATATTCAAATTACACATTTTCCAATAGCTGAAATGGAGTCTGATCAAAGGAACGCCTCAGGAATCACCGGGAGGGAGCACAGCAGCAGACATCCCAAAGAAATCCTTTGTTCACATCACTCCTCCTGCAAAAACCCAGTCCCTGGCCTCCCTCCCCTCTGCCTCAGCCCTGGTTATTCAGAATATTGACACCAGGTTTCCTCTGCACTTCAGCTCTCATTACACCATCTCAATCCAGCCCATCATAAACATCAGCTTGATTACAGAGCCTGCTGCACATAATAAACGTTTATAATGTGTATGTAGGAAGAGAGAGACACCTCAATATTTTTGCTTTGGTAAAGACAAATAGCCTCAATTGTTTAATCAATAAAAATGCCTCTGCAACTCCTGCTGTTATTACAAAGCTGTTCCAGACAGAGTGAAAAAGAACCATTGCATCTGTTCTGCTGTCAAAGGAGGCTCTGGACACCTCCTCTGTGCCCCCCAAACCCCAAATCTCAGCTCTGAGCACCCCAGCACCGAGATCTCAGCCGGTTTAAAGGCTCCCATTAAGGAAATGAGGATTCTTCCAGGAAAGGACTCTGCACCTCAGCCAAAAGTACACAGAACCTGAATTATTCAGCAGGTGACAATGACAGGGACAGGCTGGCCTGGGAGGCTCCTGGGTGTTGGCATCAGGAGGAGAGCAGGGGGCTGGATTTGTGGGAATAAGGAACATTTTGCGGTCCTTTCCTCCTGGATTCGTGGAATGAGGAACATTCTGAGGTTTTTGCCTGCTAGATTTGTAGGAATTAGTAACTTTTTGATGTTTTTTCCTCCTGGATTTGTGGGCATGAGGAGCATTCAGCCCCATCTGCCTCACACCTCGCTCACTCCAGCAGCTCCAGCCCGGAGCTGGAGGGAACCCTCAGCTCAAAGGACAAAAACCAGGAATTTTTAAGAGTTGTTCTCCTCTTCCCCTTCTTTGAGTTTTGTTCTCCTCAGGGTATGTGTTACCTTCAGGAAGAACACAGGGTTTTCCATTTCTGGATACAAAAATCCACTTTACCCCTCCAAACCCAAGCTCCATCAATGCCCAGGCAAAGAGCCAGGCTTAGCTCTGAAGAGATCAAGCCCAACCAAGCAGAATTTCCTTGAGGAGCAGGGCCTGGGGTGCTTTTGGGAATACTCAGCAAACCCAGGAGCTCTGCTGGACAAAATTTAAGCCACAGCAGAGGACAAAGTGCTGCCCTTCCTGGGGCAAAAGCAGAACCAGGAAGCCATTCCCCACCAGGAGGATTTTGATCCAAAATTTGATCAATTTGGAGGATATGACCCCTCCAAATCCAACCTGTGCCAAAAGCAGACTGCCCAGATCTGCCACTGAGAGCAGCCTTTGCTCAGCTCTGCTATTTCTCCCGTTGCCTTTGTCTAACTCAGAACCTCCCCGTGGTGCCAGGGGAAAGCTCCAGGACAAGGTTTTCCTTCAGCTCCTGGGGAAGATGGAATTTGCACTGAGCAGGACACTCGGGAAGAGGAGGAACCCCAGGAGTCAGGAGGATTTCCACACCACCGTCCACTCTCTTCTCCACCATTTGCTTCTTCTCAACAAAGACATTTTCCCCCCTCTTCTTTTCCCTTTCTCTCCCTGGAGACTGTAAATTAACTGTCAATTCCCTGGTATTTTGTACCCTGTTCTTTCTGGCTCTTTTCCAGATCTCCAGGGTGCCATTCTTTATTTTTTTTTTCTTTATTCCTCCTCCTTGCTGCTCTCTTTCCTTCACCTCTCTGGTTCTCCTCGCTGTCCCCTGGGGTTTCCTGCTCTGCACAGCTCCTGGCTGAAGGACTCCTGATGTCACCACCAGCTCCGTGTCTCCTTCTCCTCACCCTCTGCCAACGAAGCCTGGCTGCCCTTTCTCCTGCAGGTGGCAAATTCCCAATGGGAAGGGAAAGGGGGAAGGAGGGAAATAAATCAGCACAAAATCCCAGAGATCCCTCGTCAGTCAGAGCCTGCCCTTCAGCCCTGTCCAGGGAGAGCTGCTGCTGCCTGGGGAACAGAACTCGTTTCAGTTATCAGGGCAGGGAGAGAGATTAGAGATGTTCTGGAGAAGGGGAAAATCAGGCAGCGGAGGAACAAAAGGTTCTTGCAGAGAGGGAGAGGAGATATTTCCTCGCCAGGCACAAGTAGAAGCAGAGGGAATAAAGTGGGTTGGGAAGGACAAGAGGAGGAGGAAGAGCAGATCCTGCAAACCCCTCTGCCCTGCACCTCAGCTGATGTGGGGTGAAGAGAAGAAATCGATGCCAAAAGCTTCTTCCTCCTGCTGCAGCAGACACAGCTGGGAGCACTTGAACATCCAGCCCTGGCAGGGACAGCTCTGCCCAAACCCACCCCTGCCTCTTGAGGGATTTCCTCTCCATCCCACCCTTCCAAAGTCTCGCCCTCAGCCCTTCCCTGTCCTCTCCCAAAAAACCCACACGTGGATTTCTACCCCCAACATCATCCCCAGCCCACAGACTGAGCCCCCAGACCCCAAATCCTGCAGCTCCTGCCCCGTTCCCTGGCACAGCTCTCCTCCTGAAGCTCCTGCTGTGCTCAGGCACAGGCAGTCACTCATGCCTGGCTAAAAGCTCAGCTGAAGCCCAGCCAGACTCAAAAAGTCTTGCAGGCAGGTGAAATACAGCCCCAGGATGGTCTGGGAGCAGGAGAGCTAAGCCAGGCTTAAGGAGAGGAGTGAGGGATGCAGGAAATGGAGAGTGGGGAAAGCGGGGATGCATTTCTGCCTGAGCTCCTTCCACGAGCTCCCCTTCATCCATGATGCAATTTCCCACAAATCCAGGAGGAAAGGACCTCAAAATGTACCTCATCCCATAAATCTGGGAGGAAAAAAACCTCAAAATGTACCTAATTCCTACAAATCTAGGGGGAAAAACCTCCAAATGTTCCTCATCCCACAAATCTGGGAGGAAAAAACCTCAAAATATTCCTCATCCCACAAATCTGGGAGGGAAAAAACCTCAAAATATTCCTCATCCCACAAATCTGAGAGGAATAAACCTCAAAATGTACCTAATTCCTACAAATCTGGGAGGAAAAAAACCTCAAAATATTCCTCATCCCACAAATCTGGGAGGAAAAAACTTCAAAATATTCCTCATCCCACAAATCTGGGAGGAAAAAATCTCAAAATATTCCTCATCCCACAAATCTGGGAGGAATAAACCTCAAAATGTACCTAATTCCTACAAATTTGGGAGGAAAAAACCTCCAAATGTTCCTCATCCCACAAATCTGGGAGGAAAAAACCTCAAAATATTCCTCATCCCACAAATCCAGGAGGAAAAAACCTCAAAAAGTACCTCAAAGTACTTCCAATCAACTCAGAAAACTCACACAAAAATAGAGAGGAAATCAGAGAAGAAAGTGAGCAGTGGAGTAGATTCAAGCCACAGAATTTCTGCAGAGAAAAAGGGGGGAAAAAAAAAATCC
This sequence comes from Irena cyanogastra, assembly GCA_013397155.1. Classification (NCBI taxonomy): domain Eukaryota; kingdom Metazoa; phylum Chordata; class Aves; order Passeriformes; family Irenidae; genus Irena; species Irena cyanogastra. The sequence continues at coordinate 225,210 of VWZV01004032.1, forward strand.
AACCTCCTGCTCCTAAAAAGGAAGGAGTGGGCACCACTCAGCTTATGGAGATTTCTCCCTCTGAAAAATTAATCCTGACAATACAAAGCTGTAGACAAAAAAAGGAACAACTCTCTGCAGAGCACCCAGGAAAGAGAAAGCCAAGTTTGGTCAGGGAAGATGATTATTTTAACATAATCATGCCTCCCCCCAAGGCTTTTGAGAGAACCTCTTTTGTGTTTTCCTCCACTGCAAGGCTGTAATAACCCCACAAACACTCAGTCAGCTCCAGTAAAAGCCACATCACAACAAAGGCCATTATATGAAACACATTTTCAATAAAAACTTTTAAAAAGAGACAGAGAAAACAATAAAGCCAACATTTTCAGAGCAAAACCTCAATCAGTGCCTCTTCAGGGGTGCTGAGATGGATTTCTGCTCGTTTTTAAGTAGATCAAGACAAATGTCCACCCTGAATATCCAAATATTTCTGAATTTTCCACCTCTGTTCAGCATCACCCACCCACAACTCCCTCAGTTCTTAAATGGTTCTGTTGCTCCCCTCAGGAATAATTTTTGGGGGGCATTATCAGCCCTCCAGCAAATCCTGCACTGCCAGAGTCTGGATGCTGGCAGGAGAGGGCAAGACCTCATTTCCTTCACCAAAATTCCCACGTGGATGAAACCACCTTGAGCCAGCACAGCAAGGAGAAAAGAACACAAAAATTTCCTGATTTTTTGTACAAAACCATCCCAATGAGATGCCTGGAAAGGCAGCACCTCAGGAACAACTGCTCCCCTCAGGAAGAATTTTTGGGGGGCATTATCATATTCCCTTTCCATCCTCCTGCGTTCCCAGTGTCTGTGTGGTGGCAGGGGAGGGCAAGACCTCATTTCCTCGTGGATGAAACCACCTTGAGCCAGCACAGCAAGGAGAAAACACAGAAATTTCCTGATTTTTGTACAAAAATCCCAGTGAGATGCCTGGAAAGGCAGCACCTCCTTTCCAGGGCCAGCAGGTTATTGAGGTGAGCACAGCCCGTCCCAAACTTCCCTTGGCATTTTCCCCCCAAAAAATCCCATTCCCTTGGGATTTTCCCCCCAAAAAAATCCCATTCCCTTGAGATTTGCCCCCCCAAAAATCCCCTTCCCTTGGGATTTTCCCCCCAAAAAATCCCATTCCCTTCGGATTTTCCCCCCAAAAAAACCCCATTCCCTTGGGATTTTCCCCCCAAAAAATCCCACTCCCTTGAGATTTTCCCCCCAAAAAATCCCACTCTCTTGAGATTTTCCCCCCAAAAATCCCCTTCCCTTGAGATTTCCCCCCCAAAAAATCCCATTCCCTTGAGATTTTCCCCCCCAAAAAAATCCTATTCCTTTGGGATTTTCCCCCCAAAAATCCCATTCCCTTCGGATTTTCCCCTCCAAAAAAACCCATTTCCTTGGGATTTTCCCCCCCAAAAAATCCCATTCCCTTGGGATTTTCCATTGGTCTCCTCAGGCTCAGCCAGCACTGAGATTTTGAGAAGAAAATGCAAAAGCAGAGAGTTTATCCCAGGGTTAAGTCTCTGCTCAGTCTCATTAAGCAGAGCTTAGGTCATATCCTAAAGCACAAGAACTTATAACATTTTACTCATTTATGGTCTTTCACTCCCAAGTCCCTAAAAAGTCTGATAAGCCCCACAAATATCAGCTCTGGGTTTCAGTTACACCGGGAGAGGATGAACACCACAGGTTATTTCTCCACGATACTCAGGAATTAACCCACAAATCAGCAACTGGAGTTGGACTTGAAATCACCTTTTCTTTCCTGGATGAAAACATTCTAGAACAGGGAAGTGCAGGAAAGAGGGGATGGGGGAACTCCAGCTCCCCCATTTCTCTTTTTTTTTTTTAGGAGAAAACCTCACGGTGGCTTTTTGTTATTCACTGGGTTTTAAAGTTATTGTCACAAATCCTTAAGATGTCAACAATGAAGAATCCCATTGTTCTCCTAATTAATTCAGCAATCTCGGTGAAATAATACAAGCTGCAATTGTAATTCCAGGCTCACCCCTCGACCACTGGAATCAAGTAATTAAATAACAATCAGTGCTACCACTTGCATTTAGAAGATGGACTATTCCTTTTTATTGCTGCAATTAGGGAATGCACTCAATAATCGGAATGAAATACAAATTTACCCAGGAGCCCACTAAATTATGACCATTCATACTTTGTTGTCTTTTCATCCTAGCAAGGAAAAAAAAAAAAAAGAAAAAAAGAAAGAAAAAAAAAAGAAGATATGGCAAAGTTCCCCTTTTCTAGCTGGAAAGGGCACTGCCAGCTCCCAGTGCAGGCCCAGCTGTGCAGGCACCATCTTTCCTTCCTCCCAGTTAGGATAATCTCTCTCTTTTTGATGAAGATCCCCTCATAATCATCTCAGATTTGAATAAATCAGCACAGGGCTGCAGACAACTCACACACACACTGGGGCTGAGCAGGGCCCTGTCCTGGTCATGGCCATTATCTCATGCAAATGCTAAATGTGACCTACAGAGCAAGAATAACATTAGAAAAACACCTGGGGGACACAGCTATTTGTTTTAAATGATGATATCGGGCCATAATTCCCAGATTTTGGGTCTTGCCTTCCTCTATGCTACACCTGCACCTCAAGGTCAGTGGTTATGAGGCCCTGCACTTTGCATTTCAGTGCCAACACTTCCAATTCCAGCTGAGCTGGAAAACCCCCCGTGGAGACAAGGCAGAGGCCTGTACAGATTATGAGATCCCATCCAGGGTGGCACTGAGCACTGAAATGAAAGGGAACAGATGCCACACCCACTGGGGAGACCCCTGGGCACTGTCAACCTGCAGCTGAGCCTTCCTCAGGTGGGTAGGGACAAAAACAGGGGCATCACTCAGCTTCAGGAAATCATTACAAATCTAATCAGATCCTGAGAAATAAACCCAAATCTTACAGCAGCTTTGCCAACCCCTTCCTTTTTCCCTCTGGTTCTTTTTTCCCTGTTATCCAGAGGTGCTGCCACCACTGCTGGAGGCTCAGCCTCAGAAGTTCGGGGCAGTTTCAAACCAAAGCTCCCCAAGCCTTGCTGGGCACCCCCAGCAGGGTGGCACGAGCATCCTGTGAGCCCCAGTTTCCCATCAGGAGCACCTCCTCTGTCTCTGCTCTCCTCTCCTGCCTGCCCTACAGGCTCAGGTGGCAGCTGGGCCTCCTTCTTCTGGGCTACCATGAGTCACAAACACCACGGAGGCCAAACTCAGCCTGCGAGGCCACCGAGCCCAGGAGCTTCTGGCTCTGTGCTGGGGACAGAGAGCTGCAGTTGCCTGACCCTTCAGCTGAGACTTCATCAGCACTCGAGGTGCTGGCAGAGCCAGAGCTGCTGAGGACTCGTCCTCCAGCTGCTACTCTGGCTCTGCAGGGCTGGCAGGAGCCAGGAGGATGAGCCTGGCTGAAAGCAGAATTAGGGATGGAGCCACTCTGCAGGCACTGGGAGCTGGGCACTGACACCAAGAGGAGATGCTCACAGCCAGGGAAGCCCTGAGGAAAATCCCAGAGGAGGGAAATTCCACTGTCTCCACCCTGCTGGGGTGCTGATACCACACAGACACCCAAGGCACTGGTTTAAATCCAAACCTACACAAATTCACAGCTGACCTTGTGATTTAGCCCTGCCCTGTGGGGATCTGAGGTGTCTTGCCCCAGCTATGAGCAGATCCAGCAGGATTGTGGAAGCCAGTCTGGGATGGGATGGGAACCTTCAAGGCAATCAGTCCAATAAAGCAAAGACACCCACTGCAGAAGCACAGAGATAACTGGCAAGGACAGCAGTGGCAGGAGGAGGTGTGAAAATTAAATTGGATAAAAGGCAGGTGCTCAGGGAGGAGCGGAGGCTGAGGAGAGGTAAGGAACCAAACAGAGCCGTGCTGGGATCGTGCTGCTGTCACTGGGACCTCAGAACATTTGCAAAATGCTCCTGTCCCCTCCAAGGAGAAGGAGCAGCAGGAGATTTAAGCTGCAGAATCAACCCAGAGCTGAAGGAAATGACATTTTCCCCATGCTCTGGCCCTGCTCAGAGGTGGAAGTCAGGGAACCCACCCTTCCAGCTGGGACTGGGGTACAGAGGGAGGGCACAGAAGCTGCTCTGGCCACCCCCTGCCCTGCTACACCAAAATCCACACATGACCAAGGGGGTTTGAAAGCATTCCTGTGACTCTGGAACTTTGCAAAGCCCAGCCTCCAGGAGGAAAAGCCACATGCTGTCCATGGGATTGTCCCCAAATTTCCTGTACGTCCAGACTAGAGGGGAGCCAGCACCTTGCCAGCAGGGTCAGGTCAGTGCTGCTGCCTGAGGCATCATCATTCCCTCACATGAGGGATATTTGAGATGAGGCAGCATCCGTGCTTCAGAAATAATGAACTGTGATTACACAGGATGGTGGCCAAAACACATTAGAGCGAGCGCTGGGGAGAAATTCTCAAATAGTTTTTGTCAAACGAATGGCCCTCTTCCAAAAATTGGTAATTTTTGCAATTCAGCCCCCTCACCAAGAAGTTTCCAATTTTTCCCACAAACCCCTCAAGTAACACATTCAATTTCTTGTCTCCTTTATTAAGGGTTACTGGAGAAAACAGATCTTACCAAAGGCAAAAATAAAGGGGAGAAAAGAGCAGAAGGGAAAAGTGAGCGTGAGAAGGAATAATGAGAGTTTTGCTTTTTCACCTCCATAATGGCAACTATTTTCCATGTGTGTATTTTTGCTATTTTGGAGCTTCCTCCAACTCCCACAGGTTTATTTAAGCCCACAGAGAGCCCGAGGCAGAGGGGATGAGCCAGGCTGGGTGAGGATCCCAGAGGAGGGAGCACACAGCAGGAACACGCCCTGCTTTGCCTCCTCTCCCCAGTGCAGGTGTTCCCTTGGCCTCCAAGACAAGAGCCTGGATTCAGGCACTCAGCAGTGCTCCCACCCTGCTGGCACAAGCCAATGCTCCAGCTGATTGTGCCATTCATGTCTTTTTACAGAGAAAACATGCCTGCCTTCCCTTCCACCTCAGTGCTTCAGAGGAGTTTCCTGTAACAACTGCTGGGGGCCTCCCTCCTCTGCTGGGCTGCACATCTGACACATTTACACCCAAAAAAAAGGAGTCAGTGGACTCAGAGTGAGGTTTATTCCACTGATTTCTATGCCATCCTTGGGTTATTTCTATTCCTTTGTTATCTGCAGCAAAAAGAACAGCAAGGAAAAGCCTGGTCCTTGCAGCAAGGGAGATGTGACCTCTGCTTCCCTTCTCCAGCCCAGATACTGCCCTGCCAGTCACCCTTTTCCTGCTTCCCTGACCTAGAGCAGAGGCTGGACAGAGCTAAAGAATAAAGCAGAGATTTATTAAAAGGATTTCCTCAATGGATGCACCTTGGGCAGCACAAGAGCCCAGCCAGGGCTGCACCCAAGATGAACCAAAATGGTCCCAAAATGCAGCCCGGGCACGGGCTCTGTCACTGGGATCAGTTCTGCTCCATTTGCACCTTGGAGTTCATTGTCCCATTCCAGCTTTAGCTTCTGCACTCCCATCCTGCTTGTTTTTCTCTCTTCAGTTCACTGTTTACACTTTTTGAGCCTGGAGCTTCTATCAATTGTCCTCGGTCTGAGGCTGGAAAGGAACTGCTTTGTCTGACTCAACTGTGAGGAGAACTTGCTCCCACTTAACATGAAGCTCAGAGTTACACACCAAAGCAGCACAGAATCTGAAAAACATGAAAGCTAAAACTCCAGGCATCACTGGAGCAGAGCCCAGGCTGATGTTCCCTTCCTGCAGCTGCAGGAGCAGTTTCAGCTCAGGCTGGCACTGCCAGGAGCGAGGCACTGCCTGCAGCTCCTGTGCTGGCTTTGTCCCTGTGGGCAGCAAACAGGCTCCCAACCTGTCCCTGCTCCCTGCCTGGCAGCTCCAGGAGGTTTGGGAGAGCATCTATTAATTACTCAAGCATAATGAACTAAAGCAGTTTGTAGCAGAGCTTGTTCTGCTCAAGTCAGGAGTCTTTTATCTCGCGAATCAGTGACCTGAACATTCTGCCACGGAGCTCACAAATCCCAGGGATGCAACGCTGGGGTTTGTGCTCCCAGCAGTCCCTCTGCCTATGGATAAAAGGGACTTCACCCGTTCACAGCATCTTGCTTTCTTCCCAGCAAAACAACCCTAAAAATTGCCTGGAGGCTTTTCCTGTAAAGGAGAACAAGCAGCTGGTCTGATTGGAGACAATTCACCCACAGCACACAGTCTGCCCTAAAGCTGCTTTTAGAGTCACCTAAAGATTTCAATATCCTTCCCTTTCCTGCTTCTATGAAATCTGGTGGGCCATAATTGCTCCACGAGATTAAATTCTGGCATGTCTGTCCTGGATCTGGTGCCCTAAACCAAAAAAATTTGGACCAAGTTGCAAGGAAAAACAGATTAACTTGTCTTGAGGGAGAATGATGCCTTTGCCATCTCCAGCACCAGAAACATTTCTGTCCTCTAGAATAAAATAATATAAAAGATCCTGACTGCATAATAATGTCACTTCTCAGCTTCGATTCCCCCATTGTCCCCGAGAGTGCCCAATCTGAATGACTTTGAACTCAAGGATATCTTGGAGCAGCCAGGTCTGCAGGCAGAGGCTGCATTAGGTGAAAAAAGATTAATTCACAGCTCACACGGAGGCTCAGCTGCACAGCAGAGGGCCAGGAGGTCCCAGCAGAGATTCCTCTCATCCAGGAGGTCCCAGCAGAGATTTCCCTCACCCAGGAGGTCCCAGCAGAGATTCCCCTCACCCAGGAGGTCCCAGCAGAGATTCCCCTCACCCAGGAGGTCCCAGCAGAGATTCCCCTCATCCAGGAGATGCCCCCATCCATGAGATCCCAGCCAAAGCCCTGTGACAGGGCCAGGGGCAATCCCAGCACTCCTGCAGGGATGTGATCCCTGCCACATCAGCCAGGGGCCCCTCACTGCAAGCAGCACCTTGAGCTGAAGTGGAAAAATGAGCAAAGTGGAAAGTAAGCAGAACTCAATTCATCCCCAAAACCAGTGCAGACAGCACAATTGCAGAGCAGAATAAGGTTCTCCAGTTCCACAGCAAGGTAGGGGAAAAAAACAAAACTTCACCAATAATTCAAACTGCTGCATCCAAAGGAAATCATGAGGCTGCTCTTGTTCCCTTAAAGATTTTTTTTTCTTCCTATTAAAAATATTGAACCCCAAACCTTTTCCATAGCAACACCTCAAAAAGAATAAATAAAAATTCACTCTCAGGGACAGGAAAGCAGGGCAATGCCACGAGGAGGAGGGGAAGGAAGCCAGAAGCACAAAGCGCAGCAGCGGAGGCGCCTCTGCCATCGATGTATTGAAAGCCCTAATCACAATCCCATAAACCAGTTAACTTGATTAAGCCAAGCATGATTTAGGCATGGTTCCCCCACTGCTGCTCCCTGTTCTCCTGACAGGGCTGGATGTGCCAGGGGGAGGCTGCTCCAGCCAGGCAGGGTCGTTTTGGATTCTGGAGACGCCTCTCGCCTTCCCCTCTCCCTAATCAACTCTGCCACACTCCTACAGCACCAATTCTTCTCCAGTTCCCTTCCCCGTGTGCCCCCACTCCTGCACTTGGTACAACTCGTCCCAATTCCTGCCTGCTAATTAAAGGAAGAGCTGGAGACGATGAGAGGGATGCTCTCCTTGGGTGCAGCTTCAAAACCTTCCCAGCCGCTCTGTGCTCGCTGTGATGTTCCCGAGCCCCGGGGGCACAAACCACACAAAGCCCAGCCCTAACCAGGCCACGTTTGTGCTGCTAAAAACAAACAAGTATGCAAACAACTCTCACAAAACCAAACCATTTCCTCTGGGTCTAAGGTAAACCCCCCTGGCACCGGGATGCTGCATTCCTGGGATGCTCCATCCCCAGCTGAGCCAGGAGCATCGAGTGGGACAGGGCTGGAGCTGCCAGCAGCCCCAAAAACCTGTTGCATTCCCGGGGACACGCTTGCAACAAGTGTCCTCGGCCGTGTGTGCGGGGCTGCTGCGAGGGATGGGTGTCTGGGTGATTTACAGGGAGCTGACAGGCAGAACGGGCTGCTCCAGAGATGTCTCCTGGGAGGCTGGTGCTGGAGGACAACATCCTCCGAGCCTTGCTGAGCACACCAGGATCAGCCCCGAGCCAAGAAACCGAGATAAATCAACAGCAACACTTCACTCTTGCTGAAGTCAGACTAATTACACCACGCAGCACGGCCCAGAGGGGCCCAGGCAGAGAGAAACTATTTACAAGGGCACCTGGTGACAGGACAGGGGAACAAATGTCAGTTTTAAGCTGACAGAGAGGAGGTTTAGATTAAATAATAAGAAAAAAAGCTGTTCCCATGAGGGTGGGGAGGCCCTGGAATGATTTCCCAGAACAGCTGCGGCTGCCTCATCCCTGGCAGTGTCCAAGGAGCAGCCCGGGATGCTGGAAGATGTCCCTAAACATGGCAGGGGTGGCACTGGATCATTTTGAGGTCCCTCCAACCCAAGCTATTCCATAATTCTGTGTGAGCAGCTTCCCCTGCCCTCTGCTATGATTTTCTCTGCCTTTGGAGAGGCCAGCCAGGGCAGGTCACTGCAGTGAGGAGTGACCAGCACTTCTGCACACAAAGGGAAGAACAACCTGCCCAATTAAAGCAGCAAAGAGAAGGACTCCAAAGGCTGATGGGTTACGCAGCAAAGACCTGGCATTTGAAAGGTGAGAAAAAACCACACATCTCAAACCAAACCCTGCAGCAAAAGGAGCATTTGAATCACCCATTGCAGACAAGCTGAAATAAATCTGACAGTCCCAGAACACAGGTAACAATCTAAAAAAGCACTTGGATTGGATTTGCTGCTGCAACAACCTAATTTTTATTTCAGTCCTCTCACACTCTTGGTGAGTAAATTCCCCTTTATATGCACAAAGAGGGGATGTTGTGCATGGTCAAAATGAATATATATACACAAGCAGCTACACTGAAATCCTGGCCTTTTTGCTCCCCTATCTCTTGGCTGTCCTCACTGCCACCACCAGACACCTGCATCATCTGCAGCCGTAAAGATTATTAATTTTTTAAACTCTCATTTATTTTAGCTGCTTCCCTGAAAGGCAGCCCCAACCTGGAGCCCTTCTGCTGACACAAGGCCTTATAAAAAAGAAAAAAAAAAAAAAAGCCTTATTGTTGCTGTCAACATTTACAAATTCTGCTGGATCCATCTGTCCAGTTAATTACTTTGTGCAGTAGCCTGTTAGCTCCTTTAAAAAATGAAAAAGCACCCAATTATCATTCTGGGCAGCTCGCTGGATCCCAGAGCAGCAGCAGCAGCAGCACATCCCCGGTGCCACGGGTGCTTTTGTCACCCTTGTGAGCTGACAAACAAGCAGAGAGGGAGGGGAGCTCTGCGAGGATTGCTCGTGCTCCTGGACGAGGGCACAATTCCCAGCTCCTGGTGACGTGGGGCCCTGTCACCGTGACACCGCTGGTGGCTCTCTCTGTCCCAGCCCTTCCAGCTTCCCCATCCCTGTCACCTCCCCGCGTCCCCGGCCATCAGACACCTCTAAACACGAGGGACGTGGCCTGGTGGCCCTGATGGCGACACAGCTCTGGGGGACAGCTCCTCCCGCACACCCCAACTCCCAAATGTCCCTCTGGACGTCGGGGTCCTGCAGCAGGGGGGTTTTGCTGGGGCTGCCCTTCAATGAGAGCATTTTTGTGCCGGAACAAGGGGCTGGATTCAGCTGCTCGCTGCTGCCTGCCTGCACTTCGTTGCCAGAGTAACCGAGGCACCGGAGCTGCCAGGGCCGCGCTTCAGGGGAGGGCAGGGCCTGGCACCGCCAGGGACACGGGGAGAGGATCCCCACGGCCCTCACAGGGCCAGCTCAGCCCGCACAGCTCCCACACGGGAAAAGGGAGAGGCCTCTGGAGGTGGAGGATCACTCAGTAACCGAGGCACCGGAGCTGCCAGGGCCGCGCTTCAGGGGAGGGCAGGGCCTGCCGCCTGGCACTGCCGGGGACACGGGGAGAGGGTCCCCATGGCCCTCACGGGGCCAGCTCGGCCTGCAGAGCTCCCGGGAAAAGGGAGAGGCCTCTGGAGGTTCAGGATCACTCCTGGCATCTTCACAAACAATCGTGAGCAACTGCATCCCCTGTGAAACTGGGATCCAGTTCCCGCTTTCCACCTTGCTCCAAGCCATCTCTGACCAGCCCTGGACTTGGCTGTGCCTCGCTGCAGTCACTATCCAGCCTGTCAGCCAGGTTTTTCCAAAGGTTTTCCCACGTTTGAGGGCCTGGATGTGCAAAATGACAGCAGCAGTGAGGTTTGCCAGGTGCCTGTGTCACCTTCTGGGGAGTAAAACGAGCCCCAGCCATGTCTCCTGCCTGAATTAGCCAAACCTGGCCTCGGGCAGCCAGCAGAGGCCGAACAGAAGTGCTTTTCTTCCAGAGAGAGAATAATTTGTGCTTTGTACACCCAGAGTGCTAAGGCAGCCCTGTCAGACAGAGAACGCAGTCTCTGCACAGCAAATCAAACACCCCCTGATTTTGCTGTTTCAAGGCTGAGGTTTGCCCAGCACAGCTGAGCTCTGCAGACCACCAGGCAACCCCTGCCTCTCCCTCCTTTCCCTCTCCCCACGCTGATAGATTCATAAATTGGCTTTTTCATCTATAACCTACCGCTCAGCTCGCTCCCCAGTCCTTTTTGGAGATGTTTTTGCAGATGAAAACAGACAGTAAAAAGACACAAATATAGGGCTCCCCCCTGACTTCTCAGCACTCTCCTATCACAGCACCACAGAGGCCAAGGAAAAACACTCCCAAGGCAAAGAACTCCAGACACAGGCGTGGGGAGAGCTGCTCTTATCCTGCACATGCAAACGAAGCCACAGCCCTGTCACACACAAGGTTTGGAGCCTTCTCTGCATATGAAGGAGCTCTGTCTCTCTGCTGATTCCCTCTCACAGCCTCTGTGAAGTCAGGAGACCCAGCCAACCCTGCCACGCACAGCGACTCGCTCCCTCGCCGCCTGCTTTGCAATTTTAATCTCTCACCTTCCTAAACAGAGAAAGATTTAGCATACCCTAGTCAGAAATATTTAATTTTCTGAAATTCTACTCTTTTTTTTTTTCTTTTGCCTTCCACAGCCCCGAAAGCCTTGAGATAATGACGTTTTCCATAACACCCATCTCAATTTACATAAATCTGCTCGGGAAGGATGGACTGCACATCACAGGGAGCACAACCACACTCAAAGAATCCTTCCCTGTGAGGGTGGGGAGGCCCTGGGATGGATTTCCCAGAGAAGCTGGGGCTGCCCCATCCTTGAAGTGCCCAAGGGGGTTTGGAGCACCCTGGGATAGTGTGGAAGGTGTTCCTGCCATGGCACTGGATGAGCTTGGAGGTCCTTCCAACCTATTGTTAGTCAATAATTAGCACTATCTCTAATCACCCATGGACTGAAACAAGCCAAAAAATTCATCTCAATCCCTAACAAGGAGACCTCTGCTTGTTGCTGAAAGTCTGGCCTGTGCTCCAGAGGTTCAGAGGGTTTTCCTGAGGTCAGGTGGCAGAGTTATGAATTAAATCTAAATCTGTGCATTATTGTCAATACTGGCACAGGCTGCTCAGTGGCCACGAGGTTAAAACAAAGCACCAAGAGAGCCAGGAAGCCCCAAATGGCCTGTCCCCAGGGCTGTGCCAGCCCCAGGAGCAGGCAGAGGTTGAGTTTAGGGCTCTCAGTGTGGGGAGAAAGGCTGTGACACTGATGGAGGAGCCGTGGGAAGCCAGCAGTAAATGAAGAGCTCTGTTAGTCCTCCCGTCCATCCAACAAGCTCAATCCTTCCAAGCCATTTGTCTAATCTGTTCTTTAAAATCTCCAGTGACAGATCCTCTGCAAACTCCCTTAGCAATCTATTTTAGCTCTTCACTATTTTTACTGTTCAACAACGTTTCCCAATGTCCAGCCTCAATTTTTCTTGCTGCAATTTCTGCTGTTGAGAAGAGTTCATTCTCTCCCTTTCTTTGGAGATTGTTTCTCTTTGATTCCTGGGGGCTTGTGTTCAGGTTCCCAGGCATTAATAAATCAAACATTACAGCACAGAACTGATGGCCCAGCTTATCTGAGCTGCCCTCTGCAAGCCCAGCTCAGGAATTTGCTGTTGCTGAATCGCCAGCCAGACCTTTGCATGCGGCCCAGCACGAACAGGAGCTCTGTGGGTCAGAACCCCAAACTGGCAGCCAAAATTAAACAGGAACAGGCAAATCTCTACAGCCCTGATTTTCCTCTACACAGAGCACCCAGATCTGGGCACCCAAAGTTTCTGTTTCAGACATGTTCATCACTTTCAGAGATGCAACAGCTCAAAGGTGATTTTTGTGCCCAAACTGCAGAGGAGAGCTCCCACCTTGGAAACACTGGCTTGTGACCTTGGGAAAGGAGAGGAGAAGGAAGCAGTGCCCTGCCAGAACCCTGCAGGGACCTGGAAACCACCAGCCAGGGCCAAGGCCACACAAACGAGTTGTTGAACAGAGGAATGGGTGCGGGGAAAAAATGGCAACATGCTGGGAAGCAAATGGAAAAAGAGCAAAGCTCTGCCAGCACCCACAACCAGTGAGGGGCACAACCTCACACCTGCAAACTGGGGAGGAACATCTCTGCTCCAACCCCTCCTCACACACAGATTTCCCTCTCCATCCACCCCAGAACATGAAGCAGGAGCTGCCTGCACCCTGTCCAGGGAGAAATGGAGCTCTGCTGATCCCACAGGGATCCTTGCCCTGATCCACCAGCCTGTCAGGGTCACTGTGTGCTCCACAGGGCACAGCTGTGCCCCCAGACACCAACTGTAGGACCAGCTGTGTGTCCTGCAGTGCTTTTGGGTGTCCCTGGAGCCCATCCTAGAATCCCCCACAACCCCAGGGGCACAGCGACAACCCAGCTGGCCCCACACAGCTCGTGCCATGGCTTGAGCCAACACAGCGCTGCTCATGGCTCCAGCAGAGCCCAGACAACTCAACAGGACCAGCCCAGAGCAAGAAAAAGCCTCCAGCACGGCCACCCAAGCCTCCAGCATGACCACCAGCCCTGGATTTGCTGTGTGTGCTGCCCTCAGCACCTCTCTTACAGCATTCTCCTGTTTCATGCCATTTTCATCGTTGCTCAGCATTCCAGCCTGTCCTGCAGCCTCCCAGGCCAGCCCTGGGGACAGGGAGACCCCCACTGCTCCCAAACCAGCCAGCCCTGCCTGCACCACAAGGAGCACAGGACTCAGAGCTCATCACCCTCCCAGGAGATGGGCAAAGGAAGCAGTGCAGGGAATTTCCTCCCTGCTCTCTGTGCCAGACGTGCTGCCACACCCCGAGCACCCTGCCAGTGCCGGCAGAGAGCTGGCATCCAGGGATCCTCCAGCAGAACCTTTTCCATCCTTCCCGACCACTCCATAACGCTGTGACTCCCCTGCTGTCACTCCTTTATCTCTCTTTACTCCACCCAACCTTTTTCCCTCCTTGCAGGCGCTGTTCCCAGGAAGGATGGGCCAGCAGCTCCCGACTAATCACCTGAGACATTAACAAAGGCAGCTGCAATTATTTGGAAGCCCGGCTCCCCTGATAGATTCCGTGCTGAGCCTCTGCAGGCTGTACCCATTTGTTCCCTGCCTTTTGCTCCCAGATCCCATAAAAAACTTTTCCCTGTCATCATTAGGGCTGGTGCCTTTTTGTATTCGCTGACAAACTGCTCCCAGTGGGTCCACATTAGAAAAAAAAAAAAATCAAACCCTTGTAACTTGATTCCCGTCGCAAAATAACAATACCCCAAACACAGAACAATTCTCCTGGACAGGAGTAGAAACATGACAGGAAAACCCAGAAACCCCAGCACGGCTCATTGTGCCAGACCAGCACCACACCAATCACATCTCCCTGTTGTTTAAATTAAGGAGCTTCATCCACACCTAGGAGAAAAAAAAAAAAAAAAGAAAACAAAAAGCCAGCACATGCACAGCAGCTGGTTTGATAATTCTCAGTCATTTCCCTGATAATTAGAGGTTTTAGATGCTCTAACAAGGCGAGCACAGGTTCCACCCATGGGGCAAAGTTCAGGAGGAGAAGCTGGAGGAAAGTGAACAAAAAAATGTGCAGTGAATTAAAATTCAGCAGCTCGTCATCTCCGTGGGAACACCCAAGTACACAAGACAACAGCTTCCTTTAATTAAAAAAATACTCATCTCAATCTGTTTTCCACAGTCTTTTTTCTTTCCTTCTTTTTAGGAACGGCATTGGAAATTTTTGACAGAAATTCACAGCTGCTCGTCCAATGCTACCTGTTTTACCTGTTCCCACACCCCCAATTATTCACAGTTGAGAAGGGCAAAACAGGGTCATAGGAACCCAAATTCCCACCCACCCATTCGGAATATACAGATCCTGAATATACAGTGGATATACGCTGAATATACCGTGGAAGGAAAAGGGAGTCAAACATCCACCGGCTCTTCCCAACACTGTCGTACCCCAAAGGGTGTCCCAGTGAGCCCAGCTTATCCACCATCCTAAACTTGAGTTTCACAGATGGTTTTTAAGCTGAATTTAGCTCAGCAAGCTGCCCAGCTGTGTTTCAGGAGCCAGGGAGAATTATTTATTTAAAATATTCTTAGCTTCTCTCTTGTTTTTTTTTTCTTTTTTTTTTTTGTTGCCCACTCCAGGAGCATTCCCAGGGTTGCCTGATTTCTGAAATACTCGGTGCCAGGGAAGGATCAGCTCAGGCAGAGTTGGGGGCAGAGGGATGTGCTCAAACAGATGGCACGACAGACCCTGGGTCAGCTGCTGAGCTCCTCAGCGTGGAAGACAAAGCTTTGTGCAAGAGAGAGAGAGAGAAAAGCCACAGCAGAAACAACTCGAGTGTCCCCAGCACAGGCGTGGGTCCTGCCCGTGACCTGGAGAAAACACTCAGGGCTGCACTGAAAACAGAAATGATCCCAAACAGGGATCCTGCTGGGGACAGGGACAGCAAGGGGACAATGAACCTCCCACTGTGACACCAGCCCAGACCCTGACAAGTTCAAGGCTTCAGAGTTCCCTTGGCTTCCCAAGGCTTCAGGGTTTCCCTTGAGCAAAATTCATCCCTTCCCCAGGAAGGATTTGTTTCTTCACCACACTGGGGCTGTTTATTAAAGCACCAACAGCCCAGCAAGGGAAATAAAATGAGCTGGAAACCTTCCTGCACATCCCCAGGAGAAGGCAGCACATTTCCCCCACCCTGCCATCCCTCAGGAGTCCTGGTGGCCCCACAAACACAGCCCTCGTTCAGTCAAGGATTCTCAGGGTACAACAGGGGATGCACTTCAGCAGAGGATGAAAAAATTAGAAAGATCACTGAATAACAAAAAGATTTGGGGTGGAAGGGATTTTAAAATCATCCCATGTTCCATGAGCCCAGGCTGCTCCAAGCACATCCAACCTGGTCTTGAAGCACCTCCAAACTGGAGACAGCACCCCAGCATCAAACTATGAATCATTCCTTTCACTCCTGAAGCTCCCAAATCACTCCCTCTTGGGCTGGGGGAAAAAAGGAGGCACAACTTCCCACTGAAAGCACCGACCTTGCAGAATCAAACTGTGGGAAAGGAAAAATAAACCACTAAAAATCCCTCTAAAGCATCTTGGGTGTCCACTCCACAAGAGGCTGCAGCAAAACTCCTCATTAGTCATGGCAAACTCGAGAGGAGCAAAAGGAACCAATGAGTAATGCAGCACTATAAAAACAAAACAACTTCAATAACTGGAGAATCAAAACCCAGCTCGAAACCTCTGCGCAAACAAAGCCACAGAACCAGGGAGGGCTCGAGCCAAGGTGATACAGCTCAGAAATTCCATCTGCACAAGTGCATTTGGAGCCTTCCAGGCACCCAGAGCAGCTTGGAAATGGTGGGATCCTAGCCCTGGCATATGCACTAATGCACGGAGACAACCATCATCTCCCTCGTCTCGGCAGTCCCTGCCAGGAATTGCCACTCCAGGAAGGAGCAGGTGAGGGGTAGTGGCTCCATCAAGCATATGTGACAGCTCTAAAAGCTGCATTTATGCAAGCAAATGGAGCAGAGCAGCTGCACTGCATTAACACCAGTGCCTGCAAATGGGACTCGGATATTTTTGTGACTGGAAATCTGCTCAAGGAGAAAAGCGCTCCGAGTTCTGCCTTCAGAGCAGCGTTTCCAGCTCCTGGAGCATCAGCCCATGCTCATCTGCCACGTTCCAGCAGCACAGGCTTGTCCATGCTTTACAGGCAGAGAAAAACAAGGGGTGAGTGTCCCTCACCAAAAAAACCCAGACAAGAGAGGAGAGCAACTCCAACCACTGTCATTCCCAGCAGGATGGACCCTGCAGACAACTAAAAACACACAAACTCCAGCCATGACCTCAGCTAAGGGCTGTAAAGACAGATTTGATCATTCAATTCAGTGTTTGGTCATCCAGCTCAGGATTTCTGACCTGTTGCTCAAAGTCTCCAGCAAGAGACTCTCCACCTCCACTGATGGAAAATGAGTTTCTGGTTCTTGTGGCCCTCAAGACAAGGTTAAAGCTGCAGGTTGCCAAAAAACTGAATGGACAAAACAAATCTAACTTATATTTTTTACCACCACACATTTCTGAAGCCACTTTCCTATTCCTGAAGGCCGCCTGTGGATAGAAACTTGGGCAATCCTTTCAACTCTGCAGGATTTTCCTCTTGACGTGATGATATTCCCAGAGACCAGAAAGCCATGGAGTAAATCCTTATATAATATGATAATTGACTTGGTCTCCGAAGGATAAGCACGTCAAGATCCTAAAAATCATTTTTTCCCTTACCAATGCAATAAAGATGTGATTGAAAGTGTCGTGTTCTGGGTCTGTGAGCAATATCCTCATAACTCATCATCTAAAACAAATTGTTCTTTCATTTGTTCAAGTTAGAGGAGATTCCCAGTCAGACAAGCTGAAGGCAGGAGTTTAAACAGATTCTGCATGGCAGAAGGAATATTAATATTTCCCTCCCCCTGTATGAATGTTAAATCACAGCTTCTCACCTAGGGTTAATTAATCTTCCCAAAGGTGTTCCATCCCACCAAACACACACCAGGAAGATCCTTCACACCAGGAAGGCCCCACCACAAACCTTAGAGCTCTGCTGCACGATCTGGCAGTGAAGGAATAATTGAATATGCAGAACTGCACCACGAGCCTCATTCTTTGGAGGGAAAACACAATTACTCCAGGTCACAGAATCACAGAATGACCGGGTTGGAAGAGCCCTTCAAGATCATCAAGCCCAACCCAGCCCCAACACCTCACCTAAACCCTGGCACCCAGTGCCGCATCCAGGCCTGTTTTAAACACACGCAGGGATGGTGACTCCACCACCTCCCTGGGCAGAACACTCCAGAAGTTCATCATCCTTTCTGTAAAAAAACTTTTCCCTAACATCCAACCTAAATTTCCCTTGGGTGCAGCTTTATGCTGTGTCCTCTGGTTCTGTCAGTGCTGCCTGGAGAGAGAGCCCAACTCCAGCTGGCCACAGCCACCTCTCAGGAGCTGTAGAGAGTGACGAGGTCACCCCTGAGTCTCCTTTTCTCCAGGCTGAGCACCCCCAGCTCCCTCAGGGGTTCCTCACAGGGTTTGTGTTCCCAGCCCCTCTCCAGCCTCCTTGCCTCCTCTGGACACGCTCCAGGTCCTCCACATCCTTCCCAAACTGAGGGACCAGAACTGGACACATCACTCAAGGTGTGGATGTGGGAGAGGAGCTCGTTTGGTGCTGAGGATCACTGGGAAGTGCTGCCAGCTCCTGGCTGGGCTGGAGGAGGACTGGGAGGACCCAAGGACGGGCGGATCCCATGCCGTGTCCAACCCTCGTGTTCCAGCTCACCTTGGTGTGCCCTGCACGGCATCCTCCCACACCTTAACGCTGCCAGCCCCCGCAGGGAGCCAGAGCAGCTCCCCTGAACACAAAAAGGCTCTGAAAGGGCTCCAGTGGAAGGATTACACAAGTCCTGCCACCAGCACGACTCGGCCGCGATTACCTGATTACAGAGCCATTTACATAACAGACACCATTAGCACAGAAAGCTTTTGGCTTCTCCTTCCCCACCTCTATTCCCATAAAACACCATTCACTCCCATAATTGAACCTCCAGCAACAAAGGACCTCTAATGAACAGAGCAATTGCTGGGGGAGCTCAGACCCTAAATCCAGGCAGACAACAGCTCCTGGACCGAGTTCAAACACATCCCCCGCTTAAATTCTTGTCTAGGGCCACTTAAAAACCCTGAAGTATTAAAGCATTAAAGGTACTTGGGAGAGAACAAGGACGATGTGCGGGCTGAGCAGACTCCAAAGAGGAGGAGATGATGCTAATTATCCAGCTGGTAAAATGGAATCACTGGGGGGAAGAAATGAACAGCCAAGCCGGCTCCTGGTGCAAGAGCAGCTCTGTCTAACCAGGGTTAGGGCACCCGCCCAGGAGGAGCAGAATTACATCAGGGTGGTGACAGGCAATCAATGAACACTCAATTAACACTCACAATATTACTAACTTAAGCAAAACATGTTTTTGCAAATGGTAATCTCTCCCTTGTACTGATACAGCCCTAATTTAATTTTCTTCAGCGCACCAGCAGCAGGCACGGAAAGAAAAAGAATGAGGAGCCGCCCTCTGAAAGGGAATATCCTTCAGTTCTGCAAAGAGCTGAGTCAAAGTGGGGATGGAGACAGGGCAAGGCTGCGATTCCCACCCGGAATCACCTTCCATGTGGAAAAGGGGAGGCAGCACTGGCTGAACCTCCCCTTCCCAACCCCGGTGAAGCTTGGCCTGTTTCCAGCTTCATTTTCTCGCCTCTGCTCCTTCCCCACTCTGCAGCTTTAAGGTTGGTGAGGTAAGAGGTGAAAGTAACCTTCCAGAGCGGCCCCGTGCCCTAATTAACATGCCAGCCACCCACCGAGCTAATGATGCCTCTTAATCTCCCTCCCCGGCTCTGCTGAGCTCCTCTCGGGAGGTGCAGAGGGGAGTTGTGGCTGCAGCATCCTCCGTGTCTGTGCTCGGTAAATCTCATGGGATAGCAGCAGGGAAGTGGGTCTGGGGAAAGCAGAACCCTTCAGGCACCCTCAACACGCCCAAACAGGCCTGTTCCAGCCCTAAAAGCTGTGGGAAAAGAGGATTTTTAAACTGGATAAACCCTACACACAGGCTCAGCTGTCAGCAACCCAATCCCTTCCACACTACAGCCCAAAGCCCTGCTGGATTTTACATCCCAGCTCTCCCCCACATCAGAAAAAAACCTAAAAATTCATAACACAACTGAAAGATTTGAAGGGCAATAATGACTATTTTGAAAATCTTGTTTGAGTTGTGATTGACTCATGCTGAGCTTTTCCCACTCCAAACCTGCAGTTGACCTAAAAGAACGCTGGCAAGATGTATCATTTCAATTTAAAGAACAGCAAATGTACCAAGTCCTGGGTAATTTGCTCCTGTGCTTAAATATAAAGCTGTACAAAAATAAAACATGGCTTTTTCTTGTCTGGATTTATCCAGCTTGAGCACCCAGCCACAGAACCATGGCCTGCCTCCCAACCTTTGCGGAGCACAAGTCTCTTCTTCTGCTTAAGTACTGCTGGACAGTAATCAAATCACTCTCTTTTGTGAGAAGAAGATTGGGCTTCAGTCTCTGTCTCTCCAGCCTGTTTTACAGCCCTCACATCATCCCCGTGGCTCTCTCCCCTTATCTCCCTCCAGTTTGCCAACATCATTTTTAAGGTATAGATACCAGGGCTGCACACAATGCTCTTCCTGCTTGTATTCATTATTTCTCTGCTTAGACAGCCCGAGATAGCATTAGCACTCCTGAGGATTCACAGCACAGCACAGGACCAGCCAGTTATTGATAAGATAATGAAATTAAGCTCCTGCTTCTCACCTTGATGTGGCAGCTCCCCGGGGTTCCTCTCGCCAAGTGTGGGTTTTACTCCCCACCCTCGTTAGCCGGGATTAGTAAATTATCACAGGGGCTGCCCGTGCACTCAGCCTTTCCTCTCTATCAGGGAACTGGCTAAAACCAACACCCTCACATCCATCTGTGTGGGAACGTGGAAAAACTCAGCTCAGAGGTGCTGCAGACACCCCAACATCCAACAGCTGCTATCAGAACTCCGGGCTGGAAGAGAGGAGTCACTGCCCAGACACAGCCACAGCTCTCCATGGCTTTGTGCTGCTGCAGCAGTGCCCTGTCCTGAGAGCCAGACCAACTCCAGCATCCCAATCCCAGCACTGCCAGGACATCCCAGCACTGCCAGGACAAACCCACCACACCAGGACCATGGCATCTCCCACGATGCAGCTCCAGCACAGCTCATGCCCAAGCCATGCTCCCACTTCCCTGCCTCCAACAGGATTTTGGGAGCTGGGAAAGCCCCCGGCCCCACTCCCCCCAGCCCCCAGGTGCCTTTTGGGCAGCGCTGCCAGCACGTTGCAGGCTCACAGATGCCAGATGGAAACTGCAAACTCATCCAGGATCTGCACCCAGGGGCTGCTCCCAGCATCTTCCCCTCTTCCCTCCCCCAGCCCCAGCAGTTGGGAGTTCATATGGCTGGATTTTCTCACCCACAGTCAATGAAAAAAAAAAATTGTCATAGAAAATGTGCGAGCACTGACATCTTAAGACAAAAAAAGATGCAGATTTCTCAACTGTTCACAGCACATTATGGAAATACATTCTCAGGGACTATTAAATATGGGATTATTGACTAGATGAGCAGCAGCTCAATGGACTGGCTTGCAAATATGTCTTTAGACAATTCTTAAAATGCAGATTAATTATCTAACAGACAAGAATAGTTTTTTTCCTACAGACTTTCTAATGATCTGTTGCATAAACAAGCATCCAGACAGTTTTGTTTGCTCTTGTGGTGGCTGAGATGTTCTTCAATAACTAAATAGTGACTGAGACTTAAATCTTATTTAACACCCAGAAAGAACACAACAAAAGGCGTGTCAGTCCAAATCACTGAAAGCCACATCTCCTGAGAGACCCCTGGGAGGTCCTGCTGCCAAAAGACCCCGATTCCCAAACACCAAACTCCTGATGTTCCACAGAGCATTAAATTCTTTCCATGTTTATGTCATTAAAACAACTGCATCAATGTCCATCATTTAACCTCCAGCCCCTTTGGAAATGAGCAAAGTGTGTTGGACTAAAGAGATATTTTCAGTGCTCTGCAGGTTCAGGAAAATATCCCTGCTGCCCATTCATGCTGGCATTCCATTTGAAAGAACGAGGTTGGAGTTGGGGAAACCACTGCACTGAGCTCTGCCCTCACCTGCAGATTCCTTCTAACCTGTTACACCAGAATTTAAAAATCCCATCTTGATTTTCAGTTTATCATGGGTACAATACAGAGCAGAGTGGTCATTTCCTCACTGAAGGTAATTAACTTGTTATTTGTCAGCTGGGCTCCCAGTTCCCAACCCCTCCGCTGCTCGGTGCCTTTTGTGATCCCTTGAAATGCTGCTGGGTATCAAACCCACTGCAAAGCAAGTGTGAAACATTATTATTCCAGCTTCACACCCACTTTCCCCCGGTGTGAACAATAATGCAAAATGCGAGACAGTGATGAATGGGACGTGGAGAGGAGCAGATGCTCGGGGAGCGTCAGCACAGGCTCTGCCCCAAACGTTTCTGGAGCGAGAGAAGAGATGTGATGGCCAGAGCTGCACACACAACGCTGAACAGCACTCAGCAGGTGGAGCAGGGAACGGGAAACAGACAGAGAGCAAACAAGGAAACAGCGAGGGCAAACAACCAGGGTGGCTAGAGGGACAGATCCTTCGATTCACCTCTTTTTTGGGGTGGAAAAAAGCAGTTTGGGCACATAGAGGGGTTTGCAGATCAGCAGTGGTTGCCATGAACTCACTTTGCAGCCCCTGGCTCAGCCACTTCACCCAAACCAAGCTGTATTCAGAGCAGCTCTCTCAGCCACAGCAGCAAATTTGCTGCTTCATCACAGCCTAGGAGGGGAAATCTGCCCGGCGTGGATCCCCCCAGAGCCCCCAGCAGCAGTGACACGGAGCCCTGCAGTCCCCGTGCCTCTGAGCAGGGACAGAGAGCCAGCAAACCAACCCTCAGCATCAAAACACCCCTCAAAGAACATCAGCTCCCGTCATTGAACTGGAAACTCTGTGGTTTGCCGCAGAAAGTTTACACAAAGGTCGAGGCTGAACAAGGGGTTTGCAGAATCCATCCCCTCCTGAGGGGCTCAGGTGATCTTTGTGATCAGACTCACATGTGGGGAGAGGCAAGGAATTTCCAGCTGATTTTCTGCTGGAGCAGCTGAGGTGTGAGCACACAGCTCATCACTCCGCGAGGTTCATGACCAAAACTGCTCCGGCGAGAGCCAGGCAAGGACCCAGGGATGCTCCCAGGGGGAGCTGGTGTCACACAGCTCAGGGAGAGCTGCTCCCCACCGCTTGTTCTCCTCCTCCCCGCCACACGCGTCGTAACAGTCCCCAAAAAGGTGAAAAACCTGCTTTTTAAAAATAGCAAACTCTTTAAGGAGCCGAGCACATGCCTGAGTGGGTGGGAAATTAGTGTTATTATTGTGACTCTGTGCTCACAGGGTCCGAGACCTCAGATGACTTGTTTGTGCCCTGCACGGATTTTTGCAGACTCATTATAAACCCTGGCAAAGAGGGGTTTGTAATGTCACAAGAGAATTTCCATTAACTGGAGCCTGGCTGGGGATTGCCAGCATGATCTATGTGTCCCATTTATGCATATGCAGGCAGGCCAAGAGGAAGCTCCTTTGCTTTATTTCCACATCATTGTGCTGATGCTGAGCTCACCAAATAAACAAACTGAAAAGCCAGTGGGGAAGCAAGGGGGGAGGGAAAAAAAAAATACAAAATGCTGTGCCTGGCTGTCTCCCTCATGAAGGATGCAAATAAATTCCACAGACTTTGAAGCCAGAGATCTCAGCAGAGATGAAACCCCCCAGTGCTGGCTGGCTCAGCAGGTGAGGCACCGTGTGGGTATTTTGTTACAGAGCTGCTCACGTGCGACGGGGACGAGGAATAAATGTTGTTATCGGGATGAGAGCTGCAATCCAGCAGCAGCAGAACCCTCTGGGCTGTCCAATCCCTCTCCCAGAACCCTCTGGGCTGTCCAATCCCCCTCCCAGAGACACCAGGGACTCCTCAAAGGCTGAGCCTCAAACACGGAACATCCCCAAGGCTCCGGGATGGAGGCACCATGGACCTGGGGGGAATCACCCCGGGCATGGACAGCTTATCTCGGCTCCTTCATCCCTCACCCATCATCTACCCCCTCGGAAAATCCTGGGGATGGCCCCATCAGAAGCTGAGGACTCAGCAAAGTTCCCCTTGGTTGATTCCAAGGCAGCAAATCCAGCAGGATGCTGGCACAGTCCAGACACTCAGAGCTCCTACTCCAGCAGCATCAAATCCCTGGTCTGGGGGGCTTTGGGACGAGCAGATGTCACTGCAGAGCCCTCTCTGAGCCACACAGAGATGGAGAGAGCCCTGTTTGCCCCAGCAGAACATCTCCTGGGGCTCCCCAGCACCTGCAGCTCATCCACACAGCCCCAGGACCTCCTCAGCTGCACACAAACCACACCAACTCTTTGTGTCCCCGCACGTTCTCCTGCTAGAATCCCACAGAATCACCCAGGGTTTGTTATCAGGGAAGGATTCGCTCAGGTTTTCCCTTTTTTCCACAGGCTCAAACCTGAGCTACACCAACTGCTGCTGCAGTGGCCGAACCGCCGCACGCTCCAATCCTGCAGCCTTCCCTCTCCATTCTTGCAAAAGCAACCCCTTCCTGTTAGCATGTTCACTCTCCCTAAGCCACCTCTGATCCATTTCCACCTCCAAATCATTAAAGATAATAAACAAGCCCAGCCTCAGTGTGAGGAACCCTCACATAATCACATATCTATGCTGCCATCAGCACTCGGCCATTACACTTCTATTTTCTGCAGCTTAACTAGGAAAGCCAGCACTGAACTCTGCCCCTTATCCCACAGCTATTTATTGCCCACGTTCTGCTATTTATTTCCTAAAATAGTCTCTTTTGGGTGGATTTAATGAAATACCCAAATAAATTAGGCCCGTTGGAAGATGTTGAACTCTGATTTCCTCAGCCTTAGGAAGGAAGGCTTCCCCACTGGGCAGCCATCCTCTGCATACAAACCGTGGTGATTTGACCCCCAGGGACAGACCATCCAAGTATTTGAGGGATAATTAGGCCCACCCAGCAGGCCTAACAGAAGAAAAAACTCACTTGCCTGATATGCCAGCTCTTCCTCAGGTTTGGTTTCTGGACGAGGCAAAAATTCCTACTGCAGCCACCAGGTCCCTCTGCCCACTGGGCTCCTGCCTTGGAAATGGCCAGGGAGGAGGAGAAGAGGAGCCGCCCTCCCCTTTATGTTTACACCTGCTGCTATTTTACACCTGATTTACCTCAATTCTGCTGATTCGGAACACTTTGGGGTCTGTTCCTCCCTCTCTGAACAATCCAATTATTGCTGATTTCCCACAGCTGGGCACTGCCAGCTCTGTCCTGCCCAGCAGCCGCTCCCTGTGAGCAGCACGGAAACGATTCTGCTTTGTCCTCTGCAAGGTGGCCCTGTCCATGGAATGAGATGAGCTTTGAGTTCCCTTCCAGCCCAAATTCTGAGGTTTCCCAATCTGCTCCTCACCACATTTTCCTCCTCCTTCATCACAACCAAGTCCCGCATCCATTAGCAAACCAAATCTTCC
Organism: Irena cyanogastra; assembly: GCA_013397155.1. NCBI lineage: Eukaryota > Metazoa > Chordata > Aves > Passeriformes > Irenidae > Irena > Irena cyanogastra. The sequence continues at coordinate 250,025 of VWZV01004032.1, forward strand.
AGAGGCACCAGGACAAACACAAAAATCCCTGTGTGTCACCAGCGCAGTCTGTCCTTGCAAGCTCCATCCCACAAATGAGGTTAGGATGGGGATCCTTAAAATTGCTCCAGTACCTCCTCACAGGTTTTACACCTTCTTTTATCTCTCCAAACCCCCCATTTTTCCTGTCAGGGACCCCAGGGCAGTGTTAGGGCTGCCCTGAGGTGACAAAGTGGAGTTTGCACCCTCTTGTGCACAGGCACAGCTCCAGCTGTCCACAATCTCCTTTCTGGACAAATTTTCCCTGGTGGAGCTGCTGATACCCCACTGATTCATTCCTCAGGTGTAAGCAACACCCTCCAAGCTGTTCTCCTCCTGCTCAGCCACAATCTCACTGTTCCTCCTGTTCACACACAGCAAGAGGTGCCTTGTTTTAACAGATTCCTCGCCTTTTATGTGCTGCCTCAGAAACCTCTTGCCCCAGAACAAAAAGCATTTCTGAGGAGGCTTGCAAAACTTCTGTCTTGCCTTCTGCCTGCCTGGAAGCATGAAAAATAAATAAAATCTGACCCCAACAAGTGCTGCCCACGAAGATCTCTCCCTAAAGTCAGTGAAAATCAATATCCACACCTCAGGAACATCAGCAAGCCTTTAAAAAGGGCAAGACATCGACTGTCTGCACATGCTGAGTGCTGAGCAAAACCAGGATAAAGCTTCAATTGCCTTCAAAAAAAATGGAGTTTCTTGGAGGAGAGCATTCTCCTCTGCCTGTCTGGCCCAGCCACGTCTGACCCTAAGGATGTATCAGCTCCTTCATCTCTCGTGTCAGCCCGTGCTCCTCCTCTCCCCTGCTTTTCCTCCTTCCTCTGCTGACCCCAAAGCTTTTCCCTTGCACCCACCCAGCCACCACCCAGTGGAAACACCCAGCTTCTCCTCTGGGCCTGCTTCACATGGAAAACCAGCAGGTTCCTGCAGGAGGAGCAGGGTTCTGACCCCACGTGGAACACAGAGATCCCACATCACAGCCAGAATTCCCACCAGAATTTCCCCTGCAATCAGCCAGGACTTAGCTGAGGATCCTCCCAGCTCCTGGCTGAGTTTGAAGCTCACTCTTTGCTTTTCCTTCAAGCAGAGACATCCATGTGAGCACACACACACACAGAGATGAGATTTCCTGGCACACTGAAGCTTTCAAGAGAGTTTGGAAGCAGCACTGCCCCACCCTTACCTCGCTGCTCCTTTGATGACCTCTCACAAGCCCAGGTCCCTCAAATCCTGCCCCACTCACGCCCAGATTGCTGAGTGCTCCTTGGCACTGAGCTCTCCAGACCTTTGCCAGCTCACATGACTCCTTGGCTGATTTTCCTTGCACAGCTTGCAAAAGAAACCTCCAGCAAAAAACTCACAGCAGCATCTCTGTGCCTCCAATCAGCCAGTTAAAATCAACCTTTTCAAGGAGATGTTCAAGTCTTTATCCCAAGATTTTGGGATAAAGCCCTTCATTTTGGGGTTCACCTTCCACAGGCAGCCTGTTCCCGCCACACAGGAGCTAGATCACAAAGGGTCAAAGAGAAACGGCCATTTAAAGGAAATTTTAAAAAAAGAGCATTCTCCTTCCCTCTCTGCTCAGCACAGCCTGCCAGCAGCTCCCTCTTCCCCAAAATTCCAGATGTCTCATCCCAGGCTATTCATTCCTGCCAGGTGCAGGGGAAAGTACCACCTGCAAACCACAGAGAGCCACACAGCAACTTTCCCAACTTCTGTCTCTGCTCGTCAGGCCCAGCCCTGAAATGGAAACCGAGAGGGGAAGGTTCTGCCTCTCACCATCGATTTCTCCACGCAGATGGTTCCCTTCAAATCCCCAGCTTCAGACACATCAATACCGAGGCAGGCTTGCATCGAGACACTTCAAACCCGCCTTGGCGCGGTGGGAGCCTCACTGCGGATCGCTTCTCCCCCTCTGTGAAACGAGACTCGAGCAAAGCGCGGCGGGGAAGCCCCAGCACGGCCACATCCCGCTCCTACCTGCGAGCACACACGGCTGGGCAGCCAGGAGCCGGCGGCAGAGGCAGCTGCCGCTTCTGCCAGCTCCTCGGCAGAGCCGGAGACTCCTGGGGGATGCTCCTGCCTCTCTCCGATGCCGTAGGCTCCCGACTCGCTGCCCAGGGAGGCGGGGAGGGCTCTGCTCCCGGCTGCCTGCAGCGGTCACATCAGCCGGGATGTGGCTACCCGGAGGAAAGGCTGCCTCGCCTCGCCGAGACAAAGGGGCTGGCTCCTCCTGGGGGGGATCCCCGGTGGGGTGGGGGCTGCTGGAGCCCCGTCAGAGCGGCCGGGATGCGGTGGCAGAGCGAGCTGAGCTGTCCCTCAGCATCCCTCGCTAGCGGCAGGTCCCCGGGGAGGCGGGCACGGCGCTGGATGCTCCGGCCAGCAGCACCTCCCTGGGGAAGGACACGCGTGTGGGGACAAAGCCAGCCCCACGGGGGTCCAGTTAACTCCCCCAGGGCCACAACCCCGCGGGCGCGATCCTATCCAGCGAAAGAATCCAGCCCGATGGATGGCGAGAGCCGAGCAGCACTTGCAGCATCTCGCACCTACGCAGAGCCCCGGCCCGAGCCGCAGCTAAGCCGGAGTTTGGGCATAAATCAGCCGGCATAAAGTTGGGCCTAGGAAGAGGTTTCTGCGCGGAGTTTTCCCCGCACACTGCCCGGGCTCGGCGCTGCCGGTTCGCCAGGAGTCTGCCAGCATCAGCCCCGCACGTCTGCGCACGCAGCGAGCACCTCAGCGACCCCACCGCCAGTTATTCCCGAGCACAACTCCGCACAAACGCCTTCCGGAGCCACGAACCTTTCCTTCCCCGTGCAAAGCCGGAGCGAATACGAGTTAAAGAGCGTTTTCCTCGCCGCCCCCGAGCGTGGCACGCAGGCTGCGAGCCCAGCAAGCGCCGAGCCCGCGGAGCATCCCTGCCCGCCGCACGCTCCCGCACCCGGAGCCGCTCCCAGGTGATCCGCACGAGTTGTGGCCGCACCGAGTGCCCCCCGCCCCGCGCTCTTTGAACTTCAGCTCTGCCGAGAGCCCGAGCTTGGCATTTTTCAACTCTTGGTGCGCTAAAACACCGCAAAGGGCTGGTCCCAAAGTCCTTCAGCGAGTGCAGGAGGGGGTCGGGGGGCACCGGCTGTGGTCGGGGGAGGGCTGAATGTGGCCGGGGAGGGCTGGATGGGACCGGGGAGGGGAGAACCGAGTGCCAGCCAGGGGCACCGCCGGCAGCCAGCGAGCGGCGGCGGCTGCGGCTCCGAGCGCTCCCGGCCCCGCGGCTCCGCAGCGGCGGCCGGCGGCTCTGCCGAGCATCCCGCGGGNGGGAGAACAGGGAACAGGGATGGATCAGGGGATGCAGGGAGAGAAGGGCGAGATGGAGGGATGAGGGGAGAGCGGGAACAGGGATGGAAGGAGGGATGAGGGGAGAACGGGAACAGGGATGGAAGGAGGGATGAGGGGAGAACAGGGAACAGGGATGGATCAGGGGATGCAGGGAGAGAAGGGCGAGATGGAGGGATGAGGGGGGAACAGGGATGGAAGGAGGGATGAGAGGAGAACAGGGAACAGGGATGGAGGGAGGGATGAGAGGAGAACAAGGGACAAGGGATGGAAGGAGGGATGCAGGGAGAGAATGGGACAGGGATGGATCAGGGGATGCAGAGAGAGCAGGGGGCTAAGGATGGAAAGAGGAGCAGGCAGGATGGAGGGATGCAGGGAGGACGGGGCAGGGTGGGAGGATGCAGGAAGAGCAGCGGGCCGGGGATGAACAGAGGACTGGGCAGGATGGAGAGGGGCAGGAAGAACACGACACTGAGGATGGAAACAGGACCAGGCAGGATGGGAGGATGCAGAGAGGACAGGGCACTGAGCTGTGCCAGGGGAGGTTTGGGATGGATCTCAGAGAAAGGCTCTTCCCCCAGAGGGTGCTGGCACTCCCCAGGCTCCCCAGGGAATGGGCACAGCTCCGAGGCTGCCAGAGCTCCAGGAGCCTTTGGACAGGACTGCCAGGGATGCCCAGGGTGGGATTTGGGGGTTTCTGTGAGTCCAGGAGCTGGGCTGGATGATTCTGGTGGGTCCCTTCCAGCTCAGCCTATCTGATGGTTTGGTGGTTCTAAGGATGGAGGCAGCACAAGAATCTGGGATGGAGGGGACTGAGGAGGGAGGGCAAGGACCAGTGTGGCACTGGAGCTGTTGCTTCCAACACTGACCAGCTTTAAGCCCAGACTAAACACCTCTGATTGGGACAGCTGGGTTTGGGAAAGCTGTGCTTGCCCCCCACACATCCCAAATCCTCAACTCCCTGCCAGCACCCCGAGTCTCCCTCCTTCTCCCCTCCCTGAGAAGGACACAGGGTGAGATAATTTTGCTCCCAGCTGCTAAAATCTTCATATTAAAGCTTAATCTCCTCCCGGTGCCCTGAGCAGCAGCACGGGCTGGGAAAAGGCATCAGCCAGCACTGGGAAGTGGGAGTGGGACAGAGCCATCCGTGGTGTGAGGCTGGGAATTGCCAGGCAGGATCCTGAGCCCTGTGATGCTCCAGCCTTGCCTGCAGTGCTGCAGTCCCATCCTGGTTTTGTTTGTTGGTAGTGGCAAGGAAAGCAAAGCTTTTAAACCATCAATTAATTGGACTCTTGCATTAAGAGCAATGAACTATTATTTGACAGAAATTCATCTTCCCCTCCTGCTGAGAAGAAATAAGCTGGAGGAAAAGAATCAGCTTCACAGGAGAAAAATAAAACGCCTCTGCCTCAGAGACAAATTACTCATGAGGTACACAGGTAACAGGCATGGGGTGCTTGAGCTCATCCCTTTTACACATCATTTCCCTCAGGACAACAGCTGCAAGTCAGTGGCTTTGTGACAGAGCCCTTTGTCCCGGTGTCCCTGCCCAGCAGGCCATTCCCAGCATTTCTTATTCCTGGAATTGATGAGCATTTCCCTCATCTGGGCTGCATCTGCTTCTCATTAACCACTGTGGCCCTGCAGGTCCAGCTTCAGCCCTGCCTGGGTGAGGAGAGGTTTGGCTGGCAGAGCTGAGACTTCTCCTGGACCCAGAGCAGCCTCTGTGCCAGCTCCAGGGGTGGGAGATGGACAGATCCCCCCTCTCACCTCAGCTCTGAGCACACCTGGGCCAGGCAGGGCTCCCCCATCCAGGTGATCCAGGTGGATTCTGCATCCTCCTCATGGCTCCTGCCTGGTGCCAGCACCCCACTCTCTTTTAAGATTTTTTGCATGGTTCAGATCCACCTGTGCCATGCCCTGAAACCATGCAATTATTGGAGCCTCAACTCAAGACCTGGAAACCCAGAATTTCTCCAAAACCTCCGTGGCATGGCATAAATCAGAGCAGAATCCCAAGTGAAAGCACCCTGGCAGCCAACAGGGTGAGCTGAAAGCAGGAACGCAGAGGAGACAGCTCCAGAAACTGCCTGCAAAGAAATCTGGTTTGGTTTGGGGGGGAAAACCGGGATTCTAACCACGAGAGAGAGGTTTCCAAAGTGCCTTCTGCTGGGAAGTGTTACGTGGGGAGAGGAGGGGGAGGGAAGGCACCCGGCGAGGTTTAAAATAGAGTTTGGTCATTTTATGAATGAGGTGATGTGACACAGTTCCCTGCCAAAGCTGGAGGGTTTGGTGACCCAGAAAATCCCGTTTGGGGAGGGAGCTGTTGTTGATGTGAGGCTGCAAACCCAAGTGTTACGTTGGGGGTGGGATCCCACTCACACTCAGGGCACTCAGAGGCAGGAGGGGACGCTGAGGCTGCCCAAAGTGCTCAGGGCAGAGCACTGCTCCCCCCAGCCAGCCCTGGGTGTTCCCTGAGCTCACCAGGGCACAGGGGGAGAGCAGCAGGGCTTGGAAATGGAGTTCATTGTCCCAAAGAGCAGCACAAAGCTGTGGGACCACTGCAGGGCAGACCCAAACACTTTTTGGGGTCTCAAACCAGACCCAAACTTGTTTTGGGGTCTCGATCCAGACTCAAACACTTTTTGGAGTCACAATCCAGACCCAAGTACACTCCAGGGTCTCAATCCAGAGCCAAACACTTTATGGGGTCTCCATCCAGTCACAAATGTATTTTGGGGTCTCAATCAAGACCCAAACACACTTTGGGGTCTCAATCCAGACCCAGGGCCTCAATCCAGATTCAAACACAATTTGGGGGATTAATCCAGACCTAAATCCACTTCAGGGTCTCAATCCAGAGCCAAACACTTTTTGAGGTCTAAATCCAGCCCCAAACCCTTTTTGGTGCCTCGATCCAGCCCCAAACCCTTTCCCCAGCAGCAGCTTTGCCAGCAGGATGTAGAAAATCCTGTGCTGCTGCACATGGATGAATCTGCCTCAGTTTCCCCAGCTCCAGGCTGGTTTTTCTGGGAATAATCCCACACCTCCAGCTCCAGACATCTGGAATAAAAACCCCCAGCAGTGCCCACTGCTTCCCTCATAGCAGGTTATTTATCCAAGCAATTAAATTCTCTTTTCCCTGTCAGCTGCACAGAGAGGGGCTCTGATCTCAAACTGACGTGGAGGTGAGCAGTGAATCATTTAAAAAAAACTGCTACATTTATCTTCATAGGTGGCTGTATTTCAGCAGAACAGTAAATAACAGCCCCACTGCAAAAAAAAAAAGTAAAATTCAGGCAGAGCTGAGAGATTTCAGGGGATAAAAGGCACTGAAAGTCAAGATTTGACTGAGACACAAAGAATAAATCTATTATTGTGGGTGTGATTTTTTTCACCCAGGTTTATAACAAGTTTTTATTGGTAATAGAAGATGTCCAAATGAGATAATTTTCTAGATAAGAGCTGCTCTGAAGGAAGCAGTGAGAGGAGCAAGTAGCCTGTGGTAGTTATATAAAAAAGCCCAGCTCATTATGAATATATATTTAGATAGCTCCAAGAAGTTGGTAGGATGAGTTAGATAAATAAGGAACATTTTGTGGAACAGTTTGTTTGCCTTGTCTTCCATGCAAAAAGGAAAATGTGTGTGAATTTCAACGAGCTGGAGAGGCAGGGGTGGCATCTGCCAAATCCTGATGCAGGATTTGGGAGGATATTCCTGGTCCCAGCTGAGGAGGCTGCTCCACGCCCTGATTCCAGATTTGGGAAGCTTCAGCTGCCACCTAATCCCAGAAATGCACGTGGGATTGGGGATTTTAGTGCCTAAAGCTTCCCAAGAATGGATGCCACCCCCCTCAGGTGCTGCTCACGCAGTGAGGGAGCCCTGGGAGATCAGAGCAGTTAAAGAAGGTGCAATAATTGAGGATTTGGGGATTTTTGCCACTTTAGGGGCAGGGAACAGAGGGTGGGAGCAGTGGCAGGAGCTCAGGGAGGTCACACAGAACATCTCAGCTGTCACAGATCCATCCCTCAGACAATCATAAATATTGGACTGATCATTTCCAGCCTATCTTTCCTTCCATCACACTTTTGCTCTTTTTTTTTTGTTCTCCTCCTCATAATTACTGCCATCAAAGGATGTTTGCTCCTCTGTGCATCCCATTCACACCCCAAAGAGAAAGGAAAGCAGTGATTTAAGTGAGGCAGAAAAAAAAAATCCAACCCAAACCCAACCTCGCTTTGAAATGTGGGGAAAACAAAAGATGAAGAGACAAAAGATGAAGAGATTTTCAAGTGAGGAATGATTAAGAAAAGGGAGGAACGAAGAATGAAATGAGTCACGGGCAGGTTGGGACAAGGACTCAGGAGGAGACTTCTGATTTCTGCAACAGGTTCAGGGAATTCCAGCCCTGGCTGCGATTTTGGGACAAATTCACCTGCCTTTAAATCTGCACCAGCTTGTAAAACCTTCCTTTTCCAGAGGTCAGAGGTGCAGAGCCACCTTTTAACCCTGCAGAACTCTGGGTCTGACTTTTCCCATCAGCACAGGGCACGACATTTTCCAGCTCTCAGGATTCCATGGAGAGAAGGAAAAAGGAAAAGGGAAGAGGGAAAGGAAAGAAAAAGGAAAAGGAAAAGGAAAAGGAAAAGGAAAAGGAAAAGAAAGGAAAAGGAAAGGAAAGGAAAATGGGAAAGGAAAGGAAAATGGGAAAGGGAAGGTGGGAAAGGAAAATGGGAAAGGGAAATGGGAGAGGGAAATGGGAAAGGGAAATGGGAAAGGGAAGGAAAGGAAAATGGGAAAATGAAAATGGGAAAAGGAAAATGAGAAAAGGAAAATGGGAAAGGGGAATGGAAAAGGCTCAGTTCTAGGGGAATGAGCACCTGAACAGGGAGATTTGGATCTGCTGAGAGCCCAAGCCCTGAGTTTTGTGATGGAATTCCAAGCACGGAGCCCTGGAGGAGCAGCTGGAGCAGAGACCACGCTGCTGCCGTGGATTTTGGGGCAGGAATTTGTGCCTAAATCAGAGAAGTGGGTTTGCTGCGGAGGAGAAGCCGAGGCTGCAGTCACTCCCTGCTCCTCTGCTGTTCCTGATTGCCTGGGGGGGCTGTCCCAGCATTTCCAGCAGGAAAAAGTGACAGGGGGGAGAATTTTTCCAGTTTCTGAGGTGGGCTGGTCCAGTCCAGCCTCAGCAGAGCATCTTCTCTCAGCTCCCATCTCGCAGAGGGAGACGGATGAGGCAGAGCTCAGCAGTGACAGGGGCAGCTTTATTATGGCACAATAAAGAAATTGCAGAGGAGAAAAGATGAGTTCAATAGAAGCTGCAATCGAGGCTATTTGACTTGTGCTGCATGCACGCCCCAAAATGATGGTGATGAATCACCCAGGGGGGCTTCTGAAATGTTGTGAACCTGTTTAATCCAGGAGAGAAGCTCCCAAAAAAACCAAACAAGCAAAAAAAATCACTATTTGGAGGTGAAAGAACAGGTTAAGGGCAGGCACAGGGGAACATGGGACAGCTCTGGTGTGGAGTTTTTTGTGGTGAAGAGCCTGAGAAATGGGATAAAACTTAAGAGTTTTGAAAGGCGGTAGAAGGATTTAAAAATGCCACCAAGAAGGGTTTAATCTCTCTCTCATCACGAGGCCCAAGCAGCTGGAGCTGCATCAAACCCATCTTTGTAAAACTCGAGAGAAAAGGGTTTTTCAAAGCGAGCTGACAAAAGAAAAGCACAAAGCTCTTTCCTCTCAGTGCTAATTCAGAGCTGAGGAGTTGTTTCAGAAGTGGGCTCGGAATTGAATTTGGGAGAGACAGAAGGAAGGGAGATGTGCTCATTAATATCCCAGCACAACAATAACCCCGGATAATGCAAATTATTGCCAAAGCTCCAGAGAGCTGAGAGAAATGGAGATTCACTCTGGAGCTCCACTCCACGGGGTTTATTCAGCAGCACTGAGTAAATATCAACAAGAAGGTTAAAATATTGATCAGGGGAGATGCTCCACGCTGAATAAGCTGCAGACATCTGGAAACAAACAAGCTGCTGCAAGAAAGGGAGAGGCTGGGATATTTTGGGTTTTTTTTTTTATTCTGCCAAAAGCCCAACTCGATGATTTGCAGCTGCCAACTCCCAGCTGCTGAGGAAGAAGGGGGAAAAAAATTCAGTTTCCTGACTGAAGGAAAGGCTGGTGGATTTTTGGTTTGGGGTAGGGAGAAATGCAGGAGGGCTCAAGCAAGAAATGCACTTGGAATCGTGGAATTTTTAAGGCTGGAAAAGGCCTTTAAGGTCAGTAAATTACAATATAAACCCATCACCCAGGATGGCACCACCAAACCACGGCCTCAAGCACCACAGCCACAGATTTTGGAATTTCCAGGGATGCTGAATTCCCTGTTCCAATGCCTGAGCGCCCTTCCCCTGGGGAAATCTCAGAAATATCCAACCTCAATCTCACCTGGAACAGCTCAGAGCCATCTCCTCTCACTGCCCATTTCCTCCTCCCAGGATTATTTTCCAGCAGTGATGGAATCAGTGAATGGGGCTGCACACCAACTCAGAGCTCTGCAGAAAGGCTCTGAAATCCCTCACAAATTTTTATTTTCCTGCTTGGCTGCTCCTCTCTCACTGCCTGACCTCGCCAGGGTGGAGCTGAAAGTGGGATCAAAACTTTTGGCTCCTTCAAAAGCTCTCCTGAGCCTCCTTTTTTAATAACAGGTGTCTAAAAATTTTGGAAGATCTGTTAAAGCAACATTTTAACCCAGGCATATGCTCAGTGCTTACCCCAGGTTCTTTCCCATTTAATTTTGGATCACACCCTGAAGGAAACACATCCAAATTTTTGTTTTTGGTTTGGTTTTTTTTTTTTTTCATTCTGGGAGTGCTGGGCCCAGCTCTGATGGGAAACATTTCCCCCAAAATGCTCAGCCCAACTGGCAAAGAACTCGTGCCAGGGACTGGACAACTTCCATCCTACACCAAGCTCCCATCAATATTTTGAAAGAACAAAACCTAAAAAAAAAAAAA
>VWZV01004032.1:260519-303403 GCA_013397155.1 Irena cyanogastra
GGTTTTTTTTGTCATTTAGGGAGGTGGATGGATGGAATGCCACCCTAATTGCTCAGAACCTCCTGGAATCATGGAATGGGTTGGGTTGGAAGGGACCTTAAAGCTCCTATAACCCAAAAATGACTCAAAATGACCCAAAATCGACTCAAAATGACCCAAAATTGACTCAAAATGACCCAAAACTGACTCAAAATGACCCAACCCCACCTGCAATGACTCCTTGAATCCCCCTCACGTCTCCCCTGCCTGTGCAGAGATGAATTCCAGGATTGTGGATGTGCAAGAACCCCAAAACTGCAGCACAGCTCTCCCCACCCCCAGCTGGGATTCCAGGGCTGGAGAGCTCAGATTCCTCTGAGCTGCTGAGTTTCTGAATCATTTATTTACAGCAAGGCAGTAAAGGGAATATATAAAATAACATTTAAATAGGGAAAACAAGAAGAGCATCATTAGGAAAGTGTAATAGAGCTCGGATTACCAATTATAATAAAGTAATAAAGAAATCTCTCAAGGAGCTTCGTGTACATAATGCAGACAGGGAAGGGGAAAAAAAAAAGGAAAAACTCCCAAGTTTTCAGGAATAAAGCTGATTTGTTTTCTATTTTGGTGTTGTTCTTAATTCATTTATTTTTGCCAGTTTGTCTGTCAGGAATCACCAGCCAGAAATGTCACCAATGCCAGGGATTCAGGGAGAGCAGCCTCTGCTCAGAAATCACCAAACTCTCAGCACAGATGTGCCCTGTTCAGAAATTCACAGGTTCCCTCTGCAGCTGAGTTTTAATTTCACTTCTCTTTTACATTTCTGGGTCAGCCCCAGCGGAGGGAAAAAGATCCAGCAGAAAAATGGAAATGCAGATAAATATTTGCAAGATGCTGAGGTGAAATATCACATGGAAGGGTTGCAGAGCAATGATTCCCAACCTTCAAAGCAAATTCTCTTTAAAAAATAACAATAAATTAATAGGATCAATTGCTGAGTAATGGTTTTGGTTGGATTTAGAAGGACAAAGACCCCAAAAATGATTTGGGATTGAAAGAAGAACTCTGGCTGAACTGTCAGCTGAGCCAGTGGCAGCTCCTCTGAACTTCTCCCAGCATTTATTAAATTGCTGTCCGTGCCCAGGGCAAGCAGAAATTCCTTAAAAGGGGCCAAAATTCCCTTTGGAACCTCACCTGGCAGCTGCAGAATCACCCAGGAGGGTGTGCAGGGCACACCAAGGCTTCAATTCCTGCAGGGAACGTCCTGAAGGGTCAGCTCAGCTTGGAGCAAGGGGGGATTGCTGTTCCTGCAGCTGGTGCTCTGTCAATTAATTAATTAAGTAATTAATTAATTAATAATTCATGAATTCTCAGCAGCAAAAACACAATTAAAGGTACTTCAATCTCTGGAAAATTTCCTTTACCATCATTTGTCCTTCAAACACTCCAGGCAATTACACCCCAAAAAATCCACCAGACAAAGCTCATTTTCCTTTAAGCTTATTTAATGATATTTGAAACGCTTAAATTTTCTATTTCCCAGGTCCTGAAAACAGATTTCTTTTTTTTTTTTTAAGCGACCAATATTTAATTCCAGAAACATACAACCCGATCAGCTAAGTCATAAAAGAGCTATTTTACAAACATACATCTGGATAATTAGAACAATAAAGTCTTTTTAGACATTCAAACATGATCAGTAAAAATACAGGATTATTAATAAAGATTTTTGTGTATTTTTTTTTAAAGAATACTTCCAGATTTTTTTTTTCTTCTCTTTAAAGTAAATCTCTGTTAAGAGTACATGATTGTATGTTGTACAAAGAAAATAAAAATATCCTAGTATGAAGAGAGCTCCACAAGACTTAATTCAAAAGAAAACAGCAGTGTTTTGGCTGCAGTATCCCTTTTGCAGTACATCTGCTTGTCAGTTGGCACCTTTGGGGAAGGGGAGGGAATCCAGGGATTTCTTTGGGGCACAGGGAGAAAATACTGGATCCAGGAGGATGAAATCTAAGAGCAGGGAGATGTAAATCAGAAATTCCAATTTCAGGACACTGGAAGGGGCCGGGTGCTGTCTGAGAGCTCCTGAGGTTTGCACTCCTCATCCTTCAGCTCCCACCTCCCTACACACCAGGGATCTTCTGCAGGAGAAGGGAATTCCCATTCCAGAAAAATTCCATCTTGAGCTTTTGGCTTGTCCACGAGCTGAGTGACAGCAGAAGGGAAATGACCTCTCAGATGTTGTTCTTATATCCCATCCTCGTTCCCAAAACAAGAAATCCTTCTCTTCTGTTTGGGGAAGGGGGAAAAAAACATTTTTGGGATGAGGGGCTGGGACAAAAAACTCCAGAGAACTGTCTGGATAAGGGAATGCCCAACCCATCACTAAACAGGGGTAAATTCAAATGAAAAATTAATTTTAAAAGAAGGGGAAATCTTATGGCTTAAAGGGGGAAAGAACTGTGGGAATCCTGAATAGTGCATTGGAGCTCCAGCCCCAGGTCTGTGGTGCTGCAGATGTGCCAGGGGGGAAAAAGGAATTCTCTGGAAAAGGGAATTCCCTGGGACAAGGAATTCCCTGGAACGAGGAATTCCCTGGAACGAGGAATTTTTGGGAACAAGGAATTCCCTGGGACAAGGAATTCTCGGGAACAAGGAATTCCCTGGAAAAAGGAATTCCCTGGAAAAAGGAACTATTGGGAACAAGGAATTCTTGGGAACATGGAATTCCCTGGAACAAGGAACTATTGGGAACAAGGAATTCTTGGGAACAAGGAATTCCCTGGAACAAGGAACTATTGGGAACAAGGAATTCTTGGGAACAAGGAATTCCCTGGAACAAGGAACTATTAGGAACAAGGAATTCTTGGGAACAAGGAATTCCCTGTCCCTCCAGGGGAAGGGGTCCCTGGCCCACCATCAGCTCCCTGTTGGTGGGGATGATCCGAGCTGGAAGCACAGCCAGGGCAGAGCCCAGAGTGGGATTTGTGCCACCCATAAACGGGCTCAGACGAGCTGGGCTCCTCCAGCATTGCTGAGCCTGCCCTGCCCTGATGGCACCGAGGGGATTCTCCCTTCTCCACCCTGACAGTGACAGGGACACAGCTGCCCTCACCCCTCTGGGTGACCCCAAGGCAGAATGAGGGGATTTGGGGGAAAAGCCCCTCCAGCAGGCTAAAATGTGAATTGACAAACACGCTGCATTCCCAGCTTTTCACTGCTGCCACAACCACCACAGGGGAGACCAGGAGGCACCACAAACCTTGGAATTCTGGCAGCCTGGAGAGACCCAGCCAGGATTTTGTGTTGAACCATCTGCAAGGAGCAGGAAACACCCAGGCCTCCCCAAGCCCCCGATCTGCTGCTCTTCCAGCACATTCTCCTGCAGCCAGACTGAGCTCCCTCTGCCCTGGAGTTCAGGGATGATTTCCTGCCAACCATGGAACCCTCCAGGTCACTGAGGTCTCAGTTTTGGAGTGTGGGGGAGAAAAGGGGTCCAGCCCCAGCTCTGGCTGTTGCCCAGTTCTCTTCCTGGCAGCATCCAAGGCAGCATTCCAGGCTGGGGGGGGTCTCAGAGGAAATCTGGATGTTCATAACCCGGGGAATCGTGGGGCTGAGGTGAGCAGGGGAGAGCTCATCCATGAGGATGGAGTGCTGGGTTAATACTGATAAAAATCCTACACAACAGGAGAGGCCCTGGTGCACCCCAAAAAGCCAGGGGGCTCCTGGCAGCCTGCAGGAGGCTGTGCCTGGGGCTGGCAGTGGTGATGCTCTAAACAACAGGAATTCCCTCCAAGGGCTCCAACTCCCACCCCAAAATCACCTCTGCTCCCTCTCCTGCCCCCTGAACTCACCCCTCACAGGTTTCTGGGGGAAGAAGAAGAGCTGGGATTTTTCTGACTGGGGACAGAGGTGGTTTTTGCCAGCAGCTGAAGGGAAAAGGTTTGGTTTGGAGGAGCAGGAGGAGGCTGGTGCTGAGCAAAGGCAGATGGCTCTGACTCTCCATGGCATGTGCAGGATGCTCAGTTTGCCTTCCTTGAAGAGCTTCAAACGTGGGAAGAGAAGAGGGTGTGTTCCTCACACACCTGGCAGGAGCAGCCCAGCCCAGGGACACTGGGGACAGCTTGAACCACCCTGTGCCAAGCAGGACAGCAAAAATTCCTTCTCACCCTCGCTGGATACACAAAACCCAGAAAAACAAGGGCAGGGGCAGTGCAGGAAGCCAGAACTCCTCGCTGTCAGATCCCTCTGGTGTGAAATCCAGCACGGGGGGATGGATAATGAATGGAAATGGGCTCAGGGTTACCCTAATTCCCATCCTGGCAGGAATTCCAGCTGCAAACCCCCTCAGGTTTGAGGAGCTGCTTCAGCCTCCTCAGGTCACCAATCTCCCTTTGGGTGAGAACACGTTGGCACGAGTGATTCCAAACAAAAAAACCAAAAACAAAAAACAAAAATAAAAAAAAAAAAAGGCAAAATTCAACAAAACCAACCCCAAAAGAACAACCCCAAAGCCCACCCCGAGCCCTCAGCAAGACATACTTCAGGTACTAAAATTACTGGCCCTATAATCAGCAGTACCTGTGGCTAACTCCATGGCAGCCCTTTTTCATTCAGTAGTGAAGCAGGGGCACAGCTGCCCCACGTCTTTGAAACACTTCTGGGTTTGCATTTTTTCTCTTTTTTTTTTCTTTTTTTTTTTTTTGATCCAGAGAAGAGTTACAAAAGTGCTGCAGGTCCAAGTATTTTTATCACTTTACAAAGGAGACAATGATCAAAGCCAACAAAGTAAAGAAAAAAACCAAAATCAAACCTCTTTCTCCTCTCCCAGCAAAGAAGGGGAAAGGGGAAAAGGAAAATTTGCCCATCTCAAGTGCCTGGCTGTTTAGTGCATGGAAAATTCCTGTTCCACACGTGGTGGCATGAGCAATTCCCATGCAGCTGGTTGGATACAGACAAATTCCAGCCATAAATTCCATCCTAACACCTTCATGAGTAGCTCTTGGTAGTCTGAGTGCCAGCAGGGAGTGCAGAGTCCAGTCCAGTGAGGAAACACCTGCACACAGGTCCCCCCTGTCCCCTCACCAGGCAGGGTGGGCCACGTGCAGGGGGCCAGAACTGTCACTACCCAAAAACAGAACCAAAAAAAAAAAAGGCAGATTAAAAAATTAAAATGTGCTTTTGATACACGGAATGAAGTCAAATAAATACATTGATTTTTTTTTCTTTTAAATGTCTAAATACATTTTTTTTTATATCCTACACCCAAAGCTCTGTACATTTGGTTTGGTTTTTTTTTTTTTTTCCAGTTCTCAAAAAAAAAAAAAAAAAAGAATTGCTGGTAGCAAGGAGAGGAGCAGAATAGAACAGACTCCCTCACTGACAAGATAGTGCAGATGCCCCACAGGAAAAGCACCCCATGCCCACTTTGCTAGAGAATGGTTCCTGTTTGGATGCTCCAAACCCTCAGCCCAGAGTCCACAGGGGAGACAGCAGGGGTGCTGTGTCCTGATTCTCTTCATCCAATCTTCAGCCACTCCTGGAAACACGACTAGCTTTTGTCTGAAAGGGGAAAAAAAAGGGGGAAAGGTGGTGAGAGAGAGGGAAACATGACTAGCTTTTGTCTGAAAGGGGAAAAAAAAGGGGGAAAAGGTGGTGAGAGAGAGGGAAACATGACTAGCTTTTGTCTGAAAGGGGAAAAAAAGGGGAAAAGGGGGTGAGAGAGAGGGAAACATGACTAGCTTTTGTCTGAAAGGGGAAAAAAAAGGGGAAAAGGTGGTGAGAGAGAGGGAAACATGACTAGCTTTTGTCTGA
This sequence comes from Irena cyanogastra, assembly GCA_013397155.1. NCBI lineage: Eukaryota > Metazoa > Chordata > Aves > Passeriformes > Irenidae > Irena > Irena cyanogastra. Next base: position 266,316 of record VWZV01004032.1, read on the forward strand.
AAGGGGAAAAGAAAGGGGAAAAGGTGGTGAGAGAGAGAGGGAAACGACTAGCTTTTGTCTGAAAGGGGAAAAAAAGGGGAAAAGGTGGTGAGAGAGAGGGAAACACGACTAGCTTTTGTCTGAAAGGGAAAAAATGGTGAGAGAGAAGGAAACACGACTAGCTTTTGTCTGAAAGGGGAAAAAAAAGAGGAAAAGGTGGTGAGAGAGAGGGAAACATGACTAGCTTTTGTCTGAAAGGGGAAAAAAAGGGGGAAAAGGTGGTGAGAGAGAGGGCTGCACTGAGAGGTGAGAGGGTGGCATTTCTGAGCTCTCCTGCAGGCAGAGCTGTTCACTGAGAGCTTCACACCCCAAACCTTTGTCAGGAGCTCAGCAATTCCACCCAGGGAAGGCTCAGCCCTTCAGGAAGCTCCCTGTGGGAATTCCCATCACTCTGGCCTGCCTGCAGGAGGGGTTTCAGCCAGGGATGAAGGCGTGGGGCAGCTGGAACAGAACTTTGCAGAGGAGGAACAAGCTCAGCTGAGCCCCAGGGATGGAGCTGACCTTTCCTGCAGGCAGCACTGCCAGAGCTGCTCAAGGAGGTGAAAGCTTTCCTGGGCGTGTGAGAAAGGCCAGGTGGAGCTCTGATCCCTTAGGATTTTATATTTTCCATCTATTTGTGACCTGCAGTTCTTCAGTGTGTAACTCTAAATTCCAGTGTGAGCTGCTGCTTCCCCAGTTTGGGCAGACACAACAATTCCTCTCCAGGCCTGGGAACCAAGGACACCTCACTGCCACAGGGCCTGAGAAAAGTGAGTTATGGGGGAGCAAACTTGTGGTCAATGACTTCATTACCTGAAGCTGGAATTGGCAGATTAACCCCCAAAATGCAAATGAACCAAACTGATAAAAGTGTGAAACCTGTGAGTCCATTTTTGCATGGGCTTCATCTGCTCTAAATGCACCTGAAGCCCTTTAATAAACAAAACTACTTTTTATTCCCTTAATTTTGCCTGGCCTCTGTTTTTAGGAGCCCAAACTGGACTTTGTGTTTGGTTCTGGGGCTCGGGGGGTCCTACCTGAGTGCTCTCCTGTGGAGGCTGAGCCAGCCAGCCCCTGGCGTCGCAGAACGCTGTAATCCTCCTCAACCTCCTGCAAAACAGCAACAACAGCCCCAAAACTCAACTGGCTCTCCATGTGCCACGCAAACAAAGAGGGGTTCACACAGGGGAAGAGGAGTTTCACCACTGCAAAGCCCCAGGTTGGAGTGAGCCCCCTCAACTCCTTTTTCAGCAGCTTTATTTGCATGCAATATTCTGATTTCAGTGACATTAAAGGCTGGCTGCTGGATGTTTCACACATCAAACCTTCTGTAATTATTCTAGAATGAGAATCCCCGTCCCATGTAAAAATAATTTGGAATATACAGAGCCTGAAAACCTCAATATTGGTCTAATATCCTTGGTGCAACTCAGAATCTTCATTTGGCACCATGACCAGCAGCATACCAGAGATTTCACAGAATTACCAAGGCTGGAAAAGACCTCTGAGATGTTTGAGTCCAACCTGTGCCCTAAGACCACTTTGTCACCAAGTGCCACCCCCAGTCTGTCCTTGCACACCTGCAGGGATGGGGACTGGGCAGCTCCTCCCACCTCTCCGTGAGGAACTTCTCCCTGATCTTTATGTCAGGAATCCACAAGCCTCAGGCCACTGTCCTGCTGAAAACTCCACTTCTGCAGGTTTCCTATCCCTCAGAAATTTCTCCAGATCAAAATCAAAGCAATAAAGAGCCCTCCAGCTGCAGCAGAACTATTGGCCTGTTGTGATTGACAACTTAGTGCACACAAAACAGCAAAAAAGCAAAAGGTTCTGCTTAAATGCTTCCAGGAGCAAGAGCCAGAGATGAAGAGAAATGTGGCTGTGCTCTTGCCCATCAAAATTGTTTTAAAGCTTTTTTTCTAACCCAAAACTGAGCGGGTATGGAAATGCTCAAACGCTCAGGTGACCATCAAACCTTCTAGGTAATAATAACAACACCAAAAATAACAACAAAACCAACAAAAAGCAACACACCTTTAGCTTCTCCAGGGCGTCCTCGATGTTGTGGATGTACTGCATGAGCTGCACTCGGATCTCCAGAGGGAGCTGGGGGCTGCCCAGGAAGGGGCAGGGCTCCTCCAGCCCTGCCCAGCGCAGCTCCTCGGGGAAGGGCGAGCTGCCCCCGTCCGACCGCGTGTCCCTTGGGGACAGGGGCTGCTGCTGCTGCTGCTGCTGCTGGGGACAGTCCAGGGGGGGCTGCCTGTGGGAGGTGCACTGCAGGACCAGGGCTGACACCTCCTCGTCCGTGGAGCTCTCCTGCACTGTTCCGTATCCATCGAGGATCAAATAATTTCCTGCGGAGACAGCGCGGTTTGAGTCCACTGCCCCAGGAAGCTTCAGGGCTTTGAGCAGATTTAAGAGACAGAAGTGGGGATGTCCCACAGCCCATCTCCTGAGAAAAGTCATTAGTGAAAACTGCCAAGATTAGTGCTGCTGTCAGACTCAGCTGGTACTGCATAAATCCTTTGTGAAAACTCCCAAGATCAGCGGTGCTGTCAGACTCGGCTGCTTCTGGATAGGTTCAGAGATCAGGGATGGTTTTTACACTGTACATTAAAAAAAATTCCATAATTAAATGGACAGCACCTGGACTCAATAATCCTTCTGGCTCCTGTCCAGCTCAGGATATTCTGTGAGCTCATCACCTCCCTTCCTGCTGGCCCAAAATCTCTGTTTCTGTGACATCATCTGAAAATCCTGCTCTTGCACTGATGGCGGCTGACAAATCCAGCTGCTGGATTCCCAAACTCCACTCCCCAGCCCTGGCACTCAGGATGCTTTTAGATGGGTGAGGTTTAAAGCAGAGCTTGCTGATATGCTAAAAGATACAGTAATTACAGACAGAAAATGCTGTCACAACCTGCACCCAGCAAGAGGAGTTTATTTAATGAATATCTTCATAATACCACAGGCAAAGCCAGCACAGCGGACTCAGAATTGACTAAAACCAGATCAATCTCATTTTGATGTCCCTGTACAGTTAAAAAAGTAAACAATGGAAGAGGTGACAAATAAATTAGAAGCTCCAAGTTATTGGCTCAGTTTTAATAATTTAAAATGTCTCAGTGAGAAAAATTATTTGCACTATGTAGTTGGAAAGCAGCATTGGGGCAGTCACAAATTGGCTTATCCACGTGGATACAATCCAATTTTTAAATAAGAGCATATTTATGGATAAGAGACTTCTGTGTGGCTGTTAGTGTTGAATCCACCTGATAGAAACTGCTCCTACTACAAAATGCACAGGAGATAAACCTCAGCTTCTGTGTTAAGTTTGGTGTGCTCAGGTAGCTGTCAAATAGTCCATGTGCAGCAGTTACAATAAAAATAATAAACTTTTAAGAGGTTCAGAGTGTGGTAAGGTTACAGGTGTCTATGACAGTGTAAAGCTGAAGTTGTGAGTTTCTTTCCTGAAGCTTGATCAGGAAAGGGCTTTCAAAAGTGCTTTGCCTCCAGGGGAAACCTTTTCCCTACAGGTCCCTTCAGGCAGTAGAGAGATAAAGTGGTCCAGGCCAGCCACAACCCAGGGCTTGGCTTGTGCCTGGTGCCTCTGCAATTCCAGACTGTCCCAGGCTGTCCCCCAGCACTTCAGCCTCTCCTCCAGCACGTCAGGAATTAACCAGGGCCACGTTTGCACAGGGCTACAATGACTCGGTGAGAGCTGGGAGCTGACTGTGCTATCCCAGACAGGCAAAAGGTGAAGGGTTAAAGGGGACTGGGCAGCCCCCTCCCACCTCTCTGTGAGGAACTTCTCCCTGATCTTTATGTCAGGAATCCACAAGCCTCAGGCCACTGTCCTGCTGAAAACTCCACTTCTGCAGGTTTCCTATCCCTCAGAAATTTCTCCAGATCAAAATCAAAGCAATAAAGAGCCCTCCAGCTGCAGCAGAACTACTGGCCTGCCGTGACCCACAACTCAACGCACACAAAACAGCAAAAAGGGGAGCCATCACCCCCTGAGCAGAGTGCCTCAGGCTCACCTGAGATCCGAATTTGCACCTCCTCCTCCTCCTCTTCCTCCTCCTCCTCCTCCTCCTCCTTCCTGTCCAGCAGCTCGCTCTCGCTCTCGCCGGGGTTCTCGTCGCTGTGAGCTTCCCGAGCATCGAAGAAATGCTCCCCGCTCTCCTCAGCCCCCAGCCCCTCCAGCTCCGAGCTGGAGCCCTCCAGGTTCATGCTGTCCATGGGCAAGGTGCCCCTGGCAGGGGGCTCTGTGCCCAGCAGCCGTGTGGCATCCCCCAGCGCCGGGCACTCGGCTGCAGTCCGGGGGCCGTGCCCGCCCGCGGCCTCTCGAGTTCTGCCAAGGGTTCTGTCCTCTGCAGGCTGCTGGAATTTGCTGTCAGAGGGCTGCAGCTCCTTCCCACTCTCTGTCTGGGCTTCCTGGGACACGGTCCTGAACCTGGGCAAGCGCTGTCTGTCCTCCAGGGTGCCCTTCTCAGCCAGGCCCAGCTGCTGCACCAAGAGCTGCCTCAGCAAGCCCACTGCAAGGACAGGCAAGGGTCAGGCAAAGACTCCGGGATGAGAGGGACAAGACTTGGGCTCAAAGTGAGAAAATGACTCAAACTTTCACCCTGCAAAGGAGCTCACAGCTGTGGTTAGAGCAGGGGATTCCCACCTCAAGGAAATTGGGAATGTTCCACTCAGGTTTGAAATGACGGCAAAAAAAAAAAGGGAAAATATCTAAGAAGCATTTTCCCTAAAATTCCTTCTGGCTCCTGTCCAGCTCAGGATATTCTGTGAGCTCGTCACCTCCCTTCCTGCTCACCCAAAATCTCTGTTTCTATGATAATGTCTGGAAATCCTGCTGTTGCACTGATGGCACCTGACAAACCCAGGCAAGGCTCACAGAGCAGAGAAGGATCAGAGCAGACACAAAGGTCACCCTCTGACAGAGGTGTGCCTCCTCTCCTTGCTCTTGGTTGGAAAAACAGGCATAAAAAGAAATGCATTAAAGGCTCCAGCCTCACTGCCCTGTTTTACCTTACAATATGTCAGGACAAGCTGCATCTCCTTGGAGAAAACCAAAGCAATTGTCTCCAGAAATTACCCTGAGTGCCTGGGTTTTACACCCTGCAAAGGAGCTCACAGCTGTGGTTAGAGCAGGGGATTCCCACCTAGAGGAAACTGGGAATATTCCACTCAGGTTTGAAATTATGGGGGGAAAAAAAAAAGAAAAAAAAATCTAAGGAACATTTTCCCTGAAATTCAATGCAAATTTATGCCTGGTTGAACCTCAACCCACATTCCTTTAGCTCCCAAATTATCCCAACCAAACACTTCATAATAGGGACATATTGTTCCAAACAAAAACGTGCTGCTGTCAAGAGCCTCAGATTGCTCCTCCTCGCCACAAAATGCTCCTGCAACACCCAAAAAAAGCTGGGATGTCACACAGCAGAACTGTCACTCAGCTCAGGCTCTTGTCACAATGTTGGAGAGCTGCTCTTTTAACTCTCAACACTCAGGAGATGCTGTAGGGTCACTAAAAGTGTCCTTGCACACCCCCAGACTAAGATTATTTTAGCCATGGTCTCTTAAAACAAGTACCAAGAATATCTGTCCAATATTCAGAACTAGAAAAGAACTTTAAATCCTCTAAGAGGGAGAATAAATGGATTTAAAGCTCTGAGATAACTCTGAGACTGCAGAGAAATGTCACTGCTTGGACAGAGAGATGGAAAAGGCAACTGGGGCCAAGGATGTGAGAGTTCTGCATTTTGGTAAAAGCAAATATTCCTCAGACTCTTCCCTCCAAGTACAGCTGAGGGACTCTGTGTCCCTTCCAGAGCTGCCAAGGAGAGATCTGTGGATTAATGAATTCATTCAAGTTTTAGGGAGTTATATTTAGGGGTTGCACTGCCAGAACTGATCCAGCAGGTTGCAGAGCCCTGCACTCCTCCTCTGAAAAGAGAGCAGAGGAAATGATTAAAAACTCTAAAAACAATTTCAAACAATGATCTGTCCATCAGGAAAACTTCTCACCACACACAAGTGTTGATCTAATTAGACCCAACCACCTCCCAAGAACTCAGGAAATCTGAGCCTGGGCTTTGGATAGAAGTGAGCTTAACAATTTGCAGGATTTTACCAAAAAAGAAAAAAAGGAAAATTGTATTCTGCAACACAAGCAACCTCTCCAGCTCTGCTCCAGTGCTACAGAAATAAGTCCAGGGCTGACTGCCTTGTCTTTAAAAACTGCTGACCAGCAATGGCACTGTGCACTAAGTTCTGCAATATAATTTTGCCATCAAAGCACTCCATGGCTGGTAAAAATTCATTATCAGCCTCATTTGATCCACAAAACCCCAGAAAAACAAGGAGATGCCTGAAGCCCAGGGAAGGGGCAGTGCATGGATTCAGAACTCCTTGCTCAGACCCATTCTGTGTGAAATGCAGCACGGGGGGATGGAAAATGAACGGAAATGGGCTGTTTGAACAAATTCCACCTCCAAATCCCACACCCCAGGGTGGTACTCACAGTTCCTCAGGGCATCCTGTGCCCACTGCCCCTCTGGCACCGGGGCTGAGCTGCTGGCTGGGTGCTGGTAGCAGGCAGAGGAGTCCTGCAGTGCCAGCTCTGCCTGCTGCACCTTCTCAAACTGCCCCTCAGCCCCCAGCAGCCCTTCCACCTTGGCCTTTTCAGACATGAGGGGTGAGGAGGACTGAGGGTTCAGTATTAAAGGAGACTCCAGGCCCAATTCTTTATCTAGAGGACAGAAAACAAAAATTCAGGTGAAACAATGATGATAAAACTGCAGAAAACTCCACTCTGGAAACACTTGAGTGTGGCTTTGCTAAAAGGCCAGTTCTTTCTAGGGTTAAAAAAAGACTCTCCAGCAGTTTATAAATCAGATGGGAAGGGGAAAAGGTGAATTTCCAAGAGGTTCAGCATCACTTCTCTGAATGAATTGTAAAGAAATTATCCCTTTCCAGAAAAACCAAACTGGGGAAAATGGGAAGGGGAAAAGGTGAATTTCCAAGAGGTTCAGCATCACTTCTCTGAATGAATTGTAAAGAAATTATCCCTTTCCAGAAAAACCAAACTGCCCTGGGATCCCCAAACCCCCAGAACATGGCTGGGCACACCTGCACTCTGTGGAGCAAATCTCCTGCTCCCACCTCCCTGAATCCCTGCTTTACCTGGACTTTGCAGGCTGCTGGCAGGAATGTCATGCTGCTCTTTGAGCTTCTGCTGCTCCTCCTCCTCACGCTCCTCTCTGCAGGGAGGGAAGAACAAACACATCCTTTCATGCAGGTTCATCTCCAGGACAGTCCATGCTTTGGAGGGCAGTATTTTAAGCAGGGAAAGGGGTGCTGGAGAAAAAAAAAAAATCAGCTTTTCTTCTTCCTGCAGCTTGGACTTACTCGCCAGGGCCTGACTGAGGCAGTGGGATCACTCTTCTGCTGCTCCCCATCTTCACAGTTCCTGCCATCTGAGCTATGAGGTCCTGCCAGCTGCAGCAGAAACAGCAAATAAACCATGCAGCAAGTGAAACAGAATGAGCATTTCTCTATTTAATCCTCTTAAACCCGGTTGATATTATTACTGCTTTTTTTTACCAAAAAGAAATGTCTTTTTTTTTTTTAAGTTCTGTTACATTCAGTCCCCCCAGAAACACCCAGACATCACTACAGCATAAAGCTCAGCTCACCTGAAATGATAGACAGGACCTTATCACTTGTCACATCAACCAGTTAATTGATATATAAATTCATAAAAAAGCATATTTCACACATCACATCAGCAGTCATGCATCCCACAAACACAGCTATCCCTGTGTATTCTTCAGGAGAAAAGAGTTTCTCCCAGTAAAGCTTTTAGCCATGGAATCCAGTTCCTGCAGTGGGGTGTTTGTGATGCCAGAATGTAAATCTGCAAACATCTCTGGTGCTGCATGAAGATGCAGGATTATTTCTGTGTCTGATCTGGCAGTCAGGCCCAAAAGCCCAGAATTTTAAGGGTAAATAAAAACATTCTGAGGGTCAGGAAAGAGTCTGCAGTGAGCCAGTTGGGAGGGGACTTATCCGCAGACGCTTCCTACATGACCACCAGGTTTCCAGCTGAGTTTGGAGAAGGAACTCAGGGAGATTATGGGGTGAAGGTCTCTCAGGTGCAACAAAGCCAGCAGCAGCTGGCAGTGACCCCAGGACTTACACATTCTTCTCTGAGACAGTCTGTGCCACCAGCTCGTAGATGTGCGCGCCCGTCGCCGACATGGAGATGACGAAGAAAGCTTTGTTATCTGCACAACACAGGCAAGGAGCACTGAAACAGCTGCCAGGCCCCACACGGCTTCCCCAAAATTCCTCCAACGAGCCAGAACCCCAGCCCAAAGCAAGGAGAAATCCATGAGGTAACTCTCCACCACTGCTACAGAAGCACTGACCTTGTCCTATCAAAGAAATGTGCCCTCAAAGGAAAAAACCCATTTCAACCCATTTTGAAAAAGCTCCATTTCTCCTCTTTTCCCTTCTAATAATTTCTAGAGCGCCTTTCCTCTAACACAATCAGAGTACTTTCATTTAGAAGTCTATTTAAAACTCAAGCAAATGCCTATTACTGATGCAAAGAAGTTAAACAGCTCATCCATACTAAGCACGATGTTGGACAACCAAGAATTAAGCCTACGCAGTTTTCCACGTTCTACTCTGAAACTCTACACAAAATCATCTTCCTCAACTGAGCTAATCTTTATTTTTGGCTTCCCTTTTTGCTTTCTCAGTGGGCTGCACTGACCTGTGGCCACCTGGCGAACCAGCACAGTGTTGAGTTTGATGATGGGGCTGAAGGTGTGTTTGCTGTCAGCTGTGGATGCCAGGATCTTGCTGTGGCACTTCAGCACCAGTTTGTCATCTTGTTTCTGCAGCAGCACCAGGATGTCCTCCAGCAGCAGAGTGTACAGATCTGCCCAGAATGCAAACAAAAAAAAAAAGCTCAGAATGAGTTAAAAGATTCCCATCAGAAAGCAGAAAGCTGCATTTCTGATTACTCATGCAGAGGCAGCAATCAGTGCTGTGCCAATCCAGGCAAAGCTTGCAAATCTTCCTGGTGAAAACTCCAGCAGAAAGCTACAGATGGAATTGGATCAACTCATGACTGACTGCTGTGTCCCTGCGTGGCCCTAATGATACTCCAGCACATTTCAGAATTGACAAGAATAATTTAATCAGCTCAGAGAAGCACACAGCATTATTAGAGGTGGCAGTAAGAAGCGTAATTGGGAGCTGCAGCAGAGCTTTTCCCTCCTCTCCTTCCCAGCAAACTCACCCAGAACCAGGGAGTGAGGGGATGGCCCAGACTCACCGATGGTTTTGTCACGATTCACCTTCCAGGTCAAGGGCCCTTCATGGAGCATCTTTCTCTTTGTTAGATCCAGGTTCTGTCACCAGGGGAAAGAAAAACAATGAAATTTCCATGGAAGCAAGTCATGGTGAAACACAGGAATGCCAGAGGGACTCCAGTTAGGAGCTAAGCAGCTAAACCCAGGCTGGGAAAAGAAACACGGAGCAGGGAACCCAAAATCTTGTCAGAGATGCTGTTTATCATTTTCCCTCTTCCACTGCTCTTTTCCACATGCCAAGTGCCACGGAGTGGGGAATGCTCCCACCAAGCCAAGCTACTGGGGCATTAGGATGTCACCTGTTTCCTAGGAGGAGTTTTTCCAACACCCCATATTCAGCTCTAGCATTACAACTGATTAATGCTGCAGCACTCCATTTGCAAGTCAAGTGTGCCTACAAATTATTTACAAATCATCCCAATGATCTGACAGGCTTTGTAATGTCAATGGATTCTTCAGGCACTTCAGTGCTTGTGACATTTAGATCTGCAGGCAAGCAGAAGTGACAATTTTCACAATTCATCCCTTCCAAGTCTCAGAGTCTGCAATCAGTGACAGCGAGATCTCGTAGCTGCCAGGAAGTTCTTCCTTCCCTTGCTGAATGCTTGCAAGTTTATTTGGGGAAGGATACATGACACAGTTTTATAGAAAAGTTGGGTTTTTTTGATTCACACTGACTTTGAGGGAGATGGGGAAGCAACCAGCAGGTAACCAGCTTCCAACAAAACTGCAGGGATTTACAGGAGCCATGCAACAGAATATTTTTAATACTGGACTTCAGGCTTTATTTGGCTGTGTGGATCTCCCACGTTTTTGTACAAGCTCTCCTTTCACAGCCAATTCCACTGTTACACCTCAGGGCTCTCCAAGGCCTCCCCAGTTCCAACAGCATCACTAAGACACGCACTCACACGAGATAAATATCCACAAGAATCTCATTATCCATCAGATATCTCTTCTGGGATACAGTGCTTGAGCTTGCAGGCCATAAAGGTTTGTTGCACAGAGCTGACAAGCTTCATCAGCACCACGATGTGCAGAACTGAGCTGTCAGAGCCACAGGAAGGTGGCAAAACTCACATTTCTGAGACTAATTGTTTTCATTTCCATACAGAAATATTTATCTCCAAAGACCACTCGACTGTGCACCAGAAGAAGCACAAAGTGAACGACAGGGCTGCAAACTCCATTCACCCAGGGCTGGTTTTAATGTTTTCACCCACCCTGAACTCATCCATCATGGGATCCTCTGACTGCTTCAAGTAGGAGAGGTCGAGTCGCCGCTGATAATCCTCCAAATGCTGCAGGAAATGCAAGGAAGTGGTCACTTGGAGCAGCAAAAGTGCCCAGAGTGCAGCTTTCCTGCTGTCCCCAGCCCTGGGTGGTCACTCTGCCCCTCCCACCTGCTTGTTCTCTGACTCCTTGACAGCCTGGTTCACGTGGTTGAGGATCTGGCGACAGTGATCTGCTGCTTTCTTGACTTTCTCCTTCTCCTCGGGCAGCTCTGCAAGAACAAAACAAAGTGGGACAGTGCTTCCCAGCAGAGGTTTGGCCAGCCAGCCCTGCAGGGCAGTTTGCTGACCTCAAACTGGACAAAGAGGAGTTGAACTCACAGGGAAGTCTACCAACAAAAGCACTGCAACAGTGACAAAAATGAGATTTGTGACAGGAGAGAATTCCCTGTGACCTGCAAGTCATTACACATACCACAATTGTTACTCTCCCTTTTTTAGGGCCTTGTGACAACTACTCACAATAATCTGGGAAACCTAAAATCCTTACTAAGAGAACAGGCACAGGTGAACCCATCAATTCTCACCAGCACCAGCAGCCACACTGAGAATTCACTTAACAGGAACATCAACCAGTACATCAAAGATAATGGAGTATCACATGCTTTCCTAATTAGGATTAGAGGGAACTTGTAGCTGCAGTCTATTTTTATGAGTAATGAAATTACTCTGCAGCAGGTACCAGATAGTAAAGCTGGGAAGGCATTTTGTGCTATTATTTATCACATTTTTACCTGCTGTGCTGAAAATATCTTTCAGTGTAACACATCCTAATTTAACCCTACTCTCTGCAAGAGCATGAGGACGTTCTGTGCTGCTTTAGAGGTTTGATAGATTCACTTATTTCACACTGAATTTCCTTTTTATTTTCCTAAGGAGGAACCAACACTGGATTTTTCATTTTATTATTATTTTTTACACCTCCTGTGCAGGAGGCAGCAGTGAGGCTGCAATGAGAACAGACACACATAAAATTAAAAGTGTTATTTAACACATTTACTAGAAAAACCTGCTGAGGTGGGTGCCCAAACCCCAGTGGAAAGGCTTTACCTGTGTATTTAGCAATGTTATCCAGCAGAAGGGGATATTTAGTCAACCTCTGCATCTCTGTGGGGATGATATCCTTCAGCTGCAGCCGCCGGCACAGGGGATTGCTCTCAGCATCCTAAATTTCAACAGCACAATATCTGCATTTGTCATTTTTATTAAGGCCATAATTACCTGAATGCACAACATCTATTCATCACTTAAACATCTATTACTTCACTTTCCAGTAATTAAATACAAGACAAGAGATGCCAAGATCTATCACCCAGACAACACATCCCCTCTCCATCTGCAATTACCCAGAGGAAAAGCTCATCACAGCAGCAGTGCCTTCCTCCCCTCATTACTCCCCATGGGCAGGGACCCATCCCCAATCCATCTCAGTCAGCAGCACCCAGGGAACACATCAGTTTGGGCTCTCACACCGCAGCAAAACGCAGGATATTTGTCAAGATCATCTCCCCTTGTACTCCCAGAGCTCCTCCCAGCCTGGGCTAATGGAGATAATGTTCTCCTGCAAATGCCACATGGAGCCAAACCTCACTCCTGGCAGGCAGAGCAGCTGTGCAGCATCTGTCTCCTGCTCCTGGCACTCTGCCCCAAAGAATTTGGCATCCTTGGGCAGCAGCCACCTCAAAGGAGATGGCACCTCCTGCCTGGGACACTGTGCTGCCCTGCATTCCATCAGGACACTCCGTGCTGCCCAGAACTGAAGGCTCCTCCCTCCAGAAACCATCAGGAGAGATAAATACAGTGCTGGAAATGGTGCCCAGCTGAAGGCAGCCTTAGCCATGATGTCATTAATTAACGTCATTAACTATCAGAACTTTATCTGGGAGGATTCATTGGGCTGTGCTGAGGAAACTCAAAAACCTGGCGGAGAAAACTCAAAAGCCTGGTGAAAAACTTGAAGTCTGGTGGAGAAAACTCAAGAGCCTGGTGGGGAAACTGAGTGCTTAGGGGAAAAAACTCAGAGGCTGGTGGAGAAAACTCAGAGGCTAGGGGAGAAAAATTCAAAATCCTGGTGAAAAATTCAAAAGCCTGGTGGAGAAAATGCGAAGCCTGGTGAAGAAAACTCAGAGGCTGGTGGAGAAAAACTCAAAAGCCTGGTGAAAAATTCAAAAGCCTGGTGGAGAAAATGCAAAGCCTGGTGGAAAAAACTCAGAGCCTGGTGGAGAAAACTCAAAAGCCTGGAGGAGAAAACTCAAAAGCCTGGAGGAAAACCTCAGAGCCCTGTGGCAAACTCACCTGCACAAAGGTCTGGAAGCGCGAGTCCTTCTTCTGGCGGGACTTGATGACCTCCAGAGCAAAGGGCTGGTTGCTGCAGAAGGTGGCAGTGGCAAGTTTCAGCTTCTCCTCTGCTGCTCCACTAAACTGTGCCAGAGAGGTAAAAAAGCCAAGTTTAGACAGGCTGGAACTCAGCACGAGCCACCCTCAGCAGGCAGAGCCACACGGGACTGGGATCACCAGGGAACAAAGGAATTCTTGACAAAAATGAGGAGTAATTTCTGCCCTGGTTGAAGGTTTTGTCTTCCCAGAGGAGACCTTTACATCTCAAACTCTTCAGTTCTCCTGAATTCAGCCCTCCCACATCACAGAATCCCAGACTGGTTTGGGTTGGAAGGGATTTTAAAGCTCATCCCCATCATGGGCCGGGACACTTCTCACTACCCCAAAACATTCTTGAACACTTCCAGGGATGGGGCAGACAAATCTCTCCAAAAGTGAAGCCTTCAACAGCACTATAAACTCCAAATTTCTGCATTCTAAGATTAGAAATCAGTATTTGTAACCATCTTTTAACTGCACTGCAGGCAACACCAGGCTCACATTTCAGTGTTACTGAAATAAACCCTGCCACTGCATTTTTCAAAATCCCACTCTCACCTTTATGTACCCAAAAGTACCTTTCTATTCTACCCACACATCCTAAGGATATTATTCCTGTGCCTTAAATGACTCTTATCTCCACAGTCAGATGAAAATGCTCTGCGTTCTTCCTGCTTTCCTTCCCCCTCATCCTCCAGCTCTGTTTTGGCTCCAGAACTCCCAGTCCTTCAGTTCCCACTGCTGGGAATTACCTCCCTCAACCTCTGGCTCTATTGGTCATTCCACGACACATTATTTTCAAATCTAAGAAATATTAAAAAGAATTTTACCCAGGAGAGCAAATCTTCCCCAATTTGGCCAATGACAGAAGTCTCGTTCCTTTTTCGGACAGATTTCATCTGATCGTTCAGTGCAACTTAAAAACAAGGCAAAAAAGGTAAATTTTATTAATAGAAGTCAAAATGCTGGCTTAATTTTCAGCATTTACATAAAAGCTACTCTAGGAAAAGATTAGATTTGAAATAATTTTAACTAGCTAATAAACAACATCTTGCAACGTAATAAATTTAGAATATCTAATAAAATGTGATGTAACTCCTTTGCACTTGTGTCTCACCTGGCTTCAAACAACCCCTAAGAACCATTCCAAACTTAACTTTTCTGAGGCTCGTTTTTCTATAAACAGGGATAATGCAGAAGCCATAAAACCACACAACTGATTATTCAGGGGCTGAAATTCCTACTGTGAGCAGTCCTTTCCCTAAATAAGGAGGAAGGGCCACCCTTAAGAAACTAAAACACTAAAACATTTCTAAAACACACTGAAACATTTCTAAAATCTTTAGAAATCTGTTTTCTGCTCTCTTCAGGAACAGCTGTACCACCTCAAACACCAGCCCATAAAGCTCACTGCTCCTTTTATCAAGCATGAACCAACACAGATAAGGAAAAGGAACACTGGACACATGATTCCTTATCAAAATATCTTTGTGACTCAGAAATGGAACAAGTGTGAGTGAAAGCAAGCCCAGGGCAGAGTCCTGCAGAACTCTGCTCTATCTCAAGCGTTGGGCGAAGCTGCCTCGTGTCCCTTTGCTTCAATTTTTCAGCCTCTGGAAGCCAAAATTCCAGCGCCCAGCTGCTCCTACCATGCAGCCCAAGGATGTCCTCGAGGTTGGAGAAGATTTTCCGTTTGTCACTGGAGCTGAGGATGCCCTCCCTGGTGACCCTCTGGTAGAAGACGTTGTGCAGGACCTTCAGCGTGCGCACGTGGGCTCGCTCCGTGTAGAACAGCTCTGGGGAGACAGGGACAGCAGGATTGCAGCTGAGCTCACAGCAGGGTCCTCAGCAGCATCTCCCTCCCTGGTCCTTATCCCAGGCTCTGCTGTAATGCCATGTTTGAGTTGTCTGTAAAATTCCATCGTTTACCCCAAACCAACAGCTCTGAGCTCACAAATCCAGGCAGAGGCTTCTGCAGGAGCTGCACCTGAAATCTGCTGAAGGTTTGGAGTAGCATTTCCATCACCTGCTTCCCAAAAAACCAAGCTTTTCTTGTTTTCTTTTATAGAACATATTAAAAACTGGCCTTTCAGTGCCTTGATGTTGTTTAATATCCACTTGATACCGTTTGTTTCTCCTCTAAGGACTGGATCAATCTCACCTCAGGTTATTTCCCAGTAACAAGCACAGGTTTCACAGCTAAGAACTGTTCAAACCAAAAGTTCTACAATTCTCCAGCCACTACTTCACAAAATCAATGAAGAAAAACCTAATTGTAAATTTTTAAGAACTTCAAAGCACCAGGGGAAGGTTTCAACTCTTGGCCAGGTAGGAAAGAACCTCCATCTCACCATTTATCACTTCTTGACGTTTGATTTCGTAGGGTTTGAGCCCCATCAGCACCTCCCTGCTCACGAGCTGCTGCCAGTTGGGAGGGTCCATGTCCATGTCAAAGTCATAGAGCTCATCCTCACTCTGCACATCTGCAAAGCCAACACTGTCCATCCTGATGGGAGGAGAAAAAAAAGGGAGTTAATTCCCATTGCAGGGAAAAGCTGAGCACATCAATCAGCTTTATGAATACACTGCCCCTGCCAGCTGGAGGCTGTTTGATGCCTGAACCTCTGGGCACATTCTCTAATTTTGCCCTTTACAAATTGACTGTTCTGACAGTGTTTTCATAACCCTCCTTTTAATGACACAGATCAAATAAATCACTTGCAGTCAGCTATGAGGGCAGTGAAAAGGGCAGGTTACCGTCTCCTGCCTCTGTCTACCTCAGGTACAGAACCAACAGCAACAGAACCAACAGCAACACAGGCTGAAAAGGAAAACAGGGATCCCTCTACTCCCTAACCCAACTCCCATCCATTCAAATCAGTGGATACAGCAATCATTCCACTTCACTCACACATCAAAGGGGTATTTTTGCATATGACTCACTCCACCTGCCCTACAAATGGCTGCCAGTGTCTGATTTCATGCGTTCTTAGAGAAAAAAGATCATGCAGACAACTGTGCAGGCTCAGAACAATGAGCACTGCTGCATTCTGCTTCATAACCACTTGAAATCCAAACAAATTCAGTCAAGTTCAAACATTTCTGAGCACACTCACTTGCGAAAAGGCTTTGGTGTTCCCATGTCAACCATCCTGCAAGGGAGGAAAGAAATCATTAGGGAATCTTGTGCCTGAATTTCTCCCTGCTCAGAACAACTCCAGAATGGTGGCCTGAGCTCCAAAGTATTTTGTCCCCTCTCCTGACAGTTTTCTATCACAGCAGAGACACAGACCAAAGTTTTCTAATTCTACCAACAACATTTAACACAAACAACGTCACTCTAAGTTTATGTACTAAATTTCACACTGACAAAGGAGTCTCTACAATGATCTTTTCCAACCCATTCCAAGCTTTCCTGACTCTCTCTCAAGGCTCCCTCAAGCACCCAGAGTTACCTCTCAGACTCTCCCTCCTCCTCCTGCAGGTTTTCCAAAGGAGATGGGAACTCAAAGGTGTTGTTGGGTGTGCGGGGGGTGCCGTCCATGGAGTCACTGGCAGGTGGGGCTTCCCCAGGCTGCTTCAAACCTGGGCACAGGAGAAATGTGAAAGCTCAGGAACCAAGCTGGAGGACATCCCAGCCTCTCCAGAGCCTCTGGATTCCAGCTTCAGAGCTGGAGGAACCCGATTCCCAGGCTGCTAAGAACAAATCTCAGTGACAAAAGCTTCAGGTGACACCTGTTGGGTTTTTCCTGCTGGACGATCCAATGCCACAGTGGCAGAACCCACTAACAACCACTGCTGCTCGTGGCAAGATTCCCTAATTGGGGAAAGGTGATTAAGGTGAGGAAGAGCAGCTCCGATGACATCAAAGCATTTCCTAATCAGCCCAGCTTGTTGCATCAGAGCTCTGCATATCCTGTTCACAGCACGACCTTTACCCACTCCTCATTCCACCCTACCTGTGTCACTGTCCTTGCTGCCCTCTGGAGAGGCAAAGGGCCCCATTGCCAGGGGGGACATGGGGTTGGCAGGGGGGTAAGGGGCATCTGTGCCATCGCTGGAGGAGCCACTCTGGCGCGTCTTGCTGGACTCGGGGGGCTCTGGGCTCACAGAAGAGGCTGTGGGTGAGTGCTTGGGGTGCCTGGGCTTCTGCATCTCCATGGCCCTGCCAACTGAACAAAGAGAATCATCACCCTGCTGAAAAGATTCTTTTAGTGGTGAGAGAAGCAGCATTTCAGGGCCAAAACGGGTTTGCGCGTCTTCGAAGGCAGATTTTAACAACAAGTGGAAAATCACCCAATCCTACTGAAAATCACCCAATCCTAATGAAAATCACCCAATCCTACCCCAAAATGCCTCAATCCCAGCCCAACATCTGATTCCACAGCCCCTCAGGGTGAGACAGGGTTGGAAAAGAATTAGCAGAAGAAGGGCACAAACTGGGAGAAGTGGGATTGGGTGAGGCAGGATGGCTGGGATGAGGTTTAGGAGAGGGGGGGATAGGAAATAGGGCTCCTGGCAGGAATTTTTGAAGGCAGCAGGATTTTTGGAGGCTCTCAGGTTTTTCCTGGGCTGACATACTTGCACTGCTGTCATGTCGGCTCGGTCTCCTCGGGGGGCCCAGGATGTTGGGGAAGCCTCTCCTCTTCCCTTTCTCCTCTCCTTCTTTCTCTTTCTTGATGCTTTGCTGCGGGAAAAGAAAAGCAAAGGAGGACACAAAGCCTCAGAAAAGTTTCACATTGTTTCGCCTTTTAGTTAGTGCAGAACTGCTTGAAACTCTCCTAATATTTCAAAGGAAGCTGAAATGCTGATGAAAATAAATAACTACTGTGACCAGATACTCCCCCACGCTGTGGGAGACAAGGGATCTCACCCACAGGGCTGAAGTTTTCGTGGAAATATTCATTATGTAACTGGAGAAGTGGGGGTGGCAGGGAGGAGAGCTCTCCTGCATCACAAAGCAGGAGGGTTTGGGCAAGTTTCTCCAGAAAAAAACTGAAGTAAACAAGGCAACAGCTTTAATGAGACCCTCCTGTGGTTCAAGGTTGTGTTCTCTGAAACATTCCTCACCCAAAGTTTGAATAACTGAGAAAAACAAGGTGAATTCAGGGCTAGAGAAAAAGGAAATAATTCCAATTATTTCCAATTCACGCCTCTGCCAACAGATGCAAAACTCAATTTCAGCTCTTAGGGTTGCTGTGCAGCTCAGCAATCCCAGATCCTCTGGAAACATAAAAATCACACAGATTTTTAAGTTTTTTCCTGCAAAATTGGGGTCTGAATTGCACACAAATCTTCTGTGGCCACGGCAGCACTACCTTGATCTTTGGCAGGAAACCGATCCGGCCCCGCTTCTGCTCCAGGTTCCGAGGCTCTTTGACTTTCACCCCCAGGTGTTTCATGTAGGTGAGGATCACATATTGCATCGTGGAGCTGCCAAACACAGAAAAACCAGAGAGGCTGAAGAGAAAGATACTGGAAAAATACATGGAGTCCATAAAATCAGGGTCAACTGCCAAGGTTCTATCGAGAAGTTCATTTTTAAATTCAAGTAAGTGATGAAATGGAAATAAATAAATGGATGGAAATAAATTCCCACAGGTAATAGGAAAGCTCAGCCAACATCAAAATTTATTGTTTTCTGAATGATGGAGTAAATAAAGATGGAATATATGGATGGGGAGGCTCTGGCACAGGGTGCCCAGAGAAGCTGTGGCTGCCCCTGGATCCCTTGAAGTGTCCCAGGCCAGGTTGGACAGGACTTGGAGCAACTTTAGATAGTTGAAAGTGTCCCTGCCCATGGCAGGGGTTGGAATTAAATCATCTTTAAGGTCCCCTCCAACCCAAATCATTCCGTGATAAAAGGCACAGAAGCCTGGGAGGTGAAAATACAATTTTGAGAATTACACAGAAGGTCCTAAAATTCTACACTAAAACCATATTTGATGTCACATTACAGCTTTGAGTTATGGTAAAAATAAGCAGCAGTAAAAGGTGACTGCAAAAAGTGGAGGAAAAGCTGCTCAGATAAAACCTGAACAGGACAAGGCACACACAGAAAATAAACGTTAGAGCAGATTGAAGCAGTTACAACACAAAACAAAAATAAACAACTCTCCCTGACAGTAATTTTTAAGATGTGAAACACAGGCAACAAACATCAGCAAAGAAGAGGCTGATGCTCTGAATTCCAATGATTTCTGCCAGCGGATTCAGGAGTTTTGGAGAACAGCCGGGAGAGGGCTGTCTTGTTCCACCAGCACAGCACAGCACAGCCCGAGCTCCCCAGCTCCTTTTACCTCTTGTCTTCTTCCAGAGGCTGAGATGTCATCCTAAAAACAAGAAAAGGTTTTAAAATGTATCTCAAAACCCAATTAACACCCAGTCTCATCCACCCAGAGCATCAGCAGCTGTGTTGAAGTGTCCTTTAGAATGTTCAGCGGTCCCAGCAGGGGAAAAAAATAAAATCAAGAATCAAAAATGAAGGTTCAGCTGTGGAAATTGCATTCAGCCCACATTAAAAAGGAGAAAACGGGTTGTGAAGCTGTTGTTTCTACAGGAAAAGGGCTCTGATCTAATAATGCACAAGCTGACAAAGGCAGCATTGCCTGCACATTTCACAGCAGCCTCCTGGACAAAAGAGCTTTGACTTCCTCCTGCCTCAGTCCTGGCTTCATCACCCCAACAAACCCTCACGGGCAGAAACCCACACAGTGACACCAAATCCCACCCCCAATCCCTCCATCCCGCTTTTCCCACGTCTGAGGCAGCACCTTTAATGTTATTTTTTGTACCCCAGCTGCCCATCTGCTGTCACTTACAGGACCTCCTCGATTTTGGCCAGGATCTGCTCTGCACAGCTCCTCTCCCTCTCCACGGCGTTGCGGTCGCGGAGCCGCTCTGCGTCCAGCCTGGTCAGCTCCCCCTCGGCCAGGGTCAGCCCCATGCTCCTTTTCTGCCTGGAAAAGGGCACAGGAATCATCACCTGCAGCTGGACACTGCCCTGTGGCACTCAGGGTGTTGTCACAGAGGGGCTTTTGGGGTGTTTAAAGGATCTGTGTGAAATAGTTCGTTGCTGAGCTTGGCATGGAGCTCTTAGGACTCCATGTGAAAAAGCAAATTAATGATCAAATTCTGCTCCATGTCTGTGACAGCTCACAGAATTCACAGAATCACGTAATTCACAGAATTCACTGAATTCACACAATCACAGAATTCACACAATCACAGAATCACCAGGTTGGAAAAGACCTTCAAGATCATCGAGTCCAACCCAGCCCCAACACCTCAGCTGAACCCTGGCACCCAGTGCCACATCCAGGCTTGTTTTAAACACACCCAGGGATGGTGACTCCACCACCTCCCCAGAACTTTATCACCCTTTCTGTAAAAAACTTTTTCCTAATATCCAACCTGTATTTCCCCTGGTGCAGCTTGAGCTCTGTAAAGGGGATTATTCCCTGCCCAAAAGGGGAGAGGGAAGGAAAATAGAGACAGGAAAAAAAAATACATATAAGCTGATTATAAACACAATCAGTAAGAGAGATTTATACAATAAAACATAAGAAAAAATACTGTGACATTTCCTCACACAGCTTCCAGAAATGAAGAATCCAAGTTCTAGGATGGGAATTGATGATTTGATTTAAGGATTGGCCACAGGGTATATTCCTGATTCATTCCTATCCAGTCCAAGAAGAATTGTATCTCCCTCAGGTTTCCCTGTGCTGACTGAAATCAAACATGAATTAAGTGGAAACTCCACAGAGAGCTTTTGGTACCTGAAATCTTCCAGGTTCCTCTGGACCTCTGGACAGACTTTGTCCTGCATGGTTTGGATGAACTGGCGGTGGAGCTCTTCAGGGAGCAGCTCTGGCCTTCTCCTGTCTGGGAGGCAGAAAATTCAGCAATTATTCCTCTGGGAACAGCACCTACCTTCAGTAAATGACTTCAACAAAGTCACTTCCCTGAATGAACCCACCCTCTGCCCTTCACTGCCACCCTACCTAATTCCAAGGAGATCTCCTCTGGAACTGGGACTTTCAGGTTCTGCAAAGGGAAAGAAAGGCTGGGAGAATCAACAGAGAAAGCAGCACCACAATAAAACACACGAATCACTCCAGAAAATTCCCTAAAAAGCCAAAATCATCCAATCTGACACCTGCAGTTTCAAAAGGGGAGACTCCCATGAATATATTGTCACTCACAGGATTATTTAAGATGAACATGTGGTATATAAGCCTCTGCTGCAGTTTCTGGGAGTTCAACTCATGACAGCAAAGAATTTTCTCAGCTTTCCAACAGAGACATAAAATTTCCCAATCCCTGGAACAGCCACATCAATACCCACAGCAATTATTAACCAAAAAGCAATGTAGAAGAGTCAGAACTTGCTTACCTATCACTAAATTATTTCTCCTATCAACAACAAACCCCCTGAGATTTACTTTGTTACCAAGCATTCATTTCCTGGTAATGTTTCAACAAAAACACTTAAAACTTTTATTACATTTTTACATTTTATGAAGTTATTTATTAAACATTATTCCGATTTTGATTTTCCAAACTATTTCTTTTGGAGGGCTTTAACCCCCTTAGTTTTTCACAGTTCAGGAGGGCTTTAACCCCCTCAGGTTTTCACAGCTCAGGTGAGTGGAGAAAGGTCAAAGTCAGCTTGCTGGATGTGTAAAAATGAGGAAAACAAGTGGAACCTACTGCAGCTCTGTCCAGGAAGAACTGGTAAAACTCCAGGAAAACACGCCGGGTCTCTTTGGAGTTGGTCTGTTTGTACAGGTCTGTGTAAAGGTAGCACAGCTGTGGGGAGCAGGAGGGCAAGAAATGAGGTGAAAACCATGAAAATTCCAAGTTTTTCTTCCCAGTATTTGAAGGAATTCAGCAGTGCTGGGTTGAAACCTTTCCCAGCTCCTCAGGGAGGTGCCCTGGCAATGGGGGGGAGAGAGAAGGGGCTGGAAGAGGAGCTCAGAGAGGTCAAACCTTCCCTGTAGACAACAAATCCCACACTTTGGGGTGGAATGAGAGGCTTGCAGGAGATAAATAATTATTTGTAAGCAGCCCAACGCAAAGGAAACAATTATTTGTGTGTTTCTCCCTTTATCTGAGGAAATAAATGAGGATTTATCACCCCCAGGCCTGCTCAGGGTCTGCATTTCCCTCCTTGCCGGGGCATGGCAGTGAGTGCCACACAAGATCTGGTAAATCCTGGTGAAGATTCCCAAATGTGAGCCAGGGAAACAATGCCAGAGCTTCTCACCAGTGCTGCAGGATCAAACTGGGACACCACGTGGTGCAGGAGAACAGCCAGGTGAGCCGGGCGGGATTTCAGGAGCTCGATGTTCTGGAAGCAGCTGCACTGCCCATTAATCTGCAGGGAATCACATCTGAATTATTCAGGAATGAGAGAAAGGACAGCTAAAATAATTCAGAGTAAATATGGAGTAGCTGTGCTGCTGTGACAAGAATTCAGGATTTAACAACAACTGAAGAAAATGAAATAAATGAAATCAATTAATTCCTGGAAAGTTTGAAGTCTGGAGAAGCAAGAAAATGAACAGACTCAAAGATGGATATTGTCATAAACTCCCCAAATGTTTCTATTTGGAAAGATCAGCAGCAACAGGAATCCCATTCCCAAATTCTTGTTTCACCATATAACAAGTGCCCAGCAGAAACAAGGCAGTTTAGGAACAGGGGAAGAGAATTTGGGTTGGAGGGGAAAAAAGGCTAAAAGTCATTCCCACCTGCTCCTGCTCCGTGTCAAAATCATCATCCTCTGCTCCAATGATCTGAGTCCCCACTCGGGACAGGGGACTGCCCACATTGGACTGGGAATCCTGGGGAGAGAAGGAAGAAAAACAAAATGATGGGATTGTTCCTCACAGCGAAACTTGGAGATGTTATTTTAATTCTTCAAAAACTCCCACCTTGGATCCCCCTCCCAGGATCCAGACACCCCCAAACATCACACCAGGGGGATCAGGAGCAGCCAGGAGCACACTAAGCAGGTGGCACGTGCCCAATGCCATCTCTGCACAGAGGGGGAAATGTGGCTTTGGCAGGACAAGCAGGTGAGGGGAAGGAGAATTCAGGAGTCATCCCAAGGATGATGGTGTGCTCACACAGCTCTGCACTTCCTGCTGAGCTCCACTTGCAGCCCTGCTGGAAATGGCAGCCCCCAAGTGAGTGAACATCCTAAAAACCAGGCTGGACCCAAGGAATAAAACACGTCCCACTGCTCTCCTTATTCCAGGCCCAGCTGTTTTACTGCTGATTAGGTATTTCTCCCCTCTAAATGGCCCTGCTCTCAAGCTCCATAAACATTTACTCAGCTAATTAACTTTCCCTGCACCACTTTGATTGCATTTTATTTTCTAAAGCAAAGTTCAGGCGTGCTCCATTTGGGAAGTGGGGGAAAGCAGCAAGATTTTAATGGGCCCCTTAGAGGAGCTGCTGGTGTGACACTTGATGTTTTGTACTCACAGTATCTTGAAGCTCAGCCTTTTCTGGGCTCTCATCTGGATAAATCCTCTCCTTCAGGCCACTGCGAGGACTCTGGGAAAGAGGGAAGTTCAGTTCTGGTAAGCACCAGCAAATCCAGGGGAGGGAGAACTGCACAGTGCACTTGGGCAGCCACAACAGCCAAAAACTTCTCCTTTCTCACAGGAAAAGGAGGTGTGAAAAACCAGAGTCAAATCTGTGCCCTACATGCACAGTTAAACAAACAAAAAAACCCCAAAACTCAAGTGAATGCAGAAGTTTTGGTCAGAAATCTGGTGACAGTGAGCAACAGCAGAGCTGTAAAATCCCCAGCCCTTGGCTTTTTCCTTGCTCTCTCCACCTTTTCTCACAGTTCAGCTCTCTTCTCCCATCTGCCAGCAATCCTTTTGCTCAGGAAGCCCAGCAGAGCCTTGTTTGCAAAAACCACGTGGTGCTGGCTCATCTTCAGTGTGTCCAAAGGCTTTTCCAGACAGGCTACTGCCCAGGCTGTGGCGTTCCAGCCCTGCTTTCTCCCAGCTGCAGAACTCTCTCCACTTCCAAAAGTTTCTTTCACCCCTGATCCTTAAGTTCCTCAGAACTGGATTGAAAAGCTGCAATGTTTGGTGTGCCAAGCACCTACACTGACCAAATACCACCCCCAATACCGACAGGATGGTGATTATTAGGAAGAAAATTATGAATTTTGTTGTGCATTTATTAAACACAAATGCTGAGTGGGATCTGGTCAGGTTTGGAGTTGGAATGTTTGTAACAGAGTCGTGGCTGCTCCCATCTCACCCACCTCCCTTTCACTTCCAACTGCTGGGACAAATTCAGCTCCCACATCCTTAAGTTAATCAACAAACTTAGGCCAAATGCAAGCAGAGAGTCTCAATTCCCCTGCACTAATCAGACAGTGACTTAATTAAGGATTATGCACCAAGGGAGAGCACAGGAGCACACAGATTGATAACTGATGAGTGAACACACTGAGAGCCTTTGCTGGTGGCAGGAATTGCAGCTGATCTGGTAGAAGGAAGGCTCTTTCCCACTGTCAGGGCAAGCTGCCTGGATCTGAGTCACAGTGCTGCAGCTGGAATATTCCCTTCCAAGATGCTCTAATTGGCAAATGAGTTTTGAGCAAAATGCTGGCATCCATCTTTCTCTGTCTGGTTACAGGGATTAATGCCAGGACCATCTAATCCTGGATAAAACCCCCAAATTTATTCTCTCCCAGTCTCTAACACCAGCCCAGTACAACAGGTTTGCACAGGGAAAAGGTTTTGGTGGGCACTGAGGAGCCTGTTGCAGTAATGCACAGAGTCACCCAGGACAACACGCACACACAATCTGCCAGGGAAACCCAAATGCAAGAGGGAGAGAAGCAAAGCCCTGGGGCTGCCCCAGACTCACATCAGCAATGTCACTGTTGGGCCTGGAGGGGCTGTCACCGCTGAAATCCAGTTTGCTGCCACTGTCCCCACTCTCTGCCTCGCCCTCGCTGATCTGCAGCGACTCTGACACAGACCTGGAGGACAGGACTCCATCCTGCAAAGATGAAAGCAGAGTATTTCACCAGACCATCCTTAAAAATCAACTCTTTCAAAAGCCAGGCAGCTCACATTACTCATAAAACCTTAATTCATCTAGAAAAGGCTGCAGTGCTTTTCTAAGAGAAAACAACCACACCAAATTTTCAGCACTTTTAACACAGGGGAAAAGGGAAAAATGACACAGCCTGCATTTATTTTTTTTTTCAAAAGTGAAAACAAAATTGTTTAAAGCTTCCAAGAATGACTTCATGGGCGTATTTTAAGTTGCACTGACAGATAATAAACACATCATTGCTTGCACTTGTTCTCAAAAGCAGGTTTTTCAGAGATGAGAGCCCACTGCAAAATCTACTCCACATCCTGATCAAGATGACAGTGCCAACTTCAAATCTCAGCTGTAGCGGGTGCAGCCTGCTGTCCAAGCAACTGCAGCATGCCCATGATGCCTGGAGAAGGATAGGCTAGAACAGAGCTGGGCAGAGTTAAAGAATAACACCCAGAACACCACCAACCCCCTGGATTCTGTCTGGGAGCACTCCCCAGAGCAGGCTGAGCCCGTGTTACCTGAGTGCAGCCCGTGGCCTTGGAGAGCTGCTCCTGCAGCTGAGGAATGTGCTTCTTGGCCTCCTGGATCTCCTTGAACAGGCGGGCGGAGGGGGTCCGGCCGTACTCCTCCTGCAGGATCTGCAAAGGAATTGTTTGTCTCTTTTAAATTAACATCTGCACACCTGCACACCCAAGCAGCTGCTACAGAAAGTCTGTTTTGCACAGATCTGGTGATAAATTGAATTAACAACCCCTCTTGGCATCGCTTCCCCCAGCTCTCTCCAACCTGCACAGCTCCAGTACCTGCAGCCTCTCCTGCTCCTTCTGGAGCATCTTCCTCAGAATCTCCACCTTCTGGTTGTGGACAATGTTGTTCTCCTCCTAGGAAGTACAGACAGATTAAGGTTGGGTTTGTTGGAGGAACTGGGCAGATAAGGAAAATGGACATGCACATTTTTCACCCACTTCCTAAAAACAGGCTCTGAAAAGCCCTGCGAGAAGCAATTCAAATTTCCACCCCCATCCTATGTATTCTTTCTTAATTTTGAACAGCTATCAACAGTACAAAAACCAGTATTCCTATTATCTCAGATAAGACCACATATTTTTACTTGCAAGATGCTTTTACTTCAGTGAATAAACACCCACAGACAGGATAAATATCCCAATACCAATCTGAAGTGCAAAAAAAAAAAATTCAGGCCAAAACCAATAAATACCCACAGACAGGATAAATATCCCAATACCAATCTGAAGTGAAAAAAAAAAAAAATTCAGGCCAGAACCACCCAAGAGTCCATTTCTCCTTTTGGAAAGAGAGCTCCAAAGCTTACCCCCATGAGCACGGGGCTGGTGATCCTCTCTGCATTCCCTGACGTGCCAGGCGAGTGGGGGGATGCCATGATGGGAGACATATGCCCAAAAGCTGCCAGGTCCACGTCAGAATCCGCCAGGGGAATCTGGGGCGACCCTGGAGGGCGCCCCTGGACAGTGAGAGCTACATAGGAACCCGCTGTGGGGACACGAGGACAGGCACAGGTCACACACACGGGGACACTGCCACGCTGCTCTGATTTCCTTCAGCCTGCAGACACAGCTCACACCATCCCTCCTCCCAGCCAATCAACCTGACAGCTTTAGAAATCTGTTGAAATTTCAGATATTCCAAACACTTTTGTGAGAATCAGCCCTTATAAAAGCAAGCAATGCAATTTTCAGGTTACATTTGCAGTGCACACACAAAAAATAAACCAGCACCACCTCCTTCCTCACCCAGGAAAATCCACCAGGACCATATTTCCTGTAGGGCTGTGCAGGCACCACACAGCAATGCACGTTAAGAGCCTGCCCAGCTGTGGTATTTAAGGTGGAAATAAAAGATGGAAAAGCACCCAGGCAAGGCTTGATGCTAATTCAAACACTAAGGAGAAGCTACAGCAGAATGTACCAGCTTCAATTCAGGATGCCAAAATAATTTCAATTTCACTTCCCTGTTTCACACACTCCCTGTATCTCTCAGCATTGACCTCGCCCTTGTCACTTGGCAGGGCCCTCGAAATGATGCCTGTCACACTTTCAAGGTGACAGAAGAGCCACCTGCCTTTACTTACACTTGATCAGCTTGACCACCTCCAAATGGTTCGAGTGTGTTACCAGAGTCCCGTTCACCTGGCAGGCAGGAGAGAAAATTCAGTGTTTGGCTCCTGATTTCCAGGCAATCCCACACATTCCACAAGAACAGCAGCATTTTCTTCTCCCCCATCTCCATTACTGCCTCTTTCAAGACATTACCAGATAAATAATTTATCCTTCTAACAGTTTATCTCAGTGAGCAGAGCCCTGCAAGAAGAAAACTGTGCACACACCAAAAGAACTCAAGCAGGCAGACAAACAAACAAAAAAAAAGGCAATCCATCTCTGCCTGGGCAGAAAAACAACAGGGTAGCTAATTTAATTCATTAATTTCAATGCCTGGTTGAAATCCCAGCTCCATCTGTGTCAGGAGCTGCTGTAGCATTTTGCAGCAATAGTTTACAGAGGCTTTTAAGTTACTGACTTGATTTCTTACTTGCTTGGGACTAAAAAAGAACATGGATGTGGGAGCAGTGAGGGGGAAAACAACAGTTCAGGCAGGCTGTTTATTTACAGGTCATTATTAACAGCTCTGCTTTCCTTCTCTTCCCTGCCATTTCTGGTTTTATTGTATTTGTGATACTTGAACCTGGCAGGATGTTGAACTTGTCCATAAAATTCTGAAATGAGGATTTGGAGGAGAGTCATCCCCAGAACACTGAAGCTTAGACCATACCTAATGCAAACACCACAGCAGACACATCAATGCCTTTTTTTTTCAGAGAAAGAGCTCATTTAAGACAAAGGATCCATTTCTCTCCCAATTTCAATGCCCTTACCTTGATAATTCTATCACCTGTCTGCACTCCAGCCCGCATGGCTGCTCCATCTGGAGAGGCAAGAAATCACTTAGTTCCCATTTCAATACAATCATTTAGAGCAAAAATGGTTTTAAGACTCCTGCAAAATACTCCTGCACTCAGCCAAGCTTCCTCTACCAGTAAAATCCCTGGGTATCGAGTCTAGAGCAGCTTTGCTTTCACCTGGCACTGGATACCCCAGGATATGATCCCACCACGTCCCCAGGAGACATTTCCTCCCCCTGGGATGCAAGAAGTCAGCTCCAAACCCACCAGATGACAGACTGAACCAGGTTGGAAAAGACTTTTGAGATCATCAAGTCCAACCCGTGACCTGACACCCCCTCATCAACTAAACCCTGGCACTGAGTGCCACGTCCAGGCTTGCTTTAAACACCCCCAGGGATGGTGACTCTACCACCTCCCTGGGCAGGTGATTCCAGTGCCCAATCCCTCTTTCAGTGAAGAATTTTCCCCTGACGTCCCACCTAATCTTCCCCTGGCACAGCTTAAGGCTGTGTCCTCTCATTCTGTCAGTGCCTGGGAGAAGATCCAGAGGAATAAATTCACTGCTCAACCCTGAGCTTGCACATCCCTTCCCCAAGCTGCAGCCAGCCCACCTGGCAGGAGTTTGGGAGTTTTCTGCTGCAGCTCACAGACATTTCCAGGACCCCCATGGGAAGCTGGCAGGTCTGGGGGATGCTCTCACCTTCCTTGACAGACTGCACGAAGACGGGGTTGTCCCCGCTGACCGTCAGCCCGAAGCCGTTCTCATCCCGCTGGATCACCACACACCTCTGCACCAGGCCTGGGGACACAGGGGCAGCACAGACAGGGGGACACAAAGAGACACAAGCCAGGCATCAGTCCAAGACCTTATCCTCCCAGATCACCACACAGTACTCAAAGGAACGGGGACAACACGGCACAGGGAAAATAGAGGAGAGACAGGAACAGGGCAGCAGTCCAGAAATGGAGAGGGATGTCAAGACAGGTCAAGCTTAGAGCTCCAGCTACACAAAACAGAGATGCAGACAGCTCTGGCACATCAGACACAACCTGAGGGAAAAGCAGCTTTTAAAGAAGAGCAGCAGTACCCACACCAATGAGCAGGATTTCTTTTGTCTGCATTAGTAGTTCAGAGGGCTGTCAGGTGCTGCTGCAGCACCACAAACACCTCACAGCCTCTACAGGCTGCTCTAAAACAGAAGCACAAATCCCTCAGAGTAATATGAGAGGGTTGGGCTAAAACAGATTTATTGATCAGGAAAAGTTCTCCCAGTTCTCAGCCAGAATCTCCTCCTGGGGCACCCTCTGCTCCAGGTGAAATATTGCACAGAGCCAGAACAGCAGAGATGAAGAAGTACAAGCCACATGTAACTGTCCTGAACAGGATTTCTGAAATAAAGACCAGTCCAGGGCCAAAATCCCAGGAGGTGAGTTTGAATGTGCCCCTCCTTTCATTTGCTGTAAGACATCAAAGGCACTTGTTTTGTTTCCTGCTATACTCAGTGTAATGTGAACACAAATGCAGAGATAAATTCATATAGGAGGTGCAGCATTTGGACCAGGTGCAATGCTGGGGATGTCTTTTGTTCACCTGGAAATGGAACAAGGGAAAGACAAAGCACAAGCAAGCAGCCCTGGAATATTCCTTGCCAAGCACTTTCCTAGGAGCAGCTGCAAAAATCCTCCCACAACGGAGCCCTCATCCTGAAAAGTGACTTCAGGAGCTCTGTAAATGCTCCCCCAATGTTCTTTTATTTCCAGCACCCTTATTGCTAATAGCTTGCTTTGCTTTTCCATTTCTAGAGGCACAGCAGGCAAAATTCCTACACTGGCACCTTGAGAAAGAAATCAGAGCTCTCCCAAATCAGATTCCAGAACTGCAGCAGTTCTGTTTGGTATGGAGGGAACACGGGGAATTGGGAAGATGCTGTCCCAGCCAGACTGGCTTTTCTGGAATGAGCTTTAAGGTATGAATGGTAAGAGAGCAGGGAGCCATCCCCATGTCTCACACTGCTCCCAAAGCACCAGGGCTCCTTTCACTGCTCTGCAGCAGCTCCCCATGGGAATGAGGAGCCAACACTGCCTGCCCAGCCAGTCCTGCTCTCCTCCAGTGTGGCACAGATGAAAATGGGTGTGGGAGCAGTGGAAAAAGTATTCCAGGACTTCTGCAGCACTATCACATCCCAGGAATTCCCCTCCTGGCAGCACAGCAGAGGCAAAGCACGGGAGAGCTGGCAGCTGCAGGGCTGGGGAGAGGAGAGGAAGGAAAATCCCCCCACCTTTCACCCCTTGTGCACAGGCAGAAGTGCAGGAAGGTGCCTCTCCCTCCTGCACCTCCCCTTCTTTTATATGACCAAGCTTCTTGAAGTCTCACTTGCCAAGAATGATGCCTGGGGCTGGGGTGTGGGAATTGGTGCTGTTTCAGAGGAACAGCTCCTCTGCAGCTCCCTGCCAGCCCCACGGGTGCCATGAGTAAGGCATAAACTCAGCTCTGCACTCACCAGGACTGGCCTTGTTTAAAGACACACGAGAGCCCTGACTCTGCTCTGCCACTGGGTTTCCTTTTCTCCAGAAGCAATAATGCTTGAATCTACTGACCAGCTCCCTCCTGGCATGAGCCTGATGCCAAAGCAGCGCCCACACAACACAAACTGACCTGGCAGAGCACAACTGAATTTAGCTCAAGTTTATTCAAGGTGAACTCTTTCACTCCACAAGCTTCAATTTCACCCAAGACCACCTTATGAATTCAGAATGGAGAAACAACTGGAATTAGGACAACTCGACCTGAAATGAGTCCATAATTGCTTTTTCCTGCACTTGTTTTCTTCAGATAAAGGACACTTAACCGTTCTCCTAATCCAATATAAAAGGCTGGAACGAGGTGAAGGAGACACCATGCTTGACTGAGATACACTTTAGAGTGATTTTAATGAAGTTCTCTGGAAGTTTGCTGGAGTTTACACTGTGACCTGCAGAACTAGATCAGCTCTGACAGCACTCCCTGCCTGAACCAACCTTCAAGGGCTTTTACTCTGCTCATTTTGAAATATCACACCATGATATCTCACTTTTTCCAGCTGAAACTCAGTGAGTATTACAAAGTCAACAGATTTCATCACTGATAGTACTCAAAATAAAATTAATAATCATCTTATTCCCAGTTTTGCTTTCCTTAACAGTATCTTATGAAGAGACATCACTTAACTACACTTTAAAATCAGTCTCTGTTCATGTCTGGAGCGGATTCCTAAAATTCTGGAGGGAAAATAATCCATTTTAATGTTTTTTGACCTCATGGAGATGAAAATTCCCCCAAACTCACTCAAGCCAGGAGTACAACAAAGCAGCCAAACATCTGCTGGAGTTAAAGAGGTTAAAATGAAAAGTGAAAGCAGAGAGAAACTGCAAGGAGAGCTGAGAGGAGCTTCAATAGGTGGCACTCGTGCCTCTCCCTTCTCCAGCCCTGCTCCAAGAGCAGAGATGGTGCAAGGACAAAGTCTGGACTGCTCAAGGTCACTGACACCCCACGGCCAAAAGAATTGTCTCACACAGCCTGGCCAGATCCATCTGGGAAGCTCATTTTTATTTTTCTCTTCTCTACATCCTATTTGGGAGTTATTTAACAACGCGGGAATTTCTTTAGCAACAAACAGAGCAGGGGTTCACTCTAAAAACCTGACTGAGAGAATGGAGAGATGGGGATGGAGGAGGCTGGGGGCAACCTGGGCCAGTGGAAGGTGTCCCTGCCCATGGAATGGTTGGAACAAAAATCATTTTTAAGGATTCCTCCAACGCAAACCAGCCTGGGATTCCATGGGATGTGAATTCCATCTCCCAAGTCTAGTCCAAGCCTAGGAGCTGAGATTTGGGAACTAAAAACTCCCCTGGGGGAATGAGGCCACCATAGGAAAATGCAGTTTAATGGAGGGATTTGAAATGAATCATTCCATAAACAAAAAACCAAACCCCTTGGGGGTTTGAGAGTGGCCAAATGTTTCACTTCATTTGGGAAGCTTTCTGTCCATAAAATCTTGTCAGAAATGCTGCTCCACAATGATGAACAGAACTTTTATAAAGGCAAATTTCTCTGGAAAAATAGTGGCCACAACATAAAGATACAAAGCTGGTAAAGACTGCAAAAAAAAGGACAAAAAAACCCCTGGGGAGAGTAAGTTTCAATTTCAAAACATCTCAAATCTGGGGTTTCAAAACAAAAACTAACAACTTATCACAAAGTTGGAGAAAATACATGAAAGAGTTTGTGTCAAGTCCAGGCAAATATACAGGCCTAAATTTGATGATTGCTAAATATAAAGATATTTTTGGAGAGCAATCAAGTTGTGAGGAAAAGGAAAGAAACTGATACCTCACCTACCACCCTGAAAGGTAATTTCAGTTTTAAGTTCACTTAAGAGATGAAAATGCTACTTTGAGAAAAAGATATTAAATATCATGGGAGATGATGGCACTAATTAGCAAATTACAGCATAACAAACTACACTCATTCTTCTCCTGATAATCTCAATTTTGTTGAATATACAAAAGTGAGAGGGTTGGGTTTATGAATGAAAATATCTTATTGAGAGCTTCATATCACTATAAATCAATTTCTGTACATAAAACATTTTCCCTCCCTGACCACTCTCCCCGCCCAAGCCACTCACACACTTCAAGAAAAATTAAAAATTTCAAGAGGTGAGAATAAACAGCCACCAAAGCCACACCTCCTCTTCCTGCTGTCATTCCAGCCTTCCCTATTATTCCCTTTCCAGTGGCCAGCCCCCATCCAGCCAGCAGTGAGGAAAATTATCAGTACAGCATTTCTACTTGGAGGGTTTGGAATAGTTTGCTCCCTTCCAAAGCAAACAGCAGAGCTGTGCACACATTCCAGAGAAACCTGGGAAAAGCAGACAAAAGGCAGGGCAAGGCCACTGGGAAGGAAGGATGAGTGGGGGCTGCTCCCAGGGAGCCTGGGCACGGGGACAGCACCTGCAGGAAGCCTGGGGGAAGTCGGGGCTCACGTTAGGAAGTTGTGTTTGCTTCTGGCACACGTGGAAAGCCAGGCTGAGGCAGAGGGATAAACAGAGATGTCCCAGCAAAATTTCCTGTCCTTAACCCACAGCACCTCCAGCACTCCGTGGGGAAGCAGCACCAGGCAAAGACGAGCACATTTATTGCATTATTAGGTTATCCTGGCTAACCTGGCTCCAAAATCACAGAGTCAGCCCCAAATCCCTGCTGTTCCAGCCCTCTGCCTGCTGCTCCTGGGAGGGTGGCAGGAGGAATGACAAGCTGCAGCAAGCCAGCTCTCCCCCAGACAGGTTTCCATCAAGGCACCCTCCAGAGGTGTTTACAGCTTCTGAAGGAACACTCTCACACCCTGAGGAACGTGACTATCATGTTACTTTGCTTTTTTTTTAAAAAAAAAAACAAGTGTGTGATTCAAAATTCCAGGGGAAATGAATTTTTTCTCACAGAAAGAACAGGACACACCTCCCCAGACTGCACCAGCTTTTCCTA
The DNA here is from genome assembly GCA_013397155.1 of Irena cyanogastra. NCBI lineage: Eukaryota > Metazoa > Chordata > Aves > Passeriformes > Irenidae > Irena > Irena cyanogastra. Next base: position 299,957 of record VWZV01004032.1, read on the forward strand.
ATGTGCCTGTGTTGGTTTAAATTCTTCAGGGTTGGTGGTGTTTGGTTATTTTTTAGTGTTTCACTTTGTATTCCAGAGGTGGGTTAAGAAGCTGGAGCACAGCCATGAACACCTGGCAGTTTTATTCCAGTGGAATGATAAAGCTGATGATTCTGGAAGAGTCACTGCATCCAAAATCCCACAGCAGGTTTAGCAGCAGCAATTTTCTTAACAGATTAAAATCAGAAAGTGTCACAGACTGCTTAAAAAAAACAGTAAAGGAAAAGAAAGGCAACTCATGGCTGGAGTCAAGACATGCACACTTGGAAATAAGAAATGCAGCCAGACTGAGCCCAAGTCCAAGGGGCTGAAGATGCTGATAGGATCCAAAAAACAACTTGTGAATTCTTACTGCCTTCTAGATTCTAAGGCCTGAATGCAAATACCTACAGAGACTGGAAGTGGAATAAATCACCAGAGCAGGGGGAGTGCCACAGCCCCAAGACTGACACAGCTGAGGGAGCAAACCGGCCCCTCATGTGCAGGGACAGCAGCAGGATGTGTGGGGATATTCCCATCCCAAACTTGTTCTGTGCCATTCACTGCAGCCAACAAGCCCAGGAGTGCAGGCTCACTCCCTCTCTCTGGGACAGAGAATGGGGAAGGCCAGATCCTTCCACTTGTTTAAATCATTCCCAGATCCATTTTCCCATTTCTGTCAAACAGAGAACACCTACAAACAATGCAGGAAGATGAATTTGGGTGAGAATGTGGCACAGACTTTCCTACAAGCACAAACCCCTTTGGGAGCTGTGTCCTCACTGCCAGGAGCACCCAGTGACACCTCCACAGGTGCCAGAATTAACATTTTCCAGCCACTAGCACGCTACAGCAGGATGGAAGGGCAGGTCTGGCTGTTCCTGCAGGGCACCTCCAGGCCAGTGAAAACCCTGCCTTGCTCAGGAGCTGAATGATGCCTGAGTGGCTCAGACCCTTCCAGGAGAACTCAAAACCCTGTCCCTGCTTGTCCCTGGTGGCCCTGCAGAGGAGCAGCCCAGATGTGGCTCAGCCCAGATGTGGCTCAGCCCAGCAGTGACACCTCCAGGGGTGCCAGCTTGAACATTTTCCAGCCACTAGCACACTACAAGCTGAGAACTGAAGCAGGATGGAAGGGCAGACCCTGCTGCAGAGCCAGCCATGCAGATCAGGGGAGGGGAAAAGCCTGGGATTCACAGACAGGAAAAGCAGGAGCTGCCCAGGGGGAGGCTGCAGCTTTGGCTTACCATACGTCTCGGATCTACTCTCCTCAGAACTAGACTTTGTCTTCTTGGAGGAGCTATCTGCACGAGAGCAGGAGAAAAGGAGAGAGAGATATAGAAAATATGGAGACCAAACATGAGGAAACAACAAAAAAAAAACTTCATGGAAAAAAAAAAACAACACAGACTTGGATTTATCGGGTTAAATCGTGCAAAACACAAATAAGATGTGAACAAAACACAGGTGGAACACTTGGAATAAGGGGTGAATAATACAAGGAGACACAGGTAACAGCACACAGAATCTGTTACAGGAGCTAGCACACAAGCAGAGCAGTTCTCTGCAGTAACTACAGGTAAAAACCAGTCCAAGCACGGAGACTCTGGCAGTGTTTCTCCCCAGAGTCAACAATCAGCACAGGCACAGCAGTTCAGCATCCTGAGTTCACCCCTTAAATAAAAGAACAGGGTTTTCTGCAGGCTGCAGTGCAGAGCTCCCCTAGCAAAGCACAAGCACGGGGCCAGCTAACAGCTCTCAACACTGGAGTGACTTCCTGCAAATTAAGATTACAGGATTCCTGGAGTTTGTTTCTGGAGAAATTAAATTCCTTCGACAAAACAAGCTCACAGCCTGAGACCTCTCCCAACCTGAAATAATTTTACACTACCTATCCCAAAGGACAAAGGAAAAGAAGATGAGCACTAAACCAGTTTTTTTTTTCCCTTATAGAATGTTTTTAACTGGCATTTAAAGCCCATTTTCATTTACTTCGTGCACACTAGAAGGACTCATGCAGCCAGAGGCAGAAACCATCACCAGGGTGGTTTACAAACATCAGCCTTGTGCACAAAAAACCCCACATCCTACAAGCTGTGCCCCCCTTCCACTCACCTCCCCTGTGCTCCCCAAGCCCCAGGGAAAAGCCTGAATGCACAGACAGGAAAAAATGCACCTTACATGGGGCCAGGAGGCTCAGACAGGAGCCTGGCAGGCATTTCATGAGCCAGAGAGAACAAGAATCCTGTGTGCACCCTCATTTCCCTCATTTAACTGAAATAAAAGCAGGCTAAAGCAAAGCAGGATAGCAAATCCTTTAAAATGAGGTGTTTATCTTCAAACGCATCACCTTGGGAAGCACAAATTCACTCTGCAAGGGGCAGAGAGGGATCAAAATCGACTAAAGAACAAAACAAACCCCTCAAAATTAAAACCCCAGCAGGGAAAGCCAGCCCTGGCTGAGCCAACCACATCTCCAATTTCAGACTTCACTGCAGAACTCCTCACAGCTAATTACAGCCTCTGCCTCCTGACTTTGCTGCAAGTGGAAGTTGTTGTAATTATTTACTGATACACTAATCCAGGTTGATTATGAGGCTGTTTAAAATCAAGCCCACATTCACTGCAATGCCCGCACTGCCTTTGCAGAACAACACAGCTCTGAAAACCACATTAAAATCAGTTTTAAGCTACTTCCTAGTGCTTTTGTTTGCTGTTTTTTTTTTTTTCCCTTGAATTTTAGGACTTTACCTGTGGGATCGAAGTCGTGGGTGCTGCTGCAGCGTTCAACCTTCTGCTTCTTGTCTGCTGGAGACTCTCTGCTCAGAATGCTGCCGTGTCTGGGGCACAGAAAAGCAAAATATCCTCACACCAGAGCCCAGAGGAGCTGCCTGAGTGCCCACACAAACCTCCCCCAGCTCACCAGAAATTCAGATTAAAACACAGGCATCGAGTTCGCTTAAAAAATTCATTCCCAGGCTGAATTCAAAGGGGAAAATGATCTCCCTTGCAATCTCTGGGAGAAGATCCAAGGTTCCAGGAACAGCCTTGGTAACCTCCAGAATTGGTGCACTCTCTTTATCTGCCTCAGCATCAGCCCATATTTTATCTTAAAAGCCAAATAAATTTAATGGAAAAAACCCTCCCGAAATCTTAACTCTCCCAGCAAACTTTAAATACCTCAGCACGGCAAAATTCAAGATTTAGAATATGCCCAGAAGGGAAGCACCTGTACCAAGTGTCCCCTTCCTCCCCTGCCCATCTCAAATCTCAGGTAAGACGAGCCCCCAGCCATGCCACAGAATGCAAATGGTCACCCCATGCCAAGGACACCAAATAAATCTATTTTTGGCACCTCATCCCCATCTGGATATTGATTTCCTCACATCTGCAATGGGTACTACAAGCTGTCTTTGTGTGTATATATATATA
>VWZV01004032.1:303433-323723 GCA_013397155.1 Irena cyanogastra
TATATATTTTTTTTTTTTTTTTAACTTTTAAAAGCATTCCCCCTGCAAAAATGCTGCAGCATAACTTACAAAACAGACAAAAAAGCGAATTTCAGGAACTCACCTCAAAGGTTTTTTGAGAGGAAACCTGAAAAGGAAAAAAAAAAAGTTTGATGAACTTTTATTTTTCAACATTATGTTCGATATCAGCATCAGTGCTAAAACACAACCAGTTATTTTACACTTTGTGGTACCTTCACAAAAAACAATCTCTGTTTTCATGGAACTCCATGAACTCGCCATCTTTGAGACAAGTGCAACAAAGTTGAAATTAAATTCCCTATTCCAAGTAGTATTATACATACAGATAACAAAAGCAACAAATCCAAAGCTGAAGGCAGAACAAAGCACATTTTTATTTTTAACTGAGGAAAAGGCGGGATTTATGAATCCAGGATTTTTTTCCCACAACTATTTCCTTCTCAGACGTAATTTTTTGTTTCCTATTTTTATTTGATATTTTTTTATTTGAAGTTCAGCTCCATTCCTACTCGATTTAGGTTTTAGATCCTTCAGCAGGAAGGCAAAACACACATTTAGAGCTGTGTGAGGCAAGAGCAGGGAACTTCAATCACTTCTTGTTCTAAATGAACACTCTACAGGTGGTTCAGAGCTGATAATTTCCCCTTATATACATATAACATTTATTCTTAATGCTTTTTTTCCTGTTTATATACATTTTTCAGCAAGTTGCTGAGGTGAGGGATTAGAGGGAAGAAAGCCCACACAACTCCAACACTACAGAGGTGACCAGGGCAATCAATGACCATTTATTTTTAAATTTTATGTTTTTAGTTTAAACAGACCAGTTTGCTAACGACCAAATTTTTTTTTCCTATTCCTTTTCTAATCCAGGTTAAATTTGGGTTAGAAAAGACAAAGGAGAGGGACAAGGAGCCAAGCCAGGCTCAGGTGAAAGGAGGCGGGAGCCAAGGGGGGTTTGGAATTTTCTCCCAAATGAGAAAGGATGAGAGGGGACAGCAGCAGGGATTTCTCCATGGGAAGGTTGGGGCACAGGGAGGGGCTGCTGCACCTTTTGGGCTGGCTCAGGGCTCTTCATCACCTGTGAAACACACCTGTCCTATTTTCCATTTCCTATTTTCCAGGTGCAGAAGCTGAGCAAAGCCAGGCAGGCCGGGAGTGCCCGTCCCTGGAGGTGGCACTGCTGTGACCCTGAGCTGATCCCTGCCCCATCCCAGACCCAATCCATTCTCCCCGACTTTCCCACGCCGTGACAACCGAGATTCCCCGACTGGCAGCACAGAACTGCCCCAAATGCTCCCCTTGTCACCTCCCCCTGTTCCTCCCTCCAGAACTGCACCTGGAGGGGCCCAGGCAGGACAAGCCCAGTCCTAAAGCTGCACTAAGTCCCTCCCCATCACCTGAAAAGCCTCAGTGGCTGCACTGAGCCAGCCTAACCCCAGTCTTGGAGCAAGAGCTGTGCCATCAAGTGTGGATACACCCAAAACTGGCCAGCTCCCACACGCCAAGCCCCTGTGCAAACATGCACTAATATGGAGCTCCAGAACGAGCATCTGATGACACATTAGGCAAGGGAAATTAAAATGTTGTCTGCCTGTTCCTGAAAATAATTATCCACAGCAAGACACTTGCCATCTTTCAGATAACAGAATTGAGTTTAGATGAACTACAACAGCAGCTTCCAAATTAAGGGGGTAGATAGGGCCTGTGACTGCATGAACAGCAAAAAGTTAATTAATTGAAGGCAAGAGGTGGTAATCTTCCTTCCTCCTGTCCCCAAAAGCTCTATTTTAATCTTAAAAGTCTGGGAAATCACTCTGATGCAAATAAAAAAACATCCTCTCATTCTGCACTACCTGCAAAGCCACATCTCTTTAGCATCCCATCCCCACATTTTCAAATTTCAGCCTGCGAAGGAGGACTCGGTGCAAGACAGACAGTTTGAATCCCAAAGGAAAGCAAACAAAAGTCATCTCAGGCCAGTCTAACCCTGACTGAACCCCGACCAGCCAGCAGATGCAGCAGCAATCAAGTGTTTCACTGAAAAGCAGAAAAGAGAAAAAAAAAAAAAAGGAACCCAGGGAAAGACAGAAAATTATGTTCAGGGTGAATCACACCCCATTTTTTAATCTGATGCATTTGAACTTTGGAGCTGCATAAAAACCCCTAAGACCACTGTTAAGTATTTTAATGAAGCATTTTAGTGACAAACTTTATCCTGCAGAGGTTCTTCTCAGCACCCAGAGCTGCAGGCTCTGCTGCTGCAGCAACAGGCAGAGTTTGTGCACAACACAAACTGAGTTCACTGCTGGACCTTCTGGGCTGGCTCAGAGCTCTTTATTAGCTGTGAAACACTAATGCCCAGGTTTTCCAGCTCCAGAAGTTGTGTAAAACCTTTCTGCTTATTATACTAGGCTGGTGATTAATTATTTAGGAAGGAACTTTTAAAGTTTTTGTAAATAAAGCAGCACAAAACACCGGGAATTTTTTTCAGTGCTTTGACGTTACCGGTGAATACAAAATTCCTGTGGGGTGGGAGCCAAAATCCCCTGTTCCTAACCCACAGCTGGATGGTGCAGGATCCAGCTGGCTCTGGGGAATCCTCCTCCCTAGGAAGAGACCCCAGCCCAGGGCTGTGTCCCCCATCCCAGGCAGCTCCAGGCAGTGCTGGAGCCCCTTGGGCACCCTGAGGTTCCTTCTTGTCCCAGGCAAGCAGGGATGGAGCAGGGACAGGATGGGAGCAGGGACAGGATGGGAGCAGGGATGGAGACAGGGAGAGGTTGGGAGCAGGGACAGGATGGGGAGCAGTGATGGTGACAGGGACAGGTTGGGAAGCAGGGATGGAGACAGGGACAGGATGGGAAGCAGGGATGGAGGCAGGGAGAGGTTGGGAAGCAGGGATGGAGGCAGGGACAGGATGGGAAGCAGGGATGGAGGCAAGGACACAGTGGGAGCAGGGACAGGCTGGGGAGCAGGGATGGAGGCAGGGAGAGGTTGGGAAGCAGGGATGGAGGCAGGGAGAGGTTGGGAAGCAGGGATGGAGGCAGGGACATGATGGGAACAGGGATGGAGGCAGGGAGAGGTTGGGAGCAGGGAGAGGTTGGGAAGCAGGGATGGAGGCAGGGAGAGGTTGGGAGCAGGGACAGGTTGGGAAGCAGGGATGGAGGCAGGGACATGGTGGGAGCAGGGAAGGAGGCAGGAGATCATCCTAACAAAGTCTCTGGCATGATCTGCTGGGGTGATGGTTCTCTGGGTGAATCACCACCCCACACCACCTCCTGCCTCTCCTTTGCTTCACAGGTATTCCCTAAAATCAAGGGAGCAGGAAAGGGATGGGCTTTGTCCAGCCAGGCTGAAGGTGAAGCTCTCCAGCCCCCAAAAACCCTCCCCTCCTGGAACTCATTCCTGGGCACCAAGTTAGGAAATCACAGAAGTTTTAGGTGCAAGACTCAGCTAAGGATACACCACTGATCCTTGCTGGGAGCAGCCAGTACCACGTTCCTCCCTTTTCCCATCTCCCTGCCTGAACACCCCCTGGAAGACATTCCTCATTTCCCAACCACTGTGTCACTACAGCAGGAAGCAGAGTAAAAATGGATAAAATCCAATCAAAGATCACAGAGGAGCTCCCGGGAGTTTATCTGTGTTTCAGCACAACTGATCTTCACTTGGAAATAATATTAATTCTGAAAGCAGCCCTGAAAACCCCCTGACCGTGTTACAGCACCCAGCACAACATAATTCAAATTAAAATGTGTTTCACCTCCTACAGTAAACAGCAGCAAGAAGGCAGAGCAGGGTGTGGTGAACAGCTGGAGCCTTAATTCCAAATGGAGCTGGCAAGTTTAGGCTCCACGATAAAAACCCCGTAGACATTTTGTCTGATAACTAATGAACATCAGCACATTTTCAAACGAGTTGTTCCACTCTCCCAAATACCAGCACCAATTAAAAGCCAAGTCAGATTTTGTTTTTAAAATGCTGGGTCCAAATAATTTTAGTCATTTAAATGCATCAAATGACTAAAAGTGTGTCTTCTTAGTCATGCTGCATTAGGAAAATCTATTTAAGTAAGGAAAATACACCTACAAGTAGTAACACCGTGGATTAAACATTGCATTTCAGGTTAGCTCACACATATGCAGCACCAGTGCCTAATAACCGCCTTGAAGCCAAGCAGAAAAAGGTGATTTGAAGACTTAATGTGTCAAAAAACACGAGAGCAGGGAGGATTCCCAGCTTCCAGCAGTACAAAGCATTCCATTCTAGCTTGGGAGGTTGAAAATTTAGCTGACCATAAATAGCACAGCATCCAGATAACCATGCTGGGTTGTTTTTTTTTTTCCCTCCCCTACTAAAATATTACCAGAATTCAAGTATCTGCTATCTCCAAAGCTGATCAAAGAGAAAAATATTTAGGTTCAGACAAGGGCCTCAACCTTGGAAATATTTATTCATGTGCCTAACTTTAGTTCCAGGACTGCTCACATGCCTGAAGTGAAGTTTGTGTGTGTTTGCACCGTGCAAGAAATTACTCCAACTTGTGCCCAGATGAGTAAGAAATGTTGTGAAACCCGTGCAGGAGAGAACAGCCAAAAACTGCTTGCTTGACAGAACTGATCTTTAATTAGGAGATGAACAGTTGCAATAGAAGCTGCTTCAGTGCTTTATTAGTTTCATTTAAATAAGATGTTTGCTGCAGAAAAACCCTCTGAATGAATTATAAATTTCAAAGAAAAGCAGCCAACACAACTGATCATGCCAAATTCAGGAGGAGAAACAGCCCAGGGTTGATCATTGGTCTTTCTGAGAAGGAGAAGAGGAAAACCAAAGGTTATCTCAAAATCCTCTCAATAAAAACCCCAAACTCTGTTTTTTTAAAATCTCACCCTAATTCAGGAGGTTTCCACCAAGTCATGGGTCAATGAGAAGCCTTTGGCCACCATCAGCTCCATGGAATTTGGTGAAAAGTGATTTTAACTCACTTAGAATTCCAGAAAGGTTTGGGTTGGAGGGACCTTAGAGCCCATCCTGCCATGGGCAGGGAAACCTTCCACTATCCCAGGCTGCTCCAAGCCCTGTCCAACCTGGCCTTGGACACTGCCAGGGATGGGTGTCCAAGATTTTGGGAGTGCTGAGCAGGATTTTTCTCTCCTGTTGTTCATAGATCCCCAAACAGATCCTGGAAAAACCGAAGTCTGTTCCTGGGTAAAAAGTAAAAATCACTGAACAATTCCAGGGCTATTCCTAGTGCATCTAGCTCCTTTAATACCTATTAAACTTCATTTTCAACACCCTGACTGGACCTCACCGACAGCACTCAGAGAAATGCTGCGTTTTTTATCCAAATCTAGGAGGTTTTAAGTGCCCTGAAAGCACAGTAAGCATTGACATAAATGCTATTCTGCAAATAACTCCCAGAATTTCATCTTGGAAGGGAGAGAATGGAAGAAAAAAAAGGAAAGGAATCTGTTTCCAGGCTTGGAGAGGCACAGATCCACCAGAGCAGGATTTTAAAAGCCCTGAAGAAGGTTTCAGGGGAGAGTGCAGTACCAACAGCACCTTTCAGTGGAGCTGCAGGCAGTTCTGTGTCCCCAGGAGAAGGGCACGGGGCAGTGGGAGAGCCCAAGGAGCTGAGCAGATCACAGCTGGCAGGCAGATCCAGGAAAACACGGATGCAGCAAGCAGGAGAAAACCCAGCCACGACCTGCAGCTGGAGCCACACCAGGGGACAGCCCTGACCCAACACATCCACTCCATGCACCCAACATCAACCCACAGCAACAGCAGCTGCTGCTGGGTCACCTTTTCCACGGATCAAAGAGCAGAAGCTCAGGAAAACACTGAGTTTTTCCCTAAATTAAAAAAAAGAAAAAAACACCAAAACCCATTGCAAACTGATGGCAAGGGACTGGACACAGGGAGCAGGGAAACAGGGATGCACATGGAGAGGGTTCCTGGGAGCTGTCAGGGATGGATTTCAGGGCCCTGCAAGGAGGCAGAGGGAGGGAGGACTGCGAGCTGCATGTGATTTTTGTGGGAGTCCAGGCAGGCAGCACAGCTGAGGCAGTGACTCAGAGGAATCCTCCCTGGCATTATTAACCCTGCACTGCTGACAGCTCCATGCTGCCTGCAGAGAAGGAACACAGGAAATTTAGGGAAGTGACTGCAGAGCCCACAGAGCCCAAACCTTCTGTGTCAAACCCCCCGAACATCCCCAGCAGCCTCAGTGCAGCATTTGCCTTAATAAAGCAGAAGCAAATGCCTCCCACTCAATATCCTATCATTTTTCAGGCCACTAATGTCCCTAGCTATAACCAGAATATTCCATTTAATTTTCCTTCTAGGAGAGAAAATGCAGAATAGCCAACACAGCCCATCAGCATATTTCCTGATGGATCAGGAGATGGATCAATGCAAGGGACTGGTGCTATGGCAACCAACGTGCTGAGCAAAACACTTAAACTAGGTTAAGATGAATTTGATAAAAATTAAAGTCTAGAAGGGTGGCAAGCTCCATCTGTAAGATGGGGAGGGTCAGGCCTCCAAGAGGGAAGTATTTCTACAGGAAAAGAGAATTCCACTGGTGCCTTGACTTCACAGGATGCTTCCTCTTTGAGTTAAAAAAAATTAAATATTTATATACAGATTTCTCTTTCATTCTTATGGTTGGCTCTGGGTGAGGGCTTCGTCCAGAGGGGTGAAGAGAAGGTGGCAGCATGAGAAGGGAGCAAGAAGAGAGGAAAAAGAAAGCAGCTTAAAATTATGAAAGAAAAACAGAATGCAAAGATAAATCTTCTCCATGAAACAAACAGCAAGGATTTGGAGATTTGCCTCCACACATGGAATTTCCTGATGATACAGGAATGTATGGTCATACTCTGTCCTGTAAGAACGACGAGCAGGCTACTCTGAGTTTACTACAGCCAGCTGCAGCTCTTTGCTCAGTGCCCTTCCCTGCAGAACCCTGAGCTGGGAAGGGTTTCAGTCTCTCTCTGAACAGCAACGTTGGGAAAAGGAAGAAGAAAAGCATCTCCAGAGAAGTTTCATCCACAGTTCAGCCATTCACTCCCAGCCCAAGCAAGTGCCTCAGCTATTTTCCATGACACAAGCACTTGGATTTTTCCAAGAGCTGATGTCAGGGCTTTTCATGGAGAAAGAGCTGCATTTACTGGGCAGGCAAGGAAGGAGGGCTTCCCCAGCAGCCATTCTCAATGTGCCCTTTGTGCTGCTCTGCTGCTCAGGCCAGGACCCTGCAAGAACTTGGAGTCCCAGAAACTCTCCAGAGGGGAGGGGACAGAGACATTTTCAGCAGCCAGAGCTGTTCTTCCACTCCTGACTGACTTCCAAGGCTCAGAAGCAGCAGCAGCTTTCCCTCTGCAGTTGTCACACAAGGCCATTTATTGTTTGATATCCCTACAACGGGCTGGAAGCAGCCAAACTAATGAAAACTGGGGAGGGGGCACTGGAGGGAACATAAATAAACCAGGGTGCTCATGTTTCCTTAGTGCTGCCTTTAGATTCAGCCTAAAAGCAAGATTTGAGTAATAGGGGTAAGGTTTGGCCACTGAATGTAGCTCAGAGCAAGCACAAAACCAGCTCAGAAATTGGTGGGGAACAGAGGTTGCCAAATCCCAGGTGATTTCCTGCTGGTTTCCCAATACAAATTACTGAATCTCTCAGTTTTCACCTCTGGGAAAGAAAAAATTGACAGCTCCACAACAGAAAAAAATTAAACACCACAAATACTGAAAGAGGCCAAGCGTGTTTCTAAGAAGGCTTCCAGAAAATGTTATCATCACAAAAATTTACACAAAACTAGCGCACAGCAGAAAAGAAATATTCAGGATTTGTTCCTTTCCAAGCTTTTACTGCATGACCCATTTGATACAAGTGACCAGGTACAGGAGAAAGGTCAAGCTTGTGATTTCAGAAGTTATGACCCAGTTTTCTCACTCATTTATTTATTTTGAAGTAGGCTATAGACAATATTCCCAGGCCTAGAGAGCTCAAGCTTCCCTGAAGCAAGAAAAAGCTGAAATACATGGTTTGGCCATACTAGAAGAGCCCCAAAATATCCAATTTTCTCCATATTTTCACATCATCTTCGCATCCTGAGCTTTTGCTGTTTGGAAGAAAGGATGCAAGAGGGGTAGAACACGTTTGTTGTGATTCATCCCTCCAGCTTTCACTTCTGAAAAATCCTTTTAAACCCCTTTGCCCAGAGCCTGAAAGAATCAAATCAAGCACCGGGGTTTCTTGCGCAGACAGGGCGTGGAGTCCAAATTAACCTGCCCTCCCTAAACTGCAGCTAATTACAGGGAAATGAAATGTTTGCTTTGCTTGCCAATAATTGCAACGCAGAGCTGGCTCGGTGGCAGCAGCACTGCTGCTCCTCCTCTGCAACAGCTTTCCATTGAACTGCCCCAAAAAATCAAAGCAATAAAACAATTTTATTTTCCTGAGCAGAGCAGAGAGGCCCAAAGCTGTGGAGTGCCACGGGATTTGCTTTCACCTGACACACACACACACACCCAGGGCTGGGATCACTCGTGCTGCCCCAGCGTGGGGAGCAGTTTTTGCATTTCATTAGGCACCAAGCCTAGTTCCTTATTAATGCCATACCCAGCTTGTGGTTGTTATGAACCAGCAAGGAGCCTGGTGTGGAAACAGTCCTTAAAAACAGCAAAAGACAGCAATTAGAAAGGGAGGAGAGGAAAAAAAAAAACCCATCCCAACACCCAGCGCACGTAATACAACTGGAAATGTAGCTTTCAAAATAGCCTAACGCTGCCTCCAATTAGGCAGCTTGAAGTTTTGCAAATATATGTACAAGGTTCAGAGGCACAGAGGAGTATTTGGCCCAGAGTTCACATTTCTGGGGAGTGAGTGCAGTTGCCTGGCACAGGAACACCACACCTCCACAGCTCGGAACTACTGAGAGCGTACTAAAGAACCTGCAGTGAGACATTTGTCATTCCTCCTGTGTGTCTTTCAAAAGATGTTTTAAAGCAGTGACAAGGCTGAGCTGTTGTTGTGCTCCTCAGCATTGCCAGCTTTGCCTGGTTTAATGTGGCCACCAAGGTGAGCAGAGGAAAGGCTGGCAGAAGTGGGATTGTCCAGCCTAGAGAAGGAAAGGCTTTGGGGTGACCTCACTGTGGCAATCCAGGAGCTGAAGGAAAGATGGAGAGAGACTCTTCACAAGGGGTGATGACAGGGAATGGCTTCAAACTGACAGAGAGCAGGGTTAGATTGGATATTAGGAAGAAATTCTTCCCTGGGAGAGTGGGCAGGCCCTCCACAGAGAAGCTGTGGCTGCCCCTGGATCCCTGGAAGTGTCCAAAGCCAGGTTGGAGCACTCTAGGACAGCTGAAGATGTCCCTGCCCATGGGACTGGGCAGTTTTTCTCCTGTAGATACAAACACCAAAGGGACCTTTAAGGTCCCTTCCAACCCAAACCACCCTGGGATTCTGTGACTTCCCCTGACAACATCAGCACAGCCAAGAGCTCAGCAGCACCTTCCCCCGTGGATTTTCACGTTCCAAAGGTATTATCAGTCTGTCTGACCTAGTGAACAACCCAAAAGTTTCATTAAGTTGCTCCTGTGACAAACGAGGTCAGCAGGCACCTTGCCTTAATTGAAATTTTCCTTCAGCCCTCGTTAGGTTGTTTTAAAGGTTCACGTGTCTTTACTGCTCTGGAAATGTAAACCAAGAGTTGCCTGCTCATCAGAACCAGCAGTTTATGAGTTCAAAGCTAAGCAGACACTCAACTCAAAAGTATTTCCAGCCCTGCCTTCCCTTCTCCCACTCAGTGATGAACCTTTGGCCAAATTACACCCATTCTGCATGGGATGTGCAGACAACATCCACCCCTCTGACCTCTGCAGAGCTTCTAAGTATTTCCCAGCTGCCATAAACTAATTTACAGTTAATATGTCTAAAACCACCCAAAGGCAAAGTGCTCCCAGGGGTTTAATTTACACCAAGGGAAAAATTGGATCCACAATTCTACAAAGGAAAGCTGGAGCACAGAGAGAATCAAGAAATCATTACCAGAGTGTTGCTTAACCTGTACAGTGTATTTTTAGCTCTGAGTCCCTCACAGCTAATTCTGCTCAAGTTTTACTCCTCTAGATACAAACATCAAGGGCAACCAAACTATTTGAGCCTAAATTCCAAGTATGCAGCTGAATGAGCATTTCACCTTGCTGGCTTCCACACCTCCCAGCAGGGTTTCTGTCCCAGCATTCACTCAGATTTTAGAAGTATCCATGGAAAGTTTCTCCACCACACATTGCAGTTCTCCAAAAAAAGAAAATGTGATGTCAGCTGAGCTATAAAGAGATCAGCAGTGCTGGATATTGGAGTTGAAGCTATCTCAGTTGTTTCAATGGCCTAAGAAAAGGAAAGAGGCTTCTGGGATATGCAAACCTATTATTTCTGCCATAAATGCAGCTCTGGCCCAAAAAACATAAGAGGAAAGATGCACATAGCACACATTGCATGAGGAGGGGAAAAAATGCACACAGGCATTTGTGGCATGCTTTGCTCCTTCCCATTTCCTCTCCCCTCCATCTAAACTAGAGCACAAATCCAGGAATACCGACTGGGAAGGACTGGAGCAGAACACAGAGTTAGGATTCCTCAGCCACATCAAGCCCTGTTTCTTCGACTGTAAAATGGAAGATAAAAATCCAGGAGTGAAGCTCCTTGGAAAATGGCTCAAGATCCTGAGAACAGCCTGTGAGTCAAACCCAGAGCTATTAATAGGCCTCTGGATGTGTTTGCATCAGTATTTGCCTCTTGGGTCTTGTAAAATAAATAAAAATACAAGCAGAAGAAAGGAAAAAAAAAAAAACAATCCAAACAAATATTTACTCAGGAAAGCTCCTAGCTGCTAAAAGGTGACTGCAGCAAATTCCCCAATATGTGGAAGGGGTATGGAGACAACCAAGGTAGCAGCAATGCCAGATTGGAGTTGTTTCCCCACTGGGTTCAGTGACACCTTCAGCTCTTGGTGCCTCCCCCTCATCAGGCAGGATGATGACAACTGCCAGCCCTCACTGGCTGTATTTGTATTTATATTTTAAAAAAACAACAAATCTCCTCAGCATCTCACAGCCTTTCTACATCAAAACCTCATATATTAGTACGAACACTGCATTTTCTCTCAGTGCTGATGGCTGTCACTGTATCAACACTGCCTCAAATCTGTCCACATCATCACCGTGACTGATAGAATTTGTTTAAATTTTAGAATGCTTCACAATAAAATAAAACAACAAAAACAAATCAATAGGTGCAAAATTCAGTATTCAGAAAAATAAACCCCACCCAAAACACTCAGAGATGGTTACTTGAGCATCAACAGCTAATTAAACAGCAACGTGCATAAAATATCAACTTATCAAAAATCACATTCAAAGGGTGAGGAGGGTCTGGTATGGAATTACTAGGAAATGGAAACAAGGGAGTGCTGCCAGCATCTGCACCTAAAGCATCTTTCCAGGCTGTCAAAACCTTTGTTCTTGAGCTCAGACACCAAAACACAGATTTCCACAGCATGCACATTAAACTGGCCATTCCCACAGCAAAAATACAAAGGAGTAACGCAGCTATTAAAAGAAGAAAAAAAAGGAGACAAACCTCCCCTCCCACCCTTTTTTCCATGAGATATTAAAGGAAAAATCCTTTCTCTCTGCTCTGCATCCAAGGAAGGTATTGCTGGCTCAGGGAACGGGAACAAAGGCTCGGGATTACCTGTTCCACACCAGAGTCAGCTGAGCAGGGACATCCCAAAGCCCAGTGCCAGGAGGGCTGGGATCCCAAATCCTGCCGAGGAGCCCCTCTCTGGAAGGCTCCCGGTGCTGTCAGGTTTCTCCCCGGGTATCCTTGGGAGGCTCCTGCGGGCTGTTCGCTGACCACGGGGGGAGGGAGGAAACTCCACCTCTCCTCTCCCACCGCCTCCCGAGCAGCATCAGCCGGGGCTGCTCACGGCCAGGGCAGAGCAGCACCCATGGCCAGCCCACAGCGTCAGGGGAGCAGCTTTAAAATTCACATTTCCAGCTGTCCTGGGGGGCTGAAAAATATCTATCTGTATTTATATATTTATGTATACGTGGTGGACAGATAGGTTTGTTCTGCGTGCATATAAATGTATGGGTATATAAATATATCAAAAATGTAAATAAATTTATCATAATAAATATATTTAATGCGTATTATATATAAATATATAGCTAAAAATACAGATTTGTGTGCATTCCCACCATGAAATCCCAGCACTGATCCAAGGAGCTGCATCACGAGGCACAGGAACAAAGGCTTGGCAGAGGGCACTGAGATTTTCCCCTCAATCCACTGCCAGCCTTGCCCAGGGTCACGCTGTGCCACGCCGGGCACGGATTGGCTTTCAGGGCATTCTGCAGCTCGTGGCACCTGGAGAAGCAGAGCCCAGCAGCTGGAAAACACAACATCTGGATTCCTTCTGGCATGGGGAGCAGGGAATGAGGGGTGAGAAGGAAGCTCTGCCCCTCTCAGAGGTCAGACCAGGGGGGCTCAGAGGTTTTGGAGCCCCGGGGAAGGACTGCAGGGTGAAGGGGCTGTTTTCTTTTTCTGCCCCAATAACCTAATGAAGTTTGGGAGCAGTGCTGGCGGGATAGAAATTTCTTCACGCTACACTGTCTGTTTGTGTTTGATTAATGTAAATCTTCCCAGGGCTCCGAGCACGCCCCGGGCTCCAGCTCTCCATTAACAAGCCAAACTGCCACGTACAGACAGAGCAGGGCAAAACCAAGATCTCTATTTTAGTCCTTGCCATAAACCCCAGAGAACTCCACCAAACTCATCCCTGGTGATTTCACTTGAATTACCCTTCTCCTCATTCAATTCTGCTTTTTTTCCCCCCCCTTCTCAAATCACAGGGCCTATTAAAAAATGAAACTGCAGCAAAGCAATTCAACATATTAAGAAGAGTTATTTTCTCTTTGCATTGCCTCGGTTCTCATGACCAAATTTTTTAGCCTGTCCAAGGGATGCTGGTACCAAACATCATCTCCAAGCCACAACTGCAGCAAGGCTGCAATTACCCAGAAGACAGGAAGCCAAAGAAATCAACTCCTACCCCTCCATCTCCCTGCTCCATGCAGTAATTTCCCAGCCAGAACTTGTATTTTCCATGCTTCTCCCTTCCCCAGTGGCATGCATTATCATTTTCAAAATAGCAGAGGGCTCCGTCTCATTGGTTCCTATTTTGAAACGTTTGCCCAGCTCCTCAATTTTCTAGGAATTTCACAAATCAGAAAATGTCAGCTGTCCAGAAGAAAATGGTAACCAGAGGGAAGGAGAAAGCCAGGCCAGGATCAGCTCAGATCCTCACAGGAACACCCCTTGCTGCCGCAATCCTTGGGAAGCACAAGGGGAAAAATGATCAATATTGGGGTTTTTAACAGAGCTAAAAGGAAGCCAGGGAAAAGGGGCTGCAAATCCCAGAGCAGGGCTTCATATCCAGTTTATTATTCATGCCTGAGTGAGAATCACATGCACCAAACAGCCTCTGCTGAGGGTGTCAAAGCAGAGGTATTTTTAAACGTGGGTTACTTTCTAAAATCAAACATTTCCACATTTTTCTCCCTAATGTTCCTCATCATCAAGAGAAACACAGATGGGATAATCTGACAGACTAATAAAACTTAATTTACTAAATGATGTTTTGGTTAAAACATTGATATTTCCTATGTCCATCACTGTACACAGCAAATTCACATTTCCCAGCTGCCCGCCTCAGTTTACCCTTACCACCAATTTAAGGTTGCAGGTTGCTTTACAATCCTAAAAATACATAAAACATTATAAGAGTATTACATATTATTTTTATATATTTTATATATTTATTTATGTCTTTTACATATTCATGTCTTCTACATATGTATTTGTGTCATATATATGTGTATATATATATAGTTATTTTAAATATCCTTGCAAAAAAACCCTCAAATTCATCCATTTTAAATTTTCATGCAAAATATTTAACTTGAAGCCATTCAAGTCAGTGAGGAGGAACCAGGAATACAAAAGGAATATGCTTCAAGGCTTTTAACTCAGAAGGGACATTTTCAATTCCTTCAAACGTAACAATTCTGTTGCTGGCACGAGCACTTGGGAAAATAAATGCATTTGTACCATAAAACAAGCTTAAAAGGGTCAGAAATGGATATTGCAGCTTCTCTTTGTTATAAAGAAGTCAAGCAGACTTTGAAGGAGCCAAATGAAATTTCAGTCTATCAGGAAAAACATTTAGTATTAAAAAAAAAAGCACTTTAGGGCACAGTCATGTAATACTTAACTGTTGTCTGCAATTTTTTTTTCCTTATGGAAATAATTAACTTTTAAAAAATTACAGGATTAATTTTTATTTCTATTTTATCTACAGTTTTTGGGAGAAAGCAACACAATACATCCCTTTCAAGTGCAAACCAACGCAGCTGCCAGGAAACAGTGTAAAAACAGTGCAAAAACAAGAAAGATTCAGGAATGGAAGCTTCTATCTTGCTTCCTACTCTGATTTCCCAGATTTCCTTCCCCCAGCACGCTCAGTCACAGGACATAATAAGAAAACAATTTGGAGGAGGGGAAAAAAAATGACCATAAAAAGCAAGAAAGTCTGATGCAATCAGGTTTTTAGGAGAAATTAGAGATAGCCAAAGACTGGAAATGGAATATCACTGGTTTAAATCCACAGGGATTTCTGCAGTCCTGGACAACAGCAGGAAAGGAAGATAAGGAAAAAGTATGGAAAAAAAAAACCATATTAAAAAATAAATATCTCCTAAAAACATGGGAAAGTAGTGATTTAGAGAGTTATCTCTGCCTATTTAGAATAAAGAATAATAAAACTAATGAAAATTAAGTGCTTCTAAAATATCACACAAGTTCTATTATAATTAGATAAAGTTCCAAGCCTGAATATCCCAGAATTTTGAAACCTCTGTGCCCCATCCTTCTTTACAGCAGGAACAGCAATTTTGGTCCCTGATATTCCGTATTGATTAAGGAATTCTTTCCTCTTTGCAAAGCTCGTTCAGCCCCAGCTCTGTGCTGGTCAGGCTGGGCTCTGGTAAATATTTACAGAGAATTTCCAGACCTTTAGCCCAGCAAGGAGCAGGCCTGGGAAAAGCAGAGATTCCCAGAGCTGCACGGGGCGGAAGCCGAGCGGTCCCCGAGGAACGGAGCCCACACCCCTGTGGAAAGAATCCAGGAGGAGCTCAGCATCCCAGGCTGCAGGCTGGGGGAGCCCTGCCAGGAAATCCTCAAACACACCAAAATCTCAGGGTCCTGCTTGGGATGTGGGAACACCCTGGAGTGCTCCTGGAGTGCCCAAGGCCATGCTGGAGCAACCCAGGATTAGTGGAAGGTGTCCCTGCCCATGGGACAAAATCATCTTTAAGGTCCCTCCAAGGCCAAGCCAGGCTGGGATTCCATGATGTGGCATTTGCAGATTAGCTGGAGAGGCCAAACCTCGCTCAGAATTCTTGGGAAGTCAAACAGGTATGGATGAAAAAAATCTGTTCTTGACAAAGAATTCCATGCAGACACCACCAGGACAAGGGACAGATGGACACGGGCATTTTTAAGCAGTGACTCCCTAATATTGTAACACATCAATAAATAAGTAAAACACTTGCCAATACATTTTATTAGCCCCAAAAATTATAAGAGTGGGAGAATGGCTGCCCAGCTGTGACCAGTACAGAGCTGGGATTGAACAAGGAGAGGAGCTTTATAAGGAGAATTCTCTGCCACTGAGAATTCTCAGTGAGAGAACGGCTGCCCAGTTCCCCCATCAGAATATCCAAATTCTCCACAGAGCTTTATATTAACACTGACCTTCATTCTCTCCCTTTTCTTTGGGCTCACAATGTTCATTTCTCCTATTTTATGCCAAGGAACAAAGTCCATCCCACACATCCTAAACAAACAGGAACTAGCAGAAGTTATGCTTCTGTAACTATGGGGTTTTTTTTGAGAGAATGTAAATATAAAAGAACGCAATATTTTTGTAATGTAATACATTTGAGAGAATGTAAATATAATGTAAATATAAAAGTATAGGCATGAAGAAATGTAAGAAATCTGACATATTTCAGCAAGGACTCAGAGCTCACCCAATGACCAACACCTTTCGACACATCTGAGAAACACCTGAGTGTTTTCAAGCACGAAAATCCTGCTCTGCTCTGTCAGTACATCCCACAAAAAGTCATAAAGGTGTTAGAGGCACAGAACTGCTCTTCAATCAAGCATGGGGAATTTTATATTTTCTTTTCTCCATCCAAAAAAGAGTCTGTGTGTTGTCTCAAAACCTTTTATTGTCTCAGCCAAGCAGCAAAGACTAAGAAATTTTCTTTCTGGGTACTCTGGGTATGTTTTATGGATAGCAGGAGACAACCTGATGAACAAATGAGTTAATATTTCATTTGAGTATCCCAGCTATGCTGGGTTACATAAGAGGCCGTGGAAGTTAAAGACACAGCAGCTTCCTCTCAGGAATTTCTGCAAGTCAGAGGAGACAACTTAAGGACAGCTCAGAGCAGATAAAGGAATCATTTTCCAAACCCACTGCTCCACACAGACAAACCCTTCATTGCTTCAGCCCCTTCAATTACTGGAACTTAGCTGGGAAAACAAAAAACTGAGGAACAGAAACAGGAAATTGTTTTTGCAGTAAAAAAGGAGATGGACAATTGAAGTGGGAATGCTGTCCAGATCAGCCATTCTGCCTCACATCAGCACCAGAATTCCTTTTTTAAAAAATAAGTGACAGAAGTCTGTGGCACCTTGTGATGTACAGAAAATATCACAGATATCTGGCACAATCAGCTTATTTGGGAAGGCAATGCACAGGCCAGAATTCCAGCAAACTTGCAATTTTCACAGCATTTTGCCATGCAAGAGTTAAGCAAATGTTTTTAGGATGGAGATGAGAACGGCTCAAGAAAAACCCTCAATTTTCCAAGTACAATCATGGGCTGTAGCAGTCACTGAGTGAAACCTGAGGACAGCATCTGCACCATGCCAGGGAAAATTCAAATTAAAGCTGGCACAGAAGAAATAAAAGATTAAAATCACATGCAGAAGTGCTACCCACAAAGGAAAAAACAAAGGTGATTTAGACGGGAGAAACTGATCGAGTGAGTGGGTGGGAAAATCAACTTTTTTGCTGGAGATACAATTTAATTCATTATTTAGGATGATTCACCACTCAAATCCTGTGCTCAGGACAAAACCCACCTCCTGGGCTGCAGGCAGCTGAGCAAAAAGCCCAGCTCAGCACAAGTTAGGATTAGACTGGCAACCCAGTTTAGAGTCAATCATTACAAGGCTGAACCACAGCTGCCTGCTTTTAATGCAGGGCTGCAATAACCCTCAGCAAAGTGCTTTAAAAATCAACCCTCAAAAAAAAAAAAAAACACTGAATCATTAAAACTTTCAGCACAAAATTTAACTCAGTGCATTTGCTGCTAATAGATATTACTGGAGTGATCTAAGCCAAGAAAAAAATTACAGAAAATTATCATTTTCTACCGTGTCACACAACAAGCAGCTGAATGGTTTCTACAGGCAGTAATTAAAATAAGAAAGTTCTGGTACAAATATGGAAACTGATGAAAAGACAGCTGTGAAGTCTGCTAAATCTGTGATAAAAAATTAAATCTGCAAAAGCAAAACATGAAAGATCCTCCATGAAAGAGAAGCCTCTTTCAGTTTCATTGTCTGGGCTGACTTCTGGCATAGGAAAATGAGTTCTATGGAGCTGCATTGAAAAGGTCACGGAGTTTCCTTCCTTGATCTTTTACCATGAACAATTTTAGAAGGCATTAAACATTTCAGAACAGCCTAGCTAAACAAATTTTTGCTTATCCTGTCATTGAATTAAGTTCGACCAATTCCAGTAAGTCTGACAAAAAAAAAAAAAAGCCCCCCCCCAAAGCAGCTCTAAAATGTAATATTTATGCCAGCCACTAACTGCAAACTTGAGTCCACGCTAAAACAGCATAAATTAGAAAAAAGTAATTATTCTATAGCTGACAATTTGAAAAGAGAGCAGTGAGAGCTGGGAAACTCCATTTGCTGAGACAAAATCTATTTCATTCACAGCAAACTGACCACACTTGTTAAAACTGTGTCGTAATTCAGAGAGAGATAAAAAACACAAGCCCAATTCCATGGATTTAGCACTCAATACCTTGTTCTGGTTCACTCCAGGGCTGGGAATTGTCAGCAATAAATACTTCCAGGCCTATAAAACTCCATGAACTGCTCACTATTCGTCGAGAAGCAGGGAGGGAGGGGCAGAGCTTCATTTATTCTTTCCAAAGAATTGTGCAGGTCCTTTTTAATTCCCCATAAACTTCATCCCAGCCCAGTTTTACAGTACAAAACATAAACAGACTCAAGGACAGGATCAACAGCAAAATGTTGACCCCAGAAGCAAGTCAGGACTGGTTTTATCATTATTCCATCCCACACCTGCAGTTTTATAGATCTGAATTCAAAAAGTAGGGAAGAAAAACCCAAGGAAAAATGCAAGGTAGCAATACCTGTACTCACAACCCTCTGAAAAGGCAGAAATCCACTTTTTAAATGCATTAAAACACACTTTAATTTTCCCATTGCTTCAGTGCAACAAAGAACACACAAATTTAGATTTCCCATTGTTTCAGGTACTGTTAATGAGCCAAACATCAGTGTATTTCCCCCAGAATTCACTTTATTTCTGATTCTGTCCTCCAGCCAATGGATAACCAAGCCCTTCCAGGATCTCCCCTTGCCCTAAAGCCCAGCACACACAGGGAAGAAAGGAAGGTTTCAAACCTTGCCAGGAAGTTTTATTGTTTAAACCAACCCTGCATCTGGCCCAGCTGAGACTGCAAAGCAGGAATGCTCACACAGCTCACTGCACCTCCTGGCTGGGGCCTGGCAGCTGATTCACCTGAATTTTTCATTATTTCCTCACAATATATTCGTACTGTGCTGGACATGGGGTGCTTCCTGCTCCTCTGGAGGGGCAGCAGGGCAGAAATCAGGCGAATTTTAACCCAGACTGCTTTCAAGGTAATATTTGAGCATCAAACAGACAACATGAGGGGTTATTAATTCTGTTCAAGCAGAGCATGCACTCAGCTCACCTACAGAAAATTGAATATGCTGGCTGTCACCAGCTAGATCAGAGTCACCCACACCTGAAAGAAACCACAACTCTCTCCTTGCTGTCCTGGCAAACTCCGAATGCCAAACCAGCCCTTCCTCTCCAATTTCCTCTGTATCAACCAGATAAATTCACCAGCCACCAGCTGTCCACAGGCAGACATCTCACAGGATTAACAAAACCTCGTGTTAGCACCAAAACCAACAGCTGAGCTTAGGGAATTCAGCTGGTCCAAGCTACCACACGTGCAAGAAAACGCAATGGAAATGGAAATAATGGAAAAACAAAGCTCTGCTCAGCAGCAGAATGCCAGTGCTGAGGGCATTAAGGCAAAGGGAAATGCACTTTTCTCTCCTCCCAAAGTATTTCGTGCAGCAGGGAAACCACCAGGATGCCAGAGAAGTGCTTTAATCTAAAGCAAACATCTCCACGTGATGGAAAAGAGGCAGAGGGGGAGAGCCCAGGCAGCTCCTGATCCTACGAGACAAAATTCATTTGCTGCTGGGCATTTCTTCCTTTTCATGGAATTGGGAAGCAGACCCAGGAATGCTGCCAGCAACCTTCAGCACAAGTGAGAGAGAATTCCCTAAAATCCCAGATATCTGACAGGGCTCCTCACTGCCATACAGCTCCTCCTTGTATTTTACATTTATTCTCATTTACTGCCACGGCAAAAGCGATCCAAATGCAACTCAGAGGAGGAGATGAAGAGATGTTCACATTTAAATTTACAATTTCAATAAACAAATCACAGTCCTTGCTTGAAGTGTCCAAAGTCCCTTTGTGCTCATCCCCACAACCAATTACAAACTACCTTTTTTATTTGACAAAAAGAAAAAAAGAGCAACAAACCCCACCTCATTATTTGCATGTTCTTTGTTATTTTTCTCCCTCTTTGAAATGCTCTTTTGGGGCAAGCTTTTTGATCTAAAAGGCATTTAACTAAACAAAAAATAATAAAATCAAGGAAAACCCTAAATCTCTGTATACATTCTACAGCAACATTTATTTGGGGGGAAATATATTCCCCAAAATTAATTCTATATATGTATATTTTTT